>CM061752.1:214870758-215228787 GCA_030979885.1 Lolium multiflorum | reverse complement strand
GATGCTGAAATCATGCCCAGCTGTGCCAAATATCGGCTCACATGCTCAATTGAGCTAGATCCTTCTGACCCACTGAACTTTGAGAACTCAGGGAGCCGATATTTGGGTGGCAGTGGAATCAAATCATATTCATTGGGGTACGGCTTGGAATTTCTCCTCTTTGGCAAGATGCCAAATTGGTCTCTCAAGATTGTGCTGATCTGTTCCACTGTTTGTGCTGCAGGCCGAACTTTCATGACTGTCTGCAGACATATTTAGCTAGCCACGCCTGTTTATCGACATCTGCTCCAGAACTTTCCCAAGGAAATCCACAAAATTTCAACTGGGTCATCCAGTTGTTGCAGTCGGGCACGTATGTGCACACGTATCCATGATTTTTCATGTCTATTAGAATTGGTACTCAGATCGCTCTGAACCTAGACGACGTATGCCGGTGAAGCCTGTGGCTCTGGAGCGGCAAGCGCGAATGGCATTGGTGGTCTGGTGTAGAGCGGTATCTCTCCCTGGTGAGTGCCTGTAGGTCCCTGGATTTGAGGCACCCATACTTCGGGATTTCTTGAATCACGCGAACCGCAACACGCTCCGCAGTGTCTTCACCAGGCTCTCAGAATGACGGTGCAAAGAGTGAGCCACCATGGAAGTTGACTTCGTGGAGCTCTGTAAGCCTTCTCGAAGGGGAGAGACACCACCCTGGCCGAGAATCGCTGTGAGAATCCTCCACCTGCTGCCAGGGAACGGGTTCTTCGAAAAGAGCCGATGAGACTGACCCGAATCGAGACTTGAGCTCACTGGTAGACTCTTCTACGATCATCGAGTCGTCAGATCGGTTTATCCGCCATCTCGCTGCGTATAAGAGACAAGTACAGAGTGTCCCACCGGGCGTGCTTAACAAAGTGCCCGCAAACCCGCCGGGGCGAGCGCCGACCGGGTAACACGTAGGAGTCGGAGGCTCCTGTGGATCGCCGCGGGCTCTCGGGTTCCTGCGACGGTTCCCAGTGTTTCCACTCCCGACGGTCGCAGATGCGTTGACTGACTCCATACCCGGTCGTGAAGGTGCTGATTGTTTCATTAAGTTTCGCATGGTAGACATGCATGGTAGACACGTAACATTAAACGAGCCTCGATCGGCTCCTCAAACCTCGTGACGGCTCAAAGAGCCGACAACCCATGGTTCATAATAGATATGTAATAACATGGGGTTTCGTTTACCAAAGCTAAGCTAAATCGATCTACGACGCTTTAGGGTTTTCACCGCATAACCTAACATCCTACATGTAGTTGAGCACAGATACGAAAGATAACGTAAACTAACCCAAAACGAGCCTAAAAACCAACACGAGTCGATTCCCTAACATCCCTTCTTGATCGCCCAAACCGCACCTACGCATCACCTGATCATTCAACCCGTTGCAAGGCCTAACCATGCGTATATCAAACTAATCGAAGAACAAGGAGCAACTATAACAGATCGAATCTACTAAACAAAGATAAAGAGCCGCCCTTACACCTAAATGACAGCTAGATATCTAGCGGCAGCTACGCAAATATATCTGAAAAGCATCGATGCAAGCCCTAAAACATCTACGATAAACAGTGTTACTCGCCATCAAAGGGTTCAGCACGTGAGCAACACCCAACAACGAATAAACAGATACTCAGATCGCAAGATGCGATCTAGGCAGCATGACGCTTACCCGAAGAAACCCTCGAAACAAGGGGTGGCGATGCGCCTGGTTTGTGTTTGTTGTGAACGTGATCGTCCTCCTTCTCAATAACCCTAGGTACATATTTATAGTCCGTGGACTTTCTATCTTTGGAAGTACACCTAACCGTGTACAGCTAAACTCTATCTCTTAATTCTAAACTAAGATGCAATCTAATGTACAGATACACGGCAATTCAGCCCAAATTCATACACGAGGCCGATTCAGAAATACTCCACGTGTATATCCTTCAAGCCCATCACAATTACGGCCCATCTCTTGATCCTGTTAAAATCGGTGATAACAACACAAGGAACGGAGAAGGAGACAACACCCCACGCTCCACAGACGAAGAAGCTTGAAATGCGCAACTATGGTAGCGACACACCATCGCAGGAAGAATGGGCAGTCGCCCGGAAGCCGTGCTCAACAATACACCACTCCTCGTTGAGCCTCGCTGGAACCCCTCAACGCCTTTCATGAAATACCGGATAAGAACCGAGGGCCATCACTCAGCAAACCACCCAGAAACGCCTGGTGCGCTAACGATCTAGCGAGCAAACGAAGGGTTCGCGAGAAGCGCTCCCGAAACCAAGGCTGGGAAACACCGATCGAGATTATCCAGGCTTTCTGAAGACGATGCTAGGGAAATAACATCAAACTTATCTAGGTCGTTCATGACCACATATACCGCAGGAATGTTGAGGCCAAAAACCGTCGAGGCAGCAACTGCCAACCTCGCGGCGTACCTCGTTAACCAACAACCCGAAGGTTCTAAGGTTCAAGCTCATCAGGGCGCTCTAGAAAGCCTTGAAATCCTGGGAGATAAACTGGTTCCGCAAAAAGAAAAAGCTTCTCCCCAAGCCGGAGGTTCAAAACACCGTTCAAGGGACGCTCGAGACGAGATTACCCAGAGTAGAATCGATAAAGCCAGACGACGGCGAGGTGCGAGGGGAATACGACAGTGACACCTCGAGGAAAGCGAGGAGTACGATGGCGAGTGCCTGCGTGGGAGGCAACTCCTTGTGACAGAAAGCACACGTCCGTTGGGAACCCCAAGAGGAAGGTATGATGAGTACAGAGGAAGTTTTCCCTCAGCAAGAAACCAAGGTTTATCGAATCAGCTGGGAGATGAAGGCCACGTGAAGGTTGTTGGTGAAGGAGTGTAGTGCGCAACTGATTCCTACGCCAACGTGGAACCCGCGCAACACAATCAAACATACTTTGCCCCAACTTAACACTGAGGTTGTCAATCTCACCGGCTTCCCTAAAAACAAAGGATTAAATGTATGGTGTGGAGAATTATGTTTGCTTGCAGAAAACTGATACGCCTCAAACGTATCTATAATTTCTTATGTTCCATGCTACTTTTGTGACAATACTTGAATGTTTTATACATACTTTACAACATTATTATACATTTTCCGGCACTAACCTATTAACAAGATGCCGAAGCGCCAGTTAATGTTTTCTGCTATTTTTGGTTTCAGAAATCCTAGTAAGGAAATATTCTTAATTGGACGAAATCAACGCCAGGGTCCTATTTTTCCACGAAGCTTCCAGAAGACCGAAGAGATAACGGCTGGGCCACGAGGTGGCTGCACTACAGGCGCGCCTGGCCCCCCCCGCGCGACCTATGGTGTGGGCCCCTCGTGAGCCCCCGACCTACCCTTCCGCCTACTTAAAGCCTTCGTCGCGAATACCCCCGTACCGAGAGCCACGATACGAAACCTTCCGACGCCGCCGCCGCCAATCCCATCTCTGGGGATTCAGGAGATCGCCTGCCCGCCGAGAGGGGAATCATCACCGGAGGGGCTCTACATCATCATGCCCGCCTGATTGATGCGTGAGTAGTTCATCCTTGGACTATGGGTCCATAGCAATAGCTAGATGGTTGTCTTCTCCGCATGTGCTATCATTTAGATCTGTGAGCTGCCTAACATGATCAAGATCATCTATTTGTAATGCTACATGTTGTGTTTGGTGATCCGATGAATCTAGAATACTATGTTAAGTTGATTATCAATCTATCATATATGTGTTGTTTATGTTCTTGCATGCTCTCCGTTGCTAGTAGAGGCTCTGGCCATGTTGATACTTGTAACTCCAAGAGGGGGTACTTATGCTCGATAGTGGGTTCATGCCTCCATTGAATCTGGGACAGTTGACAAAAAGTTCTAAGGTTGTGGATGTGTCGTTGCTACTAGGGATAAAACATCGATGCTTTGTCTAAGGATATTTGTGTTGATTACATTATGCACCATACTTAATGCAATTATCTCGTTGTTTACAACTTAATACCGGGAGGGGTTTGATAACCCGAAGGTGGATTATTTAGGCATAGATGCATGCCGGATAGCGGTTATGTACTTTGTCGTAATGCCCTGATTAAATCTCATAGTAATCATCGTTGATATGTATTGAATCTTGATTTGTCAATTGCCCACCCGTAATTTGTTCACCCAAGATGTTAGTTATCTTATTGGAGAGACACCACTAGTGAACTGTGGACCCCGGTCCATTCTTTTACATCTGAATACATTCTACCGCAATCATTGTTCTTACTGTTCTTTGCAAACAAACACCATCTTCCACTGACACGTTTAATCCTTGTTTTCAAGAAGCTTATGAGATTGACAACCTCACGTTACAGTTGGGGCAAAGTATCTTGATTGTGTTGTGCAGGTTCCACGTTGGCGCCGTTCACTGGTGTTGCGCCGCACTACACTCCTCCACCAACAACGTTCACGTGCTTCTTGCGCATCAAGCACTTTTTCCGCGCCGTTGGGGAGATCAAGACACGCTGAAGGGGAGTCTCCACATCCAATCTCTTTACTTTGTTTTTGTCTTGCTTCTTTGTTTTATTTTGTCTTGTTTGTTTCTTATATTAAAAACACAAAAAATTAGTTACTTTACTTTCTGTCTTATTTACTAGCTCTATATCAAAAACACAAAAAAATTAGTTACTTGCATTTAGTTTACTTTTGTTATCATGTCTAGCTCTGTACCTGTTACTTCTTCACCTGAGGAATTAGTCTTTACTTTTAAACAAGGGGATGAGGAGAGTTTTAAAGATGCTTGGTCTAGAATTTTTGATGCTTATCGTAAAGCTGAACCTCAAATGACTCTAAGTTTGCTCCTTAGTAATTTTTATGTACGTGTATACAGTGTACCGGCAAAACATAATATCTGAACCAAATGCTATTTCCAAGGAGCGTTCAGACCTTTTTAGAGAAGTTGAAAGACTAATTTCGTTTCCTGCAGTTTTCTGTTTTTCTGAAAATATCTAAACTTGTAAAAATCATAACTAATTCATATAAAATGTAAAAAATGCAAATAAGATATCGAACTGTTCATAAAAATGTTCTGTTTGTTTGAAAATCATGCATCGTTAAAAAAACTTAAACTACTGCTTATAATAGAAGAACAAAACAACTCTTTTATGTAATCATGGAGTTAATTCAAATGCTCTCTCTACAGTATTTGAACCCCATTTAAATTGTTGTCCATGTTTAGGGATTACAATTCAATACCTTTAACATATCATATCATCATTTTTGTATGAGCATTGCATCGATGTGATGTGTTGATTGTTGTTCTACCTTTCCGGTGTTTGCTTCTTCGCGATCGATAGAGCAAGTGTTCGAGAGGATGAAGATCGACAATGACGCAACTCAATACTTGTCCATCGACGAAGAAGTCAAGCATGGGATCTCCGAAGATCCATATTGGTTTGTCAGGGACAAAGGCAAGCCCTAGCCTGGTTCATATATGATTTCGAAATGCTTTAACTTTTGGTTCCTACATATTGCATTCGTTTTCAATATGCTTCATCGGCAGTTATAGTTATCCTATGTGTCCATATTTCATCCTTGTAGTCTAAATACCCTGATCCACCGCTCCCAGCAAAACTAGGTTTGAGCTTGTGTGCACGGCTAGAGCCATTATCTCGGATATGCTTAGCCATGCTTAGATGACGAATTCTGATCCATCTGGTTGATGAATCAGAGCTGCGATTGAACCTAGTATGGCAGGATGACGTGGTAAGATCAGTGATGATAATTAAATATGTTAAAGGCTTGGATGGGCCGCCACATTGGGATGTGGTGATTTGACTCGTTCTCGCCGATACTAGGACCGAGTTCTCGCCTTCGGAACCAAGACTGAGCGTACAACCACACGGGGCCCATGGAAACCCATTGGCCTGAACTTGCCTAGCTTACCCATGAGTCAATTAGACTGCGAGTTTCATTTAGCATTCTGCATGACGAAGGCGTGGAAAAGGTTTTCATCAGGTAGGGCGTGGGAGGTGGCGGAGGGATGAACTTGATCCTCCAAACAAGACCGGGACCGTCTGGAGACATACTACGACGACGAGCTCTATAGTTTGACCACGAAATAGGCGGCATGAAAGGTTTGGCCGACCATCTTCTTCGGCACACCACAAGTGTGCTAACGTCTGGCATGAGTCGTCGGCGCGTGTGGGTAAATTGTACACCCCTAGAAGACCCGAAATGCCGTGTCCACTTACACGACTTGGTGAAGGATTCTGATCATAGACAACTTTAACCTAATCGTAAAACTTGGAATCAATGTGTGATAAGGATCCCTTCTCAGGGTATCGAGGCTCCTAGTAAAGCCCGCATACCCGCTTTGCTAAAAGGTTGTACTAAGTCTTGCTGAGTCCCTGTACTCAGCTTTGCATGCTTTGTTTCAGACGAAGTTGCTCCGACAAATGGTGGTTTCTAGGTCGACATCGACGAGTAGCTTGGGATTCCCAGGTGGCAGCCTGGAATCTATGGGCTGGGATGTCGAGTTGTTAGGTCAAGATCTCTGATTGTAATACTTTGTTTTTTCTGCTGTTAGAGTTTGTATTACCTTTGAGTCGTAGAGTCACTGGTGTTACCGATTCTCACCATGTAGGCCCTAGAGATCTAGGTTAGGCTTATGCCGATGGATATCTCGGGTTTGTCTAGCCCGACCTCCAGGGTCGCCATAGCGGGGACCGAGCAGAGGGGTGGATCAGTGGCCGCTTGTGTTTAAGGGGAATCGAGGTGGGAAATTTCCAAGGACGTCTTGTTCGCGCGAGCCACATCGATAGTACGCGCCGGGACGGGTTAAGCACTTTAGGGCGGGGAGAACGCACAATGGAAAAATAATTTTACAGGGCGCAATTTTAATGCGTTCATGCGCCATGTAGCGTCTTTGTTGGAGTTGCTCTCACGGTGTAGTCGGGGTATGCCACCATAATCCATCTTGAGCGACGTGGCACACACCTAGCCCTGCGATCACGTCTCAAGATTCGCACCCAACCCCAGCAGGACAAGCAGATAAACCCCACATCATCCCCTTATCCTCCAGCCCAAACTGCCAGAGCGCAGAGCGCAGAACGCGAGCAGAGAGCGAGCAAACGCAGAGATGGCGACGATGTCCTCGCCGCGGCCTCACCCCTCACCTCCACCGCCCGCGGCCTCGCCGCGTCCACGCCCCGCACTTCATTCCTCGGCCTCCGCGCATTGGGCGGCGCGTCGGCGGCGCGGTTCCCGGGACTGGCTGCGGCGCCGCGGAGGGGCGAAGCGGCGGTGGCGAGGATGGCGAAGCGGGAGCAGGAGCTGGAGGAGATACGGGCCATGGAGACGGAGAAGCTCGAGGAGGAGGTGGTGGACCTCAAGGGCGAGCTCTTCCTGCTCCGCCTCAAGCGCTCCGCGCGCCAGGAGTTCAAGTCCAGCGAGTTCGGCCGCATGCGCAAGAGGGTATGTATACCCCTCAGCTCCCTCGGTTATTGCTTCGAGTAGGTCTAGCTGCGTGCGACATTGCTTTCTCGTTTGCGAAGTGGCACCCTTATTCTTGGACATGGCTACTCTGTTGCCATTTGGGCGTTTGGACCTTCACATGGCCTGCTCGCTCGACATGTTCAGTTTAAGACAAGTTTTAATCAAATTTGCTCTATGCTAAAATTTTCATGATCGGCTGCTGACTGTACTAGTGACTGATACTTCAGTGGGTAGTGTGCCAATTTGCTGTTGGAATGTCACCTGATAGTTAAAGGCTTAATGGTTCTCATTTGCACTGTAGTTCATGGCCTGATAGTGCTGACCTGAAATTAGTCATTTACTGATGGTTTGTGCTGAATGTTGAACCCTTCATCTAGCATGAGAACCTAGAACAAATAGTTTGCAGAGAAGTAATTCATGTTTTAGAACCTCAGATGAGATGATGCCAAACAATATCTATGACATATGGAAATGAATCTTCAGAGTTAACTCAACAGAAACATGTCTCAACATTGTTTGGTGACTTATGTTTTCATCTTTACATCAGGTTGCTCGTCTGCTGACTGTAAGAAGAGAAAGGAGATCGAACAAGGAATCAACAAAAGACAGTCTAGGAAGCTTGACAGGAAATGGAAGCTGGGCATCGTGGTGAGACCACCACCATCCATGAGGGAGAAGAAGGAGGAGGAGTAGAAAAAAAGGGCAATCTGCACAAGTCATTTAAAGCATGTCTCGAAAGAAGGTTCCTTTCTCCCTGTGGTTTAACCTCTTATCATGGTTGTTTTGTAATCCAGAGTAACAGTTTTCAAGTCCTTGCTGTTAAAACCAGAGCTTTTGTTACCAGTTCTTTTGTAAATTTCAGTTTATTTGAATTTCCCCTACTTCTCTCTTTGTTAATCATTTGTCCTTATATTCTTTGTGCACAGTTTATTTGAAATTGCATACAAAGAGTTTATACCACTCAGTTGCAAGACTAGGCAAGTTCTCTGTACCTGGCATACATGCTTTCTCACTATGCCCAATTGGGTCAAAGCATGTCATTTGATTGCATTTCAACCTTGATTGTAGTGGGCAATTTTGTGTTACCATTTTGTTCTGTGTGCCCTTAACTGCAACAACTGCGTAACAAGGTTGTCTATGGGGATACACAGGTTCATGGCCTATTGTTTTGATTTTTTGCCATGGCATGGAAATATTTCTACTTTGGCAAATAAGTAGTCTTCTTAAAGGCAACAAGGAAACAATATTTTTATGCCCACGAAATAAGAAAAAACATAAAAAGCGTAGTGTGCCCAAGCAGGTGACTTGTTGTTTATCCAGTCTGCTTCAGTGTCCAAACTCCTTATTCCACTCAGTCAACGTTGTTTTGTGTGTGCATACTCTTATTGATTTTAAAACTAACCGGGCTGTGTTTTGAACCAGTGATAACATGAGACACTGTCAAGATTTCACTTTATTCATCCCTGGCATGCCAGGGAGAACTTATTTACCTAAATGAAGAATATAAATTAGTCATAAGAATATATTATTCTACCATATATATAGTACCTTGTTGATTTGTGGAGCTTCGAAATCCTTTCATTTAATTAGCCAGCCCAGCTTTTTTCTATGCTCTGATTTCTGAGGCCTGGTTTAGCTTGGATACCCCTTTATTTAAATTGAATTTCTTTTTTCCAAAATATAATTTACCAAATTTTTCATGACTCTGAGGTTCAACCCAATTCATCTTTTATTTCTTTTTCCTTCCGATACTAAGTAAAAGGATTGAAAAGGGTCAAATTTGGGCATGTCACAAAGAATGGTCAATTTACCATTTATCAAATATTTGAAAACTTTTGCGATCACTCTAGTTCCTTTTGTTGTGAGGAACAATCAGATTCATGTTATTGTTAATTTACAACTTCTAATCTAGCCTCTAAAGTATGTTACAGATGTATCTGCATAGAGCTCGCAAATCAAGCTAGGCCCATAATCAGTTTTATCATGAGTAGGCCCTGATTGCCAGGCCCTATAATCAGTTTCATCATGACTAGGCCCAGATTGCCAGGCCCTTTAGCCCAAAATTGGATGTAATGCTGAGCTCCTTCTCAAGATCTTAACTTGAGATGGTGGAGAGGCTTCACCCACAAGACATTCTAGTCAAGCCTTCTTATTTTCTGCTCAATAGACAGTCAGCACTTGGTACCATAGTTGGGCTTTGATTGTTTGCTATGTTGACAGCGTAAGATAGCATTTATGCATTCATTTGAAAAAAGCTCCATGCCATGGATTCATTGTTCAATAGTTGTAAGCTGATGACTTGGTTCCGCTGATAGAAATGAAGGAGATAGCAGCCCCAGTTAGCAGGACAGTTTTGTTTTTACCTCAGCATTGTTTTGTTTTATTTTTGGTACTTAGAAAGAAAAAGGGCACTACCTGCTGACTAATAAAAATATTTCCCTTACTGTCAACTGTTAAAACACATAAAAACTAAAAGCATATGTGTTCGCTTTTCTGAGAGCGTTGTGGGTTTGGTGTCAACACAAATTCCCATTACAGTTTCAAGTTGTTAAAGCCACATGAAACTCTACTGGTTAGGATTCATTGTCGACCTGTTTCGGGTTATGCATTATTGGCTGTGCCACGAAATGCACAAGTCACTTGCTAAGGTTATGTAGAAAATTCCTTTTGTCCCGCAGGATTAGAATCAGATCACAATTGCAAGACAACTTTCACATTGCATAATTATTTTGTTTTTAACCTATGGTAAGACGTGTCGATAAAATCAGAAAATCACTATTCACAGAGATCACATCTTATTTGAACCCCAGTTTTCTCAAAAACTATCTGATGTTTCATCAAACATGTAAGAAGACTTACCCAACAAGAGTATTCCAATATTCAGCAAAGGATGTCTACCTGTGTGTGTGTGTGTTCTATGCATTTTCCTTTCCCAGTTCCAACTGCTCCAAATATGTATTTTTCAATAGTTTACCACCTATTGTTCAGCAACCTTGGAGGCTAAATGCAATATCTGACCTGTTGCATCATAGGTAGCACCTTGATTTGCTTCCTTTACCCAAATGTCCTTGGGTGTACCAAAATTGAACCACACTCTATTCACACCTTTATATAGAAAAATCTGAAAACTGACACTTGTCAGTGTCAAATAAAGCTGTGCTGTTATTGTTTGATTTAAAATGATTTTATTAATGTTAGCCGTCAATGTCTTTGAGGAAAAGGCATCAACTATTACCTGCTCACAAGTCTCAAGAAAGTATGGAATTTTTAAACTAAACCAAGATGTGAATGGTTTCAAGCTGTAAGCTGTTTGATCTCTGACAAGCACATGATGACAACTGACTATGGGAAAACACCAGCAGTGCTTCAGAAAAGCAGAGGGCTCATGCATGATTAGTATAATTAAATATTAGTAGTGACAGCAGCATATGTTTTAGGTGCTTGTATCCTTCCTATCATTGCTATTTGCTTTCTATTCTCTCTTTTGACACGGTAACTTGTAGAGTTGTAGTCAACTTCCTATAACTGCCTCGGAAGACAAGTTTCTTTCCAATATCTTGGACTGCCAATAGTAGCATCTGGAAGGTTCCTTCTTTGAGCATCACTGTATCATTGTTCAATAAAGCATTTACAACTTGAAACACAAGTTTTTCTTTTGGAAAGATCACATAGCGTAACAGTTTCTTCTCTATATACTGTGGCTTAGTACATATATGTTCCGCAACTCTGTTTTAGTGCTAGTAAATCTTGATTTTATGATATGTTGATTATTGAGTAAAATATTATTCAAATATGTTATTGTACTATTATTTAGAAAACTTAGGGTGCACACATGTTGGCATATAGAAAATGGTTGGTGTGGCGCATACAGTTATATACCATCCACAGGCCTGTCGTTCTTACGACATTATATCAACACAATACTTTATTTAGGAATTAGTCAGCAGGATTCCAGTCTCCCATGAATCAATTAAACTAAACTAGGAAAATGCATCAAAATATAAGGCACATAAAATTCAAGGTGGAAAATTTATATTGGAGTAGATGTGTATGTACAAGTGATTTGGCGAACACTATATATGTATAGGAGCATATGGTTCGCCAATGCATGTAAAAATCTATAGCGCAGAAAAAGAAAAATCCAACTGGAGCTATAACACTAAAATGGAGATCACATCACAAACAAGAGGTAAGATGTGAGAAGCTAAACTTGGAAAAACAAAATTAAGAGTAACACACACTTGCTATCAGAACTCATGCAAACTCGCTCATGAACTGGTCATAAAATGACTCAGACCAAATAGGGAGCTGAGCGCTGTTGCCATCAGCATCACAGCTTGAGGTGCTGCAAGCATCCCCAAGGTTGGAAATAGGGAAGTCAGCAAGCGGTGGAAGGGAGTTCTCTGACAGGAACAGCGGTTTGTGGGTGCTATTCTCCCCAGCACAGTTGTTCGCAGTGTAATCTGAGTTCTGGGTACTACCATTGATGATGGGCTGTTCAAAGAATGAGCTACTAGGTATCTGGATGTCAGGCAATTGCCCAGTTACGAAGTCTTGGCCATTGGTACCCTCCAGGATCCTTGGAGACGACAGTGAGGACAAGGAAGACATCTGTGAAGGACTCAGGAGGCCAATCTGCTCCAGGTCAGTGGGGATGGTGTTGATGCTGCTGGAGCTGGGACTAGTCGCAATGGCCGCTGCAGACTGAAGCAGGCACTGCAAGTACTCGAGTTTTGCTGCCTGGACTGCATCGACTTGCACCTGGCTGGCAGTGTTGTCTTCCCATGGGCGCTGCTCCACGAGCTGTCGGAGGTTGGCAAGTGCGATGAGTTGTGGCAGCGCGGCGAAGAAGTCGGTTCTTGGTCGGTGTGTCATCGGGTCGAAGCCCATCTGGATCAGCTTCTTCTTCAGGTGCGTGTTCCAGAAGTTCTTGATCTCATTGTCGGTCCGTCCGGGGAGGTGCTTTGCGATGGCTGACCACCTGGTTTGATCAGCACAACAGTTTACATGTGTTAGCTAGAGTGCCTCATGTCAAATAACAGTTTTTGAAGATTATATCAACATGCAGACAGTTGATAGATGGCAGATATATATGTGGAAGAGATTTGTTAGAGGATGTGTAGTACTTGTTGCCAAGGACGGAGTGGAGCTGGAGAATGGTTTGTTCTTCCTCAGGGGTGAACTTCCCTCTCTTGATATCTGACCTCAGGTAGTTCGTCCATCTCAGCCTGCAGCTCTTGCCACACCTGTTCAGTCCTGTGAGATGCATAGATGCATGAGCTACATTTTGAACGAAAGCTAGCTACGGCACTTGCGCCCGGATCTGAGACAGAAATTATAAGCGTGTATCACATATACCTGCAAGCTTCGGCAGTGCCCTCCAGCTCCCATGGCCGTTCTTTACGATGTACTCTGTGAGCTTTTGGTCTTCTTCAGTGGTCCAAGGGCCCTTCTTGAGGCCATTCTCATCGCAACAAGGAGACCTTCCCATTGATAGGACTGAGATAGGATTGTGGTAGGATGGTGCAGTTGGGAAGGAGGGAGACAAGCTATCTGCCTTCCAAGTTTGGTCCTTGGGTTTCTTGTGCCAAGGATGGCTGGTCACCGGAACACAGCTTCCTCTATATAAAGGCGAAGAAATCATGAATTCCTAAACCAAGGTTAGACATAATTTATTCAAGTAGTAATGACTGATTTGCCCTTTGATTATTCGAGTATGTGACACAGAAGGGCAAGGGTAATGCTGTCCATACTAAATAAGGGCCGTTGATCCCTGTTGTTGACTTAGGCTATGGAGGTTGCTAACTACTAATACTTGGGTAAGCAATCACATCGATATACCCTGTCTTCCTTTAGACTTTTTATAAAGGTTTTCTGCTTAATCTTTACTGTGATTATCTTGTTTCCGCTGTTATCATGTACAAATGTGACCTTCCACTGGATGTTGGCACGCATTCACCAGATAAATCATTAGATCATTGTTAGCAGCTCATTATAACATGTCTCATGTAGCATATTCTGCTATTACTTGCTGTGGAGCACCCTCCAGTGTTATTCCATATAATTGGACACAAGTTTCAGAAGCAGATACCTGGAAGTGTGCAGACTAAACTTGCGCAGCCCGACTCCCGCCCCGCCACGTCAGCTTTTCTCTCACTCTCACCCCACTCTCACCCCACCTTGCCAATGCATGGGCTATAGTCCCCACTCTCACTTCTCTCTCCTCCACATCACCATTTCTTTTCCACATTAAGTTATTTCACTCGATTTTGTTTAGACATTCAAAATAATGCAAGAAATTATTTTATTCAACTTAAAATGTTACCGATTACATAATAATTAATAAAATTGCATAATAAATATTGAAAATTACATAATAAATAAAAATTCAATTCTTCCTCTTGTTCCGCTCCTCCTCCTCGTCATCATCTTCCTGCCAAGCTCTTTTTCCACCATCTTCATGGCCTTCGCATGTTTGCGCTTTTTTGCTTTGTTCATGTCGACGGTTGATCGGTCTTTCATTTTGTTCCATTGCTTGAATAGCTTAGCCTTCGCTAAACCCTTCATCATGTTACTCATCGCGAAGGATTTACTTCCTACCTCACTGCTTGATGAGGTTTCCTTCCCCTTCCTCCTGCCCTTACGTGCCGCGGTCTTGGCCCTATCGCGCCCGTTGGACGCTCTTCCTCCGTGTCGTCGTTGATACGTCTCCGACGTATCGATAATTTCTTATGTTCCATGCTACATTATTGATGATATCTACATGTTTTATACACATTATATGTCGTATTTACGATTTTCTGGAACTAACCTATTAACAAGATGTCGAAGAGCCAATATTTTCTCGCTTTTTGGTTTCGAACCCCAGTAAGGAAATATTCTAATTGGACGAAATCAACGCCCAGGGTCCTATTTTTGCACGAAGCTTCCGAAGACCGAAGGGGAAAGGAAGTGGGGCGAGGCGCCGCCACACCAGGGCGGCGCGCCCGGCCCCGGCCGCGCCGGCCCGGTGTGTGGGGCCCTGTGGCCCCCCGCTGCCCTTCCGCCTACTTAAAGTCTTCGTCGCGAAACCCCCGTACCGAGAGCCACGATACGGAAAACCTTCCAGAGACGCCGCCGCGAATCCCATCTCGGGGATTCAGAGATCGCCTCCAGCACCCTGCCGGAGAGGGGAATCATCTCCTGAGGACTCTTCATCGCCATGATCGCCTCCGGAGTGATGAGTGAGTAGTTCACCCTCGGACTATGGGTCCATAGCAGTAGCTAGATGGTCGTCTTCTCCTTATGTGCTTCATTGTTGGGTCTTGTGAGCTGCCTAACATGATCAAGATCATCTATCTGTAATACTATATGTTGTGTTTGTTGGGATCCGATGGATAGAGAATACTATGTTATGGTGATTATCAATCTATTACTTATGTGTTGTTTATGATCTTGCATGCTCTCCGTTATTAGTAGAAGCTCTGGCCAAGTTTTTACTCTAACTCCAAGAGGGAGTATTTATGCTCGATAGTGGGTTCATGCCTCCATTGACACCGGGGACAGTGACAGAAAGTTCTAAGGTTGTGGATGTGCTGTTGCCACTAGGGATAAAACATCGATGCTATGTCTAAGGATGTAGTTGTTGATTACATTACGCACCATACTTAATGCAATTGTCTCTGTTGCTTGCAACTTAATACTCGAAGGGGTTCGGATGATAACCCGAAGGTGGACTTTTTAGGCATAGATGCATGCTGGATGGTGGTCTATGTACTTTGTCGTAATGCCCAATTAAATCTCACTATATTTATCATATCATGTATATGCATTGTTATGCCCTTTTCTATTTGTCAATTGCCCGACTGTAATTTGTTCACCCAACATGCTTTAATCTTATGGGAGAGACACCTCTAGTGAACCGTGGACCCCGGTCCTATTCTTTACATCGCATACAATCTACCGCAATACTTGTTTTACTGTTTTCTTCGCAAACAATCATTTTCCACACAATACGGTTAATCCTTTGTTACAGCAACCGGGTGAGATTGACAACCTCACTGCTTCGTTGGGGCAAAGTACTTTGGTGTTGTGCAGTTCCACGTTGGCGCCGAATCCCTGGTGTTGCGCCGCATCACATTTCGCCACCATCAACCTTCAACGTGCTTCTTGGCTCCTCCTGGTTCGATTAAACCTTGTTTCGAGGGAAAACTTGCCACCGTGCGCATCATACCTTCCTCTTGGGGTTCCCAACGGACGCATCTACGCGCATCGCTCTTTTTCTGGCGCCGTTGCCGGGGAGATCAAGACACGCTGCAAGGGGAGTCTCCACTTCCAATCTCTTTACTTTGTTTTTGTCTTGCTTTATTTTATTTACTACTTTGTTTGCTGCACTTAAACAAAACACAAAAAATTAGTTGCTAGCTTTACTTTATTTTACTGTCTTGTTTGCTTCATATTAAAAACACAAAAAAATTAGTTACTTGCATTTAATTTATTTTGTTATCATGTCTAGTCCTGTACTTGTTTTTATTTTCACTAGTTAGGCATAATGGAAAACAACAAAAAAATTAGAGATCTTTATGAACTTTATCTTGAATTAGGACATGATGTGTTTGAAGAGAAAATTAAAAACCCATGGAACTTTGTTTACAAAATAGTTGTAGCAATGTTATTAGCATGAACTCTTTGAACACTATTATTGCTAAAGCTATGGAAGAATTTAAGCTTGGGAAAGCTGGTTGTAATATTTTTAGTCCCCAAGCATGGAGGAGAAAATTTACTTGATGATACTTTACCTCCTATATATGATGCTTGCAATGATGAATATGATATTTTCAGTCCACCTACTATTGAGGAGAAAATTAATTATGATTACAATATGCCTCCTATATATGATGATTATGGTGATGAGAATAATAGTGATAGCTATTTTGTTGAATTTGCTCCCACTACAACTAATAAAATTGATTATGCTTATGTGGAGAGTAATAATTTTATGCATGTGGCTCATGACAAGAATGTTTTATGTGATAGTTATATTGTTGAGTTTGTTCATGATGCTACTGAAAATTATTATGAGAGAGGGAAACATGGTTATATGCATCTTAATAATATTAAGTTTCCCCTCTTTATGTTGAGAATCTTGAAATTGCACTTGTGTTGCTTTTCTATGCTTGTCACTTTGTTCTTCATGAAGTTATTTGTGTACAAGATTCCTTTTCATAGGAAGTGGGTTAGGTTTAAATGTGTTTTGAATTTGCTTGATGCTCTCTTTTGCTTCAACTCTTATTTATTGCGAGAGTATCATTAAAATTACTGAGCCCATCTTCATGGCTATAAAGAAAGAACTTCTTGGGAGATAACCCAAGTTTCATTTTATTTACTGTATTGTTGAGTCTTGGAAGTTGTTTACTACTGTAGCAACCTCTCCTTATCATGTTTTGTGCCAAGTAAAGTTTCCATGTTAAAGTTGATGTTATATTTGGGATCGCTGCGCAGAAACAGCATTGCTGTCTGTCACGAATTCTGGCATAAGTCTCTGTAGAAAATTCGAAAAAATCTGCAAAATTACGAGCGTGATCCTCAGATATGTATGCAACTTTCATTAGTTTTGAGTTTTTCCATTTGAGCAAGTCTAGTGCCCCTTTCAGGTTCGTCTTTACGGACTGTTCTGTTTTGACAGATTCTGCCTTTATTTCGCATTGCCGTATTTGCTATGTTGGATGAATTACTTTGATCCATTAATGTCCAGTAGCTTTGTGCAATGTCCAGAAGTGTTAAGAATGATTGTGTCACCTCTGAATATGTGAATTTTTAATTGTGCACTAACCCTCTAATGAGTTTGCTTGAAGTTTGGTGTGAAGGAAGTTTTCAAGGGTCAAGAGAGGAGTATGATATACTATGATCAAGAGGAGTGAAAGTTTCTAAGCTTGGGGATGCCCCCGTGGTTCATCCCCGCATATTTTAAGAAGACTCAAGCCTAAGCTTGGGGATGCCCAAGGCATCTCCTTCTTCATCGACAACATCATCAGGTTCCTCCCCCGAAACTATATTTTTATTCAGTCACATCTTATGTTCTTTACTTGGAGCGTCGGTTTGTTTTTGTTTTTGTTTTTGTTTGAATAAAATGGAACCTAGCATTCACTGTGTGGGATAGAGACACGCTCCGCTGTTGCATATGGACAAATATGTCCTTAGGCTTTACTCATAATGTTCAAGGCGAAGGTTGAAACTTCTTCGTTAAATTGTTATATGGTTGGAATCGGAAATGCTACATGTAGTAATTCTAAAATGTCTTGGATAATGTGATACTTGGCAATTGTTGTGCTCATGTTTAAGCTCTTGCATCATATACTTTGCACCCATTAATGAAGAAATACATAGAGCTTGCTAAAATTTGGTTTGCATATTTGGTCTCTCTAAGGTCTAGATAATTTCTAGTATTGAGTTTTGAACAACAAGGAAGACGGTGTAGAGTCTTATAATGTTTACAATATGTCTTTTATGTGAGTTTTGCTGCACCGGTTCATCCTTGAGTTTGCTTCAAATAACCTTGCTAGCCTAAACCTTGTATCGAGAGGGAATACTTCTCATGCATCCAAAATCCTTGAGCCAACCACTATGCCATTTGTGTCCACCATACCTACCTACTACATGGTATTTCTCCGCCATTCCAAAGTAAATTGCTTGAGTGCTACCTTAAAATTCCATCATTCGCCTTTGCAATATATAGCTCATGGGACAAAATAGCCTTAAAAACTATTGTGGTATTGAATATGTACTTATGCACTTTATCTCTTATTAAGTTGCTTGTTGTGCGATAACCATGCTTCGGGGGACGCCATCAACTATTCTTTGTTGAATATCATGTGAGTTGCTATGCATGTCCGTCTTGTCTGAAGTAGAGAGATCTACCACCTTAATGGTTGGAGCATGCATATTGTTAGAGAAGAACATTGGGCCGCTAACTAAAGCCATGAATCATGGTGGAAGTTTCAGCTTTGGACATATATCCTCAATCTCATATGAGAATAATAATTGTTGCCACATGCTTATGCATTAAAGAGGAGTCCATTATCTGTTGTCCATGTTGTCCCGGTATGGATGTCTAAGTTGAGAATAATCAAAAGCGAGAAATCCAAAATGCGAGCTTTCTCCTTAGACCTTTGTACAGGCGGCATGGAGGTACCCTTTGTGACACTTGGTTGAAACATGTGTATTGCGATGATCCGGTAGTCCAAGCTGATTAGGACAAGGTGCGGGCACTATTAGTATACTATGCATGAGGCTTGCAACTTGTAAGATATAATTTACATAACTCATATGCTTTATTACTACCGTTGACAAAATTGTTTCATGTTTTCAAAATAAAATCTCTAGCACAAATATAGCAATCGATGCTTTCCTCTTTGAAGGACCATTCTTTACTTTTATGTTGAGTCAGTTTACCTATCTCTCTCCACCTCAAGAAGCAAACACTTGTGTGAACTGTGCATTGATTCCTACATACTTGCATATTGCACTTGTTATATTACTTTACATTGACAATATCCATGAGATATACATGTTATAAGTTGAAAGAAACCGCTGAAACTTAATCTTCCTTTGTGTTGCTTCAACACCTTTACTTTGATTTATTGCTTTATGAGTTAACTCTTATGCAAGACTTATTGATGCTTGTCTTGAAGTACTATTCATGAAAAGTCTTTGCTTTATGATTCATTTGTTTACTCATGTCATTACCATTGTTTTGATTGCTGCATTCATTACATATGCTTACAATAGTACGATCAAGGTTATGATGGCATGTCACTCCTAAATTATCCTTGTTATCGTTTACTGCCTCGACGAGCGTAACTAAGCTTGGGGATGCCGATACGTCTCCGACGTATCGATAATTTCTTATGTTCCATGCTACATTATTGATGATATCTACATGTTTTATACACATTATATGTCGTATTTACGCATTTTCTGAACTAACCTATTAACAAGATGCCGAAGAGCCAGCTGCTGTTTTTGGTTTCAGAAATCCTAGTAAGGAAATATTCTCGGAATTGGACGAAATCAACGCCCAGTGGTCCTATTTTTGCACGAAGCTTCCAAGACCGAAGGGGAAAGGAAGTGGGGCCACGAGGCGCCGCCACACTAGGGCGCGCGGCCCAGGCCCCGGCCGCGCCGGTTGGTGTGGGGCCCTCGTGTGGCCCCCGCGTTGCCCGCCTACTTAAAGTCTTCGTCGCGAAACCCGTACCGAGAGCCACGATACGGAAACCTTGAGACGCCGCCACCGCTAATCCCATCTCGGGATTCAGGAGATCGCCTCGGCACCCTGCCGGAAGGGGAATCATCTCCCGAGGACTCTTCATCGCCATGATCGCCTCCGGAGTGATGAGTGAGTAGTTCACCCCGACTATGGGTCCATAGCAAGTAGCTAGATGGTCGTCTTCTCCTTATGTGCTTCATTGTTGGATCTTGTGAGCTGCCTAACATGATCAAGATCATCTATCCGTAATACTATATGTTGTGTTTGTCGGGATCCGATGGATAGATAATACTATGTTATGGTGATTATCAATCTATTACTTATGTGTTGTTTATGATCTTGCATGCTCTCCGTTATTAGTAGAGGCTCTGGCCAAGTTTTTACTCTTAACTCCAAGAGGGAGTATTTATGCTCGATAGTGGGTTCATGCCTCCATTGACACCTGGGACAGTGATAGAAAGTTCTAAGGTTGTGGATGTGCTGTTGCCACTAGGGATAAAACATCGATGCTATGTCTAAGGATGTAGTTGTTGATTACATTACGCACCATACTTAATGCAATTGTGTTGCTTGCAACTTAATACCGGAAGGGGTTCGGATGATAACCTGAAGGTGGACTTTTTAGGCATAGATGCATGCCGGATGGCGGTCTATGTACTTTGTCGTAATGCCCATTAAATCTCACTATATTTATCATATCATGTATATGCATTGTTATGCCCTTTTCTATTTGTCAATTGCCCGACTGTAATTTGTTCACCCAACATGCTTTAATCTTATGGGAGAGACACCTCTAGTGAACTGTGGACCCCGGTCCTATTCTTTACATCGCATACAATCTACTGCAATACTTGTTTTACGTTTTCTTCGCAAACAATCATTTTCCACACAATACGGTTAATCCTTTGTTACAGCAAGCCGGTGAGATTGACAACCTCACTGTCGTTGGGGCAAAGTACTTTGGTTGTGTTGTGCTGGTTCCACGTTGGCGCTGGAATCCCCGGTGTTGCGCCGCATCACATTTCGCCACCATCAACCTTCAACGTGCTTCTTGGCCTCCTGGTTCGATTAAACCTTGGTTTCTTTCTGAGGGAAAACTTGCCACTGTGCGCATCATACCTTCCTCTTGGGGTTCCCAACGGACGTGTACATCTACGCGCATCACCTGTCGCGTCGCTAGAGCTGTACTCACCAGAAGGTCCTAGACGGCTTCTCTTGGAACTGGAGTCGGTTCCACTACCAGGACCATGTTGTCCTTTCCACTTCGCTTCATTTTTTACAGCATCCCACCAGTGGTGCTTTCTGAACGGCTGAGTCACTCTTTTGTCATTCGCGTACCTCTCCATTGCCGCCTTCATGACCATAGCATCGTCTGCTCCACTCTGACGCATATTTGTTTCTTGGATGTGGTATGCATTGAACAGGGACACCTCCTTGTTGTAGACGTTCCAATGATCCTTCAGCTGCTTCGAGGTCCGATGACGGGAAGGATCCGAGGTAGAGTTGAAGGTTTCAGCTATCTGACCCCAAAAACTAGTGCCGGTCTTGCAATTACCGGCAACAGAGTCCTTGGAGTGAAAAAGCCAAGCATTAACCTACCCCGAAATAGATATTGTTAGTGAAAAATCCTACCAAGAACCAACCCCGAAATAAATATGTGATGGGTTAAAAGTACCAGTTTTTCCTCTTCCGGAACAGTCCAGTCAAGCCTCTTTGCACGCGGTGGTACGATTGTTTCCGCGGCATTGGACTCGGAGCTTGGAGCGGGAGCTTCAGAAGGTGCAGGGGGGTACACCATATGGCGCGTATGGATACGGAGGTGGAGGGTATGAACCGTACGAAGGTGGTGGGTAAGGAGGTACAGCACTACCGCTACCTGTAGGTGGAGCATTTGGAGGTGGTTGGGGGTATGGATACGGAGGGTATGAACCATATGGCCCCGGAGGTGGAGCGTATGGCCCTGCCATATGGCCCAGGTGTGCCGGAGGGGTATAAAACTCGGGGAAGCGGCGAAGAACCGGCATTGGTGCGACGATGTGTCGGAGAGAGACCATCTAGGTCTATTGGTGACCCGTCGTGAAGCAGATCGGTGAACGTGGTCAAATCTGGTGGAGTCCAACCGGACATGGTGGAGAAGATTTGAGAGAGGGAAGGTGATGAATGGAGATGAAATGGGTGTGGAGTGAGTGAAACATATGGGGGGGGAGTTTTAAGAAGAACGGCTAGCCGACGTGGACCAATCGGTCGCGCCACGTCGCTAGCCGTTACACACTACCGACCCACTCCCCCGCTCTCGCCCGCACCGCCTCCCTCTCGCCCCACTCCCGCCTACCGCCCCATCTCGCCCGCCTCTCGCTTCCCCTCTCGCCCGCCCGCCAACGCGCGCCCGCCTGCCCCCGCTCCCGCCACTCACGCCGCCAACCGGGCGGTAGCGGGGCAGCGGCGCACCGCTGGCGACCCAGCCACCGCCGCGTCCCGTCCCGCCCCACTCCCGCCCGCCCCGCCACACGGCGTATCGCCAATCAGCTCGCTGGCACCAGCCTAATAGTAGCATCCCAAACATTAGTTTTTTGAAATCCAGTCATAGCTCCCTCCAAATTCCAATGATTGTACTACTAGTACTTATTCTATTGGTAATGGTATTATACTTGGCATTTTGGCAAGACCCTGTCGCAGCAAGAATACACCATCTGCATGCATGTCAACGTTTGGATAAGTTGATTCCTGGGAGCTGGGATACCATAGTACTTGCTGTATATTCTTATCTCAAGCAGTAATGGGACCTGCACATGAAAGGTGCAGATGAACTGGAGGGCGACCTAGGGAAGAACCTATAGGAAAGATGATAATTACTATTATCGTGGAAGGGGATACGTACAAGTTATTAGCAGCTGGAATGGCGTATGCAGAGATCTGACTCCGTATCTAGTCTTTACCTGTTCTTGCGCAGCCCCAGATTAAGTATACAAATGCGTTGATTAGGTTGTGCTAAGCTGCTCATCACGCGTGATGCTGCCTGTTGTTTGCTACATTTCTTACTGCAACTGGGGACTCAAACATGTGTTAAACAGAGAGGCTGCAAGAGAAAGCATGCATGTCGATTGAGCTTCTGCTGTCATCTTTGAGTGGAGCCACCAAGCGGGTCGGTGCAGAAGACCATCACCATGATTAATTGCGGTCTTATGGAATAATTGAAGGCACCATCTTTTGCTTGGCGTTTTATTCTTGTTTCAAGGACTCGCACGTCCAAATTCAGAGCACGATCGAGGCGAAAGTTTTTGGGAGAGTAGGCAGAAGGCTGATACAGTGGAATTATTCATCTGACATATGTATGTCCCGAAACAATTTCATTTGGCATGTAGCAAATATCAATTAAGAACACGCAAGCTGCATGTCCTGTGTTCTGCATTAAGATAGAAAAAAAGGACTTGATACAAGGGCATCAAATGATGACCACTCCGCATATGCCCCTCTAGCCACACACCATGCCAAACGGCTTACAACACTCTTCCAAACAATCTCACAACCAAGGCTTACCTTGCCCAACCTTCAGCCATTGTGGCGATAAGACGGGGCATAGTCTCAAGATCGACAACCTCACTACCATGGCTCAAAACCGAAATGTCATAGCCTACTCATAGGTCAACTTAACGTCCACCCCTAAGCTCCTAGGAGAAGTCGGCAGCCGGCAGCCGGCAGAACCCGATCAGCTTGGAGAAAGGTGAAATGCGGAGCTTTCGCCCGGCCCAAGCGCCATTGAAGAGGGTAGAACAAAGCACACACGAGCATATATACCACCCTGACAGGGTAACCGTACCTCGTCGCAAGTACTACTTTAACTTTGTAAAAAGGTTTATGTTTTGGAACGGAGGTAATAACAAATGGACCATCGATTAATCTCTTTGGAACTTCCATTTTGCATGATAAAGCAAATCGACTCCACCTCGCAAAATAACCAGCCGTGTAGCAATCAGATCTAGACGGATGCTATGAACTTTCCAGCTAGCAAGATATATAACACTGCACTCTGACAGTCGACACGATGTATTTGCATATGTCAGCCCAAGTGTACATATCGTTGACAAATTACCAGCAGCAGAAGGGGTCGCTGAACTGCAACCAACCTTTTTTTTTTTGAGTGATCACCGGGGGGAGCGAAAAGCTCCCGCCTGAATTTTCCATTTCATCAAAGATTGGGGTGGAGCCCCCATTTTTGTGGCGACTGCAGATGTTACACGGGGAAGGAGGGAGACATCACTCGACGCACATCTGAGGGCTCAAGCAAGAGCAAAAAAAGAGCAGAAAACTAAAGGGAGATCACGGTCGTTCGGGGAGGAAGTAGGTGAGCCACAGGTCGACATCGCCACGGAGATCAGCAGGGAGTCTGGCTCGCCACAAAACAGCGTCACCACGGCAGTTTTTGCGGAGCAGCGTCAGGGAGGGAGTGAGCCCTTGAAACACCACGCCATTTCGGTGTTTCCACAGGTGCCAGAAGCACAGGAGGCGGAGGGTGGAGGACGTCGCGGGGGGCGCGGATGCCGGCAGCGCGCAGGTAGCAGCAGCATCCACCTGCCAGGCATCGTTGCAGCCAGCGCCAAAGGAGGTCCAGAGCAACCAAGCTTTGAAGACCCGCATCCCGTGATAGATCCCCTCGTCACTACACCAATGCATGGAGGCTGAACCGATCGTTCGGACCGCTCGTCGCCGTCGCCTAGCCAGCTTTCCAGCGCGGGCGACGGATATATTTCCACGTGCTCGGCGAGGTGGGGCCGGCCGGCCGGGAAAGCCTTCCTTCCCCATGCACGCAACGTACGTGCGTGACCTTCGTCTTCGTCCTCGTCGTTTGGCTTTTCGCCCGTCCGCGTCCGGTCGCGTCACCCCTCCTTCTTCGCCACTTAAACAAACCCCAACTTGATTAACGTTCACACGTCGCTCTCTCAGTTCTGGCCCGACCTCTTGAGCCTCTGCCATGCACTGTGTGTCTACGTGTTCGGGGTCCGTGACGTCCATCCGGTCAGTTGCCTCCGTTTTAATAGGCACAGCTATGATCATGGTAGCTGCGGTGAAGTGGGTTACAAATTTCTAAAGCTTTCGTCTCAGTTCATATTCACCCGGGAGCAATCTATATGTTTGTGATCTCGTATATTCGTCGCTTCTTCGACATCTTACTTATTACTATTACCTCCGTTTTAAGTTGTGTCTTAGCTTATTTATGTGTGAATATTTTTAGACATATTTTGATGTGTCTGCATCTAGGTAAAGCCACGTCAATTGTTTTGGAACGGGAGTGAATACTTTTTTAGGCTAGCTCCTTGTGTCTTGGACGTCCCACTCTGCTTAATCGGTCGTGGTACGTACGGTACCCTTCCCTCAATCCTCCGATCGATGTCAGCCTGTATTTTTTATTCTCGATGTGATCCGTGTATACGTACGTATGCCGTATGCGTCATGCTGTGGATGGCATCGTAAAGGTGCTATGTGGTCCGTGTACATAGACTCAGTCGTTCGTTTGCCCGTACTGTCAGGCTCTCTTTCTTATACCGTAATCTGAAATGTGGGAATCTTACATATATGCTGATAAGCTATAGTACTGAATACGGAAATAGTAGGATTATTGAATAGGCATGCCATACTGAATTCTACAGGAACCAAACACACCACTATGAACCTAGTATAATATAAGTTGTTTTTATTGCACCAGAAGTAAAACGCAACTACTTGTCCCAAGGTTTAGGTGCATGTGCATGTCATAGTTGTCACTGAAATGAAGGAAAAATTCCATGAGGTTAGATGTACTTAAGGAAGATTTTCCTATGTAATCGCATACAGAGGTGCTCATAGGGAAAATTCTTACGGTTTCTCATCTACCAAACTGGAACAAAGCCACATAAAATAACTCGGAGGGATCCATATTGGTAAATTTGGTTATAACCCGGAGTCATATTAACTTTGGGGTTTCGGGCTACCTCCTAATAAACAAAGGTGCTCTATAGAAAGGTTTCTAAAGAATGAATCCTAAAAAAATTATACTAATATGTACTTTATGACATGTGGATGCTTAAAAGGCGGCAATTGAGGGAAAGAGGAGGATCACGAGAAATGTGCGTACACCGATAAGGAGGGGGTGAAGAGAGCCATATGGCCGAGAGGGCAGGTGGGTGGCCTGCTAGGTTTGGGGATCCAGTCCACACCACATAGTATCTCTTTTTCAAAAACTTTTCTATATTATGGATTTTGAGAAATCATGCATCTATTTTCTCTTTAACCACTTAGGATAACCTTGTCTTATATGCATGGCTTTTGTCTCTCGAATGTTGATTACAAGTCTTGGATGGGGATTTATTTTGTTGTGTTTTCACATGTCTCATAACCCTAGATACAATATGCCACATGTAGGTATTTTTTTTCATTTCTATTTTCTGGCTATCATCATATCTACCCTAGAAATTAGATAGCATTATCATGCAACTTATGATTTGCGGGTATCACTATTTCTATTTTGTGGTTCTCCCAAATGCATTTTCCCAATTACTTTCCTACTTGAGATAGATGGGTTTAGTTTCCAATACAAAAAGAACATACTAGAACATTGATTGACGGAAGGGGGCTTCACATGTGCTAAATAATCAAATTTGCATGCACCATGCATGTGGGAAGAAGTTCCACTAGCACCGGTGTAACCAGGATTTTCCAAATTAAATGACAGCAGCCATGCATAGACGTATACCTCTAATTTAGGTCGTATGTTCCGAAGATTCTTGGTTCTTGCATGAGTCATGCAGGGTCCAACACATAAAGGACAGAGAGACACAAATTCTTAACAACTCATTCTATCACAGGGCGCATAATTTAATCACCCCATGACCCGCTGATATCTTCGCTGACGCTGGGTCACTGCTAGCTAACTTATGGATGAGTTCATCCATGCTAGTGGCAAAGGACAGAAAAAAATTGAGGTAGGGTAAACTAAAAAAAATGATGCAAATACCAAAATAGTCGTAAGACATAAACATCATATATGATTCTAACGAAATAACTTAGTACGATAAAAATAAAGACATATTTGATATACGTAGAATCCAAAAACATAACAATAATGCCACCTCAATGCCAAAACTTTACTTTTTTTTGTAAAAAGAATAATTTTATCGATTAAGACTTTTAAATAGTTTAAATATCCATCATGAGCAACTAGGTATTAATGATCTTTGTCGCCAAGAAACTCTTCCAATTCACCATCTCAATGCGGTGATAATATCTTTGATGAAATCATGATGTGTCTTTAAAATATCAAGAAATCTCTAAATTTTCAATTCTACACGTTTGAATAATGAATATCACAAAGTTATTCTGAATATACTAAGATTCATGATAAATCTCTACAATAGAAATATAGAATCATTGTTATTTACATTGAACCTAGAATATGAGTCTATGTTTCCAGTTCGAAGTCGATTTTACACAATATTCACTAAAACAAGCATAACTTTCTCATACAGAGTCTCTTTTCGATGCATGACCACTCAAAATATTCAGAAAAAACATGTGCATCTAAATATATTCACCAAAAATCAAGATAGGGCGGCTGCCCTACCTTGCCCTAAGGGGAGCTTCGCCCCCGATCCATGCAGTGCTAAAAGAACAAGGAAGAGTACAAGTTAAAAAAACAAGGAAGAGTACAAGCCGACACACTACTAGGAAAAACTTTATAGGCCGGGAGCTACCGCCAACGCGCCAAAAAAATGGTTCGCCGGCGCCATATTATCGCCGACACACGAAATTTATGGGTGTCACTGATGCCTAAATATCACCGGTGGACCAAAAAATTGCTGTGCCGAGGGTAAGGGTCGCCCAGACCCCAGGACCGCCCTTGCCATGCACTAGACTTACCTCCGACGCACCCACCGGCGCACCACTATAGGGGTGCGCCGATGGTAAGTGGTGCCAGATTTCCACACCCCTGGACCGCCTTCCAAAAAATAAAATCTTTCAAGATTACAATGTGGTATGTGTTCTAGTTGTTCGAAAAATTAACAAACATGAATTTCGACATATTATGTAAAATAGCGACATCTTTCGGTAAAATAACTTTTCCGGTTGGATGAATTTTTTAAATATGAAAATGTATCTACATAAAAAAAATTAGATTCCTCAAAATGAAAAAATAGGAGTTTTCCGAGGTTTAAGATTTTTATGAAAAAAGAAAAAAACGCGTCGGCGCACCACCATATTGGTGCGCGGGCGGTAACGTATGCTATATATTGAAAAGTAGCCGGCGCACCATCCTCTTACCTCTTCCTCTTCCTCCATTTCCTCTTCTCTCTTCCTCTTTTTCTTGCTCCTCGTTCCACCTCCCTCCGGCTACCACCTCCTTAAGCTAGTTCCTCCGGCTACTCCCTTGGGCAACCACCTCCTCGACCTACCTCCGGCCATGGATGCCTCCGCCAACCACCTCCTCTACCTACCTCCGAACATGGATGCTTCTGGCGACCACCTCCTCGAGCTTCCTCCGGTGAGCTACCCTCTCCAGCGAGCTACTCCCTCCGGCGAGCTAGTCCACGGTGATGGCGACGACCAAGGCAGTGGCCACGACCACAACCATGGTCCAACATCTCCACGGCGACGACCATATCTCGATCTAGACCTGCCTTTTCTTTGAATTCTGAAAAATATTACCGCCGGTACACCAGACTGGTGCGCTGGCGATAAATCGTGTTACTGTCGGCGCACCAGACTGGTGCACTGGTGATAAGCCACTACCACCGGCCTGTTCCCACCGGTGTGCATTGGCGCGCCGGCGATAAGGTATTTTGGTGCGCCGGCGATAACACTTTTCCTAGTTGTGACGTATAAAAGGGCTATTCATTCGTTCATGGGATATGATGTTAGGCTGTAAATACGAGAGCCTCTGTACATATCTGTATTGTACCCTTTGGTACTCCTATATATATGAGATAGCCACACCCACGTTGGATGTTGAGCAGTTGCCCTAAATTACTGTGTCTAATATGGTATCAGACTAGGTCGTTTTTGACCCACGTTTTTCTTTCGCCGCCGTCACCATCGAGATGGCATCTGCCGCCGGCGCGATCTCCGCTGCCACGCCGTCGTCTCTTGCGGCCGCATCGCTGTTCCTCCAGTCGCCTCCCCTCGCATGGGCTCATCCCCGCCAGCAACATGCATATATCACGGTCATGATCAGGTTCGCACCGCCAATGGAGCAGGTATGCACATCTCACACATTGGTCAGGCTTCTCTTCTTACACATAATTCCAAACAATTACGTCTCCTCAATGTCCTTAGAGTTCCTTCTGCTACACGTAGTTTGTTGTCTGTTCCTCAACTTACTCGTGATAATAATGTCTTTGCTGAATTTCACCGGTTTCATTTTTTCATTAAGGACCGGGACACGAGGGCCGTTCTTCTTAGAGGTCGCCTGCACCATAGACTCTATGCGCTTGACAGGCCGCCTGTTCACCAGGTCTTCAGTGGAGTTCGTGTGTCGTCCACTCATTGGCATGCACGTCTGGGTCATCCTGCTACTCCTATAGTTCGCCATGTTCTGCATCGTCATGATCTTCCAGTTGTGTCCAATAAAATTGCTGAAACTATTTGTGATGCCTGCCAGCAAGGCAAGAGTCACCAGCTTCCTTTTTCAGAGTCGAGTCGTGTAGTCAAACAACCTCTTGAGCTTGTGTTTTCTGATGTATGGGGTCATGCCCAAACGTCTGTTAGTGGCCACAATTATTATGTCAGTTTTATTGATGCTTACAGTCGGTTTACTTGGCTTTATCTTATTAAGCGTAAATCTGATGTATTTGATGTCTTTATTAAGTTTCAAGCACATGTTGAGCGTCTCCTAAAGCATAAAATTGTTCATGTTCAATCTGATTGGGGGGGTGAATATCACAACCTCAATACGTTCTTTAATAAGCTTGGGATCTCGCACCGTGTGTCTTGCCCACATACACATCAGCAGAATGGTGCTGCCAAACGTAACCATCGTCATCTTGTAGAAACTGGCTTAACTCTACTTGCTCATGCCTCCGTTCCCTTTCGGTTTTGGAGTGATGCCTTTGCTACAGCCTGTTTTCTTATAAATAGGCTCCCTACACGACTCCTTCGAATGAAAACACCCCTTGAACTCTTGCTTAATGAGATTCCGGATTACAAGTTTCTCAAGGTCTTTGGATGCGCATGTTGGCCTCATCTTCGTCCGTATAACAAGCGTAAGCTAGAGTTTCGGTCTAAAAAGTGCGTCTTTCTCGGGTATAGTTCCCTTCACAAAGGGTACAAGTGCCTTCATGTTCCCACTAACCGCGTCTATATTTCACGTGATGTCGTGTTTGATGAGAACGTGTTCCCTTTTTCCGCACTTCCGACCACCACCACCAGTCCCACACCACATGTGACTTCCACTACACCGTCGCCTGACCAGTTTGTTGATGCTGCATACTCTCCTGCGTTGCTTCCTAACCATGCTGCAGGTATTGGTCGTGGAGCTCGTCTTCAACTACTGGATGATCAGGCCACCGACGCTGCGCCTATGACGGACGTCGATCGACTGCATGCGCCATGCATGCCCGACCTGTCCGTGTCGCGCGGGTGGCCCACCCCTGAGCCGCCCCCTCTGCCTCGCCAGCCGCCCCGCCTGGACCGGCTCTGTCTGCCTCGCCCGCCGGCTCGCCTGGGCCGGCTTCGCCTGCGTCACCAGCTGGCTCCCCTGGGCCAGCCCCGTCTGCCTTGCCGGCTGCCTCACCTAGGCCGGCCTCCATGCCCTCGTCGCCCGGCCCATCTACACGGTCGGCCACGCCGCTCTCGCCTGGGCCTCATGCGACGCCAGGATCGTCCTCCTCGGCTGCCTCCTCGCCAGCGCCCCCTGTCGCTTCGAAATCGGCATCGCCCGCACCCTCTGTGCCTGCTGCCTTGCGACCTCGTACGCGCAGCCAGAATGGTGTCTTCTGCCCGAAGAAACGCACCGACGAGACTGTTGCATGGATTGCAGCATGTGTTGCTCAAGCTGAGGATGATCCCACTGCTGAACCTCGACACTTTCAGGCTGCTCTTGGTATTCCACACTGGCGTACTGCAATGGAACAGAGTTTCATGCACTCCTCAAAAATGACACATGGCAGCTGGTTCCCCCTGTTTCTGGCGTTAATGTTATTGATTCCAAGTGGGTCTTCAAAGTCAAGAAACATGCTGATGGTTCTATCGAGCGCTACAAGGCACGTTTGGTTGCCAAGGGTTTCAAACATAGGTACGGTCTTGATTATGAGGATACTTTCAGCCCAGTTGTTAAGCCTACTACCATTCGGTTGCTTCTCTCTTTGGCTGTTACACGAGCGTGGTCTCTACGCCAGCTGGATGTTCAGAATGCCTTCCTTCATGGTGTCTTGGAAGAGGAGGTTTATATGCGCCAGCCCCCGGGCTTTGTTGATCCTGCTCGTCCTCGGCATCTATGCCGCCTGGTTAAGGCTCTCTATGGACTCAAGCAGGCTCCTCGTGCATGGCATGCGCTTCTTGGCTCTGTTCTTCGGGCTCATGGGTTTGTTCCATCCACTGCTGACACATCTCTGTTCCTTCTTCAGCGTCCTGAGGTCACGATGTATCTGCTGGTTTATGTTGATGATATCATCCTCATCAGTTCCTCTGATGTTGCTTCTGGCCGCCTCGTGTCTGCGCTGAGTGGTAATTTTGCTGTTAAGGATTTGGGTGCGCTGCACTACTTCCTTGGTCTAGAGGTCTCACGGTCTTTTGTTGGGTTGACTCTCACTCAGCACAAGTATTCTCTGGACTTGCTGCGTCGTGCTGGTATGTTGAAGTGCAAAGATGCTATCACTCCTATGTCTGCTACTGATCGGTTGTCTGCTCTTGATGGAGATCCTCTTTCGCCTGATGATGCTACTGAGTACCGTAGTCTTGTTGGTGGTCTGCAATACCCCACTATCACCAGACCAGATGTCTCCTATGCAGTCAATCGTGTTTGTCAGTATCTGCATGCACCCAGGACATCTCATTGGTCGGCTGTGAAGCGTATACTGCGCTACGTCTGTCTCACTGCCTCGTACGGTTTGCTTCTCCAGCCTGCGCCATCTTGTGATCTCTCAGCCTTCTCAGATGCAGATTGGGCTGGCAATCCTGATGATAGGCGATCCACGGGGGGCTATGCAGTATTCTTTGGTCCTAACTTGATCGCCTGGAATGCTCGCAAGCAGGCACGTATCTCGCAGCAGTACTGAAGCTGAGTACAAGGCGGTTGCTAATGCCACAGCTGAGCTCATATGGGTCCAGTCCTTGTTGAGAGAGTTGAGAGTCTCTCAACGTCGGCCACCAGTCCTTTGGTGTGACAACATCGGCGCAACATACTTGTCATCTAATCCAGTATTTCATGCTCGAACGAAACACATCGAGGTTGACTATCACTTCGTACGGGAACGTGTCGCACAGAAGCTACTCCACATCAAGTTCATTCCTTACAAGGATCAACTTACTGACATCTTCACGAAGCCTCTACCACAGCCACAGTTTGTAGGTTGTAGGCGCAATCTTAACTTGGTTTGTACCTCAGGCCATAGTTAAGATTGAGGGAGGGTGTTAGGCTATAAATACGTAGCCTCTGTACATATCTGTATTGTACCCTTTGGTACTCCTATATATATGAGATAGCCACACCCACGTTGGGTGTTGAGCAGTTGCCCTAAATTACTGTGTCTAATATATGAAACCTTCTAGGACCGGGCAGTTAAACGAGAGTTGGGACCTAATTACGAAAGATGCTGAACTTTTTGGACGCAAGGTGGGGATATTTGTCCGAAGTCCCATCTTTTTTGATAAAGAGCGTTTTAACTTAAAAGGTTTGAGCATTACACCTATCCTTTACATAACTAGGATGCACACAACCGTACATTTATCCGACGTCCAACGATATAAAAGGTAAAATATAAAAGGAGCAATACAGGGGATCAACTCAGAATTAGTATGAACATCTAGGGTGGTGGAGGTCCAGTCCACAGATTAGGCTGCCACATATGTTGAAAAAAAGTACACTCCCTCAATCCTCCAACCGTTGAGACACCTCCATAAATAGATCACGATTCTCCACGCGCTGTAGAGACGGCCATGAATGGAGCTGCAGCTAGCCTTGGAGATCATAGATTTGACAAAAAAAAACAGAAATGAAAATTAGGTAACACGCCCCTGAGCTTACACAATAGAAGTATGGTTCCTGGCCTCTGCATGAAAACATCAATTCACGTTAAAGCTGCACTAAAAGCATAATATGTCAGCGAAATGCTATGGAGATCGCAAAACTACCTGCAAGGGTTTGTCAAGTTGGCCATAAATTTGTAAAAGGTGCATATTTGAATCCTATAATATTTCAAGTCATTCAAGGCGGGTCCTAACTCCTAAGTCCTAACCAGTTTAGAGATCATTTCTAAACTGCTCGATCGCATGGTGCGCCGGCAAGCTCACCGTGTGGTGACCTGGGCTTTTAGGATCTGCGGTAGAATGAATTAAGTCTTCTGTGATCTGAATCTATGACTTTGTAGAATTAAGTCTAGTTTGACACCCCTCAATATTTTTTAGACCCAAATCTTTTAGAAGCAAGGCTACTTTCAAACGAAGAACTGAAATGGATCAAGGGCTAAAAGGAAAGGTTATACCCTTTTTTTCATCATGGATTGAGAACTTTATTTAATTCTTAGCTTAGCCTTTATTTTATGTACAACTCTCTTGTACACCTGTATATATCCATAACCCCTCACCAGCCGGCTGCATTTTTGTGGAACTTTAGGGGCGGGGTGTTATAAATTCGAACTCCTAAGACTCTTACGTACATCAGTCAAACAGTTTCATCGCCATCGCTTTGAGTATATAATTGGATCAACCCACAGCCAGCTGACTGAGAGCAATGTGGCCTAAATCAAGGCTTGTAATGCACACCTGTTCCATGGCATTGGAAAAAGGGAATAGATAGACAGGCAAAAGTGGCACATATATATCTGTGTGGGAGTTGGCGCAGCCAACAACCCAAGAACCTCCCAGGTTTTGTTTCCTTCAAGTATTCCATCCATCCGGCCCGCGTTTTAATTTGCCGATGATGATCTTTGCCCGCCTCTACACTCTTCGAAGCGCCCACTCCGTCATCGTCAGAACAGGCCAAATGCCTCAGACCATGCTCTCTTTGAGGTTTAATCACAGTGACCATGCATCCAAAAGTACAAACCAATGGCTGGATTTGGTTGATATGTATAGTTAGAGACACATGCACCAACCTCCCTTTGTTAAAGCTTGGAGAGCCTCTTGGGCATCGACCTCCTTTTGTCAAACGTTGTCAGTTTCTGCTGCAAGCCATCTCTGAGCTAATTCTGAAGGGTCCAGTGCTGATGACTATATATGCAGATAAATAAGAAAAATGTATATACACATTGTTGGAACATTTTGCATGTTGTACACATTTGCAAAGAAGATGGCGGGCATAAAGAGAACCAGATTGCTATATATACTTATATAGATGTAGACATATATAATTATGCATACACCGGTCCAGGTGCAACTGAGAAAAGATGGAACCAGTGGAAGAGGACAAACACAATGGGATAGAGGATTCTTGGTCCCTAATCTTTCCTACCTGATGTGTCCTGTGCGAGTGTGCGACTTATCTCCTTCGTTCTCTGTGCACAATTGCGTCACTTTCCATTGACAACAAGTTAAGCAATACAGTAAGATAAAGTTGCTCTTTGACGGAAGGCAGCTTCTGATACCTTTTGGTCCTCCTGCTCGAAAGAGGCTGCTGCCTTCCTCGTGCGAGGTTCAAACTACAAGAATCGAATGTTTGCCATGAGTTTGCAAACTCATTCAGATATATAGTGACGATCATCTTTGTGCACCCGTAACTTTTGGCCCCAGCGAGTTTTCCACGTTAAAAACCAGTGTCCCTGTTTTCCATCTACTTCTGTATTCAAGAGGCGATGCCAAAAGTCTCCGGCATATCCATCGTGTCCTACTCAGAGATGGTTTCTTCCGGACATGGGTTTCTAACTGTGCCATAGCTAGGCTAATATATTGCTTCAATAAACCGTATTGTCGCAGCAATGTCGGCTTATGTACAGTCAGATTTAACGAGAAGAAATCGACTGCTGTTTTTTCTACTCTATGTTAGTATTAATCTGCTTACATTATTTGCCTCCTTAATACTTATATGTCGACTACGCAGAACGGTAACGTCAACGAGATCGACCGACTCCGATCGAATGGTATAGTACGCGTACATATATTCAGTTAATGATGGTTTAATACGATCTCGTTTACCGTTTACTGCTAGTTAATTAACTGGAGCTTTCGTGCGTAGCTAGCTCGATGCATGATTAGGTCAACTCCGGCTTCGGTTCGACGGCGGTGGTTGTGACTTTGAGCCGTCGTCGATCGCTGTCGCCGGTGGAGTCCTGGGCACGAATCAGTGCGCTGCATGCATCACTGAACTGTAACTGACAAGGAGATGGACACCGGCGCTAATGATCAGACTAGAGCCACAGTGTCCTAGCTAACTCCTACCTTCAGGTTCAGTAGAGACAACTGAGCGAGGCCGTGTGTGTGTCTGCACTATAGTGTGACGGCATCATCAGTAATCTTAATTGTTAATACTGTTCCCTTCCTGAATATTGCTTCATGTCATCGTGGTTTTCATATTAAGTTCCCATAAATACATTTTGCTGTGCTATTTAAAGACAACTCTGAACCAAAATTTCCACTGTGTACCCTTGCATTGTCTTGTTCTGCATGTCGAAATAAGCATGCAGAAATGCTCGTTAGATCATCAAGCATATATGCAGAATTCGCAGTAGAGCACACCACCATATGCGGCTAAACCATGGCCATGGCTGTTAGCACGTTGCTTTCGTAGTAAGTTACCCGTAGCAAATCATCCAGCGGACGTGTGTGCGTTTTCCCAACTGTTATGTCCAACTTTGCCGGAAAGCTTTGACTTTCTTTTTTTCTGACCGCTACTAGTCGATCGTTCCGCTCGCTGTCGAGGCTGGCAAATATATTCGGTCCCTGTCCTGGCTACAACTGCTGCTTTCTCTACAGCTAGCTAGCCCGACCATTTGCTGCAGGTGACTGTTGACACTGCGTAGCTCTAACCATTTTGGTCGCCATCTGCAGATCACTTGGTTCCTCTCTCGTTTGAACTTTCTGCTATCCCAGTTACTGGGGGTGCTTGATCATCAAATGCACAACAAGACAAAGTTCAGTGTATCTAGTTTAAACGACAAGAAATCTCAGTGTATCTTAAGTATTTTTGTATACAGATATCCTAAAACGTGGATCAGATCGCCGACGACTGTCGCAGTTTAACTGGTCTATAGCAAAATCTACTCGTTGCTTTCGGATATTTCAATGCCTGTCACAACTCCAGTTAATTTTGTATGCAGGTTGCAGACTTGCAGACAATCACAATACATTTTACTACAGTCAAGCTGTCAGTCTGTTATAGGAAAAGTATAGTTTAAGTTGGGCTAGACATGTAAAAGAAGAATATGTGTCGCAACTCAGGTCACATTCTGGGTAAAGAACTAGTAAGAGACGATTGGTATCATTAATGCAATGTCAACGATGTCTAAGCTGTCGGCATCCATGACCATGATGACATTGCAAAATTGCCTTATACAATTAAAATGAGCGGTCTTCCCCCCGTCCCCGACCCCGCTCCCGTCGCCTCCTCCTTCACCGCCCCCTCCTCCTTCACCGCCGCCGCCGCCGGACAAAGCCCCGACGGTGCTGGCGGTGGCAGATCTCCCTTCCCCCGCGCGTTTGGAGGGCCCAACGGGGAGGTTCCCATCCTAGCCGCGAGGAGGCTCGCCGGCAACTTCCCGGACCGGCGCAGCTCCGGCCATTGGGGGCCGTGTGGGCGGCGGCCGGCGCTGCCGTGGCCTCGCCCGACGGCAGGGTGCCCTGGCCGGCGGCGGCTTTGGTCGGATCTGGGCTTGTGGGCCTAGATGTGGGCCTAGCAGGGCCCGGCCGGATCCGCTCGATCTGAGGGTGGCCAGGGTGCGCGGCTGCGTGCCCGGTGTGCCACCTCCGCTGCCTCTCGCCGGCTGCATTCGGGCTGGTTCTGGGCCGGGCGGACCTGGACCTAACCCTGGCCGTTCGGGGCTGTCGGAGTTCGGCAGTCCTTCGTCGCTGCGGGCGATGTTCTGGAGTCGCTGGGGCGACGTCCTTGCTAGCTATCTGAGACGAGGTCTACTCAGGCGGCTGCGGTCTGTTCTCCCTCCGACCAATTTGCACTACTAGGAAAAGGCTCATAGCCGCACTCCTTACCGCCGGCGGGTATGATTTGAAGATGCCGGCGGTAAGGGCTGTTAGACCCTCCTAGTGTTACCGCCGGCGAGTTGAAACGGGTTCGGCGGGGGTAGTGCAGTTACCGCCGGCGAAATGTAATCGAAAACGCCGGGGTAATTTAGCATGTTGTGGGTCTTTTTGGGCCAAAATCAGCGCTGGCATCTGACATTTCAATTCGCCAGGGATAGATTAGAATCTGGCTGCCATCCACTCCACGCCGGGCTACTTTTTCGGTAAAACGTGAGGCCCACCACCACCACTCCTCCGTCTTATCCCCTTCCCGATGCCAACCACCACCACTTCTCCTGCATCCCCCCCGGCGCGATGCCGCGCCCTCCTCCTTCCCCATCTCCCGCCGCCGCGCCCTCCTCATCCTTCCCCATCCCCCGCCGCGATGCCGCCGAGCTCGGCGGAGGCCACGACCACCAGCCCCGGGGGCTCACCAGGGCGCCGCGCCTGCACCACATCGACGGCATCGAGGTCGGGGCCTCCGTGCTCCGCATGGACGACTCGCCCAGGGCCACGCCCTCCTCCTCCTTCCCCATCCCCCACCGCGATGCTGCCGACCTCGGCGGAGGCCACAACCACCGCCAGCCCCGGGGGCTCGCCAGGGCGCCGCTCCTGCGCCACATCGACGGCATCGAGGTCGGGGCCTCCGTGCTCCGCATGGACGACTCGCCCAGGGCCGCGCCCTCCTCCTCCTTCCCCATCCCCCGCCGCGATGCTGCCGACCTCGGCGGAGGCCACGACCACCACCAGCCCCGGGGGCTCGCCAGGGCGCCGCGCCTGCGACACATCGACGGCATCGAGGTTGGGGCCTCCGTGCTCCGCATGGACGACTCGCCCAGAGATGGCCGTCGTCGTCGTCGTCGAGCGGGATGGTGGCGTGCGGCGGCGGTGGGCTTGATCGCTTTTGCTTTTCTTTTCAGGGTCCTTGATGTAAACTTGTAGCTCCTGTTTGTATTATTTTTACTTCTAGACATTTTTGTAATTTGTACACAACCTGGCGCTGCAGATGCGCTGCCAGGCCTGCTTTTTTTTTATTTCCAAAAATTGATACCGTCGGCGAGTAGGGCAAATCGGGGCAAAGCGCCGGGGGTATTATCATCTTAACGCTGGCGAATACAAAAACGCCGGGGGTAGCACATTACCACCGGTGAGGTTACCGCCGGCGAGTACAAAAACGCCGGGGATAACCTAAATCTGTGTGCCGGCGGTAACGTTATTCCTAGTAGTGTTGGTCGTGCTTGTGCATGTGTGCTCGCGCGCTGGGGATGGTGGACATCGTGGTGCCGCTAATCTATGGTCATGGACGTCTAGATCTGGGTCTGGCCGAAACCTCTGCCAGTCAGCACGTGTTTCCTGCGAATGAGTCGAGTTGGGGCTAGCTCGTAGTGCGACTTATGTTGGAGGCGCGACAGTGATCTCCGCCTTGGTCGCTCTACGTCCTCGCGACGGCGTCCGGAATTTCTATCTAGGTTTGGACCTCGGTGAAAGCAGCACATGGCTCTGGCCTGTGCCGGTGACGGCGTCACCTGCGGGTGTCGTTCCCTTGTTGAGGGCGTCCTGATGATGGCCCTCATGTTTGAAATGATGGACTCCGTCCCTCCGCCTCAATCTGCTCCTCTTGGAGGCCTCGCTTTGTGTAAGCTTCTCTGGTAGTGTCTTGTGGAGCACTGTGTGACCTCTCGCTGGTGTCGCAGCCCTCTCGCAACGTCGGCCTGGCTGCTTTTACAAGGTTTGTTGCGGTAGCTGATTTCCTTCCTAGTGCCTTGGGGGGCTTGGCTAGGTTGGCGTCTGGTCGTAGCTCTTGCCGGTGTGCCTATTCCAACGCCAGGGGATGATGTTGTGTGTTTGGTCTGGACCTAGCCCGAGCTCCATGGGTGGTGGTTCTCGGGTCTGGGTGAAAACTTTGCAGGTCCTCTATCTATGCCGACGACGATGACGCATTCTTTGCCATTCACCTTCTTGGAGCGTCGCCGCAAGACCCTCCCTCCGGCCCGTCGTTGATTTCCCCCTTGAGTTGTTGTCTTGGTGCGGTGGAGGTTTTGTTGGCGTGGACACGGTCGCGATCGGTCCGGTGCAACAGAAGACAAGGCTCCCTCCTCATGGATCAAATAGCACTTCGGCTTGCTTTTCTGTGTTCTCTTTTGTTTTGGTTTGGGTTGTGCGCTTGGCGCGTGTGTGTTGTAACTATTGGTGTAACTCCTAGCCGGTTGATGACTTCGTTAATTCAAAGCCGGGCTCATTTCGAGCCTTCCGTCTAAAAAAAATTAAAATGAGCTTTTTGTGTACCAAAATCACACATTTTGCTTGTCACTAAACAATATCATCTCGCCTAGGGCTCTATAAAGGACAAAACTTTAACTATACACGAATTGGCGAGAACAAAATTGATTTTTAGATGCAGTCCCTCCATTAGGGATTAGGGCGGCGATCTTTTTCCAGATATTTGGAGATTATCATGCCGAAGAATTTACGCTCCTTGAATCCCGCTTAACTCTTCTTATTTTCCGTGCAAAACTTAACTGCTTGCGACTGATTTGCCAAAATAATCATCTCCCGGGCGAAGGAACAGAAAGAAAACAAAGGGGAGCGAATTTTGGAGCAATTAAGATAACAACTCTAACACTCCCGAGATTTTCCTATCGATCATCTAGCCCACGCTCTTGGTCCCAATAAAATGTCCCTCCGGTCCTTTTGTGATTGTAACAAATTGACCAATAGTTGTTGTTGTAACATCGTTTCCTTACAAGCACTAGAGAAGTAACATAGGAATCAACCATCTCAATAAATAATCTTAGTTATTATAGAGGGTTATTTATAGGGTATGGGTTCTTGACAAATGATGAAGGCTACCTTTGAGATGGTATTTGGGAAGATAGTAGAGTAATATGGAGTTGATGGGTCCATGTGGAATAGGAAAGCAATGCATGATCTATTGTAGACTAGACCACATACCCCTCAACTTATTGGGCTTCATTGTTTGTGCCTTCATGTGTTGACCTCTTCATTTATCTTTTATCCTTCTTAAACTTGTTGACCAAGATTAGTTGCTTGGACTTTTGATGACTTGTCACACCTTTGTAAATTTTCCATTTGTTCGTCATATAGGATTGGATGAGACCCGGGGTGAAATAAGCATTCCCAGAAAAGGAGTTTCAGCCTTGGTCACAAACATCATTCTTGTGATTGCGGGTCACAATGTTGATTCTTGAGGTCTTGAACTTCAGGATACGTCCCTCGTCGCATGTTAGCTTTGCAAATGCTTTAGGAATTAGAGGTATTTTTTTTACAGAATATATGACCATTGGGGCCAATGATGAGGGTATACCCTCAGCAATGCCCATTAATTATGATGGACTTGGGTTTACAGAAAGGAGAACGCTGGTGATTCCATCGACCTATCAGCCAAACTAAGGTAGCCAATAAAGGATTGTAGATTGGAAAAAGTTGTCGAGTACTATATTGCGAAACTAGGGTTACAAAGATGTTTTGCATATGAGTCTACCCCCTCCCCGGTGGCTACTACTAGCACTTATATAGCAGGCTAGGTCTCAGAGTCCACCTTCAGGTTGGTTACAATCTCTATTTCGGTTCACCCGATATGGGCCATCTTTGGTCTTTTGCCTGCCTTCTGTTCTTTCATGGGCCGCTTGTATCTTTTCCTAAGTCCACACCAGGGGCTAACATGTCAAGTACTCAATATACCATACCCATGTCAGCATACTGCAGTTTCAAAGAAGTGTATGGGACTCATTGTAAAACCAAGGAAAATTAGGGCCAATTTGCAATTTAGGAGAAATCCATTGTCTTCTCTATAAAATCTTGGCTAATTGGAGCCTACTTGCAATTATTAAGAAGCCTAGCTCCCTCTATTCTGAAGTCCCATGTTGACGGTGGACCTATCTTAACCCTTGGAGAAGTCTAGGACCTTCTCTTGTGAAATTCCATATTAATTGTGACTATTAGCAATTTTTGTAACGTTTGAAAACCTTTGTGTAAGCCACAAGGAGCATTCTTGCAGTTCTGTTGACGTTCAACAAACTTTTTTATACACCGTGGAACATCCAGCTACCTTCTTGCAAAGCCTTAAGCCACTCGGGGTGTGGGGCAGAGCCTTCTTAGAAATTTGGAATGTTCGAGGACCATCTTGTAAAGCTTTAAGAAAGTAGGAATTTTTGCAATATTTGGAATGCCTAAGGGTATTGTTGTGAATCTTGAGGCTGCTCGGGGGCCTTTCTGCAATTTTCTAGAGGCTTCACGTGATCACTATGGTTTTGAGGAAAAAAATAAGGAATGTTGTATTATTTTCCTAGGTTTGAGGAGCCTTGTTGCAAATTTCTTAAGGCCCTCTGAAGAATTAAATTGGAACTATGCATCTATGTATGATATGGTCATCATGGGCCCAACTAGGTTCTACATTGTATGAGAAATGAGCTAAGTTGTGCGGAGCGGGCCTCACCAGATACCTCTTCGGGTCACACTGTGTAGGTTGAGAGGCAGGTGAGCATTCTCTTCCTTTGTACCCGAAATAATTTAGGGTTCCACTAGAGTTTCCCGTCGCGCCCAGCAGGCCACCACATGCTATTTGCACACACTCTAAGAATAGGAGCACTGCTTATAAGTGAACATGGATGACTCCAGAGAAATACTAGGTGGACAATAACATCGTCACATGTAAGTGTTTCGGTAGGTGAACTATGGAAAATATGAATGTGACATATGGAATCTATGTCTCATTTATGTTGGGTCCAACTCCATCCCATGCATGAGACTTTTCATGTCAAATCTCTCTGGCAAGTGTTCCTACAACCAAATTGAAAGGACACGGATGCCGCCTAGAGGAGGGGTGAATATGCGGTTTAAAACTTTTACGATTATGGCTTAACAAATGCGGAATAAAAATAGCATTTAATTTGACAAGCAGAAAACCCATATAACTATGGTTCACCTATGTGCACCAACAACTTATGCTAAGCAAGACAAGCAACTATGTGATAGCAAGATATATAAAAATTCAAGCACGAAGGCTATCAGAAAGTAAAATACATAAGTAAAGAGCTTGGGTATAGGAATAACCGAGACACGGAGACAACGATGTATCCTATAGTTCACACTCTTGCGAGTGCTACTCTCCGTTGGAGCGGTGTGGAGGACAAATCACTCCAAACGCCACGAAGGCCTCACCGTATTCTCCTCGAGCCTTCCCACCAAAAGGGAAGCACTCTATCCACTATGGAAACTTAAGGGTGGTCACCGAACTCGCACAAAGCTTGGGGCTATCTCCACAACTTAATTGGAGGCTCCCAATAAATTCACCACATAGGCCTCACAAAGCACGAGGAATCTCCACAACTTAATTGGAGGCCCCAAGAATATCACAAAGACCACTATGCCATCTAGGGTTCCACGAATCCAAGAGTAACAACCTTCCCACTTTCACTTCCACGAATCACCGTGAAGAACTCAAGCCGATGCACCGAATGCAATGTCAAGAACACCACAAAGATGCACATATCCATCACTCTCAAATTCGAAAACAGTTACTAAAACTATTGGGGGAATAAGAGTGGAAGAACAAAGAGGAGGACCCAAAGAACTCCAAGATCTAGATCTAGTATGTTCCCCTCACTTAGAGAGGATATTGATTGCTGGAAATATAGATCTAGATCTCCTCTCTCTTTTCCCTCAAATAGGGGCAAGAATCATGTAGGGATTGAGAGATAGAGAAAGTTTCTCAAGGTCAACAATGGAGGAGAGAGAGAGAGTAAGAGAAGCAACCAGATTTTGGGGAAGAAGGAGCCTATATATAGCTCCCCACAAAATATGATCATTGGGGCTTTCCAGGCCGGATTATCCGACTCCCGACATGAAAAATCCAGGGACTATACAGGGGCTCACGCCCAAAAGTCCTTAGCCGTTTTTCCCATGCCGGATAATCCATCCCCTACTTGGGCCGGATAATCCGCCCCCCTTGAAAACTAGTAGAAACAACAAAACGAGAAACCATAACTTGAGCATCCAGATTCCGATTTTGATGTTCTTGGGCTCGTTTTGAAGCTAGGAACAAGCAGTACAAGATAATGCAGGGAACCATCATAGTAAAATAAGGGAAGATTTAAAATAGGGGAAAGGTTTAACCAATCTATAAGAGACAAACCCGTAACACCTCCAATATGGAAATGCAGCAACTTGAGTTAGGAAACTCAGATTTAGGTGAAACCAAATTCGTTGTAAAGAGAATGACAAGAGATACCCCACAAAGAGTGAAAATATTAATAACAAGTCGGGTAGATTTTCCAAGAATTTAGAGGTAAAACCACTCAATACAAAGAACCGTGAAAAATCTAATATCGAAAACGCAACAAGTATTTCATGAGAAATCCGTTTTCGATGAACTAGAGCTTGTCACGAGAATAATCACAAGCTCTAAAGCACCACATGGATACGATCCAAATAACAACCAAGAAATATGGTGCAAGTATGCAAAGGTTTGAGCTTGACCCAAATGATACGATCGAGTTACTCACTCGAGAGCCTCTTGATAGTGCAACAACTAACCTATAACCCGGCCTCCCAACTATACCATAAGAACGGTAATAAAGAAACCCTATCAAGACCTAACCTTAATCTTACGCATTCCTACTTGATCTTGAGGATGACTGATAACGCGTGAAGCACACGTCCGTTGGGAACCCCAAGTGGAAGGTGTGATGCGTATAGAAGCAAGTTTCCCTCAGTATGAAACCAAGGTTTATCGAACCAGTAGGAGTCAAGGGCCACGTGAAGGTTGTTGGTGAAGGAGTGTAGTGCAAACACCATTCGGCGCCAACGTGGAACCACACAACACAATCAAAATACTTTGACCCAACGTAACACTGAGGTTGTCAATCTCACCGGCTTGCTGAAAACAAAGGATTAAACGGTGTGGAAAGTGATGTTTGTTTGCGAAGAACAACAAAGAACAGATTGCAGAGATTGTATTTCAGATGTAAAAGAATGGACCGGGGTCCATAGTTCACTAGTGGTGTCTCTCCAATAAGATAAATAGCATGCTGGTGAACAAATTATAGGTGGCCAATTGACAAATAAAGATTCAATACATATCATGATGATCACTATGAGATTTAATCAGGGCATTACAACAAAGAACATAGACCGCCATCCAAGATGCATCTATGCCTAAATAGTCCACCTTCGGTTAGCATCCGCACCCCTTCCAAGTATTAAGTTGCAAACAACAGACAATTGCATTAAGTATGGTGCGTAATGTAATCAACACAAATATCCTTAGACAAAGCATTGATGTTTTATCCCTAGTAGCAGCAGACATCCACAACCTTAGAACTTTCTGTCACTGTCCCACATTCAATGGAGGCATGAACCCACTATCGAGCATAATACACCCTCTTGGAGTTACAAGTATCAACTTGGCCGAGCCTCTACTAGCAACGGAGAGCATGCAAGAACATAAACAACACATATATGATAGATTGATAATCAACTTGACATAGTATTCTATATTCATCGGATCCCACCAAACACAACATGTAGCATTACAAATAGATGATCTTGATCATGTTAGGCAGCTCACAAGATCTAAACATGATAGCACAAGAGGAGAAGACAACCATCTAGCTACTGCTATGGACCCATAGTCCAAGGATGAACTACTCACGCATCAATCCTGAGGCGGGCATGGTGATGTAGAGCCCTCCGGTGATGATTCCCCTCTCCGGCCGGGTGCCGGAGGCGATCTCCTGAATCCCCCGAGATGGGATTGGCGCGGCGTCTCTCGGAAGTATTTCCGTATCGTGGCTCTGTAATAGGGTTTTCGCGACGGAGAGTATAAGTAGGCGGAAAGGCAACGAGGGCGCCCGAGGGGCCCACATAGGCGGCGCGGGCCCCTCCTGGCCGCGCGCTCTTGTGGTGTCGCCACCTCGTGGCCCCACTTCGTATCCCCTCCGGTCTTCCGGAAGCTCCGTGGAAAAATAAGACACCGTGGCGTGATTTCGTCCAATTCCGAGAATATTTCCTTTGTAGGATTTCTGAAACCAAAAACAACAAAACAAAGCAACGGCGCTTCGGCATCTTGTTAATAGGTTAGTGCCGGAAAATACATAATAATGATGTAAACTATGTATAAAACATGTGAGTATTGTCATAAAAGTAGCATGGAACATAAGAAATTATAGATACGTTGGAGACGTATCAAGCATCCCCAAGCTTAGTTCCTACTCGCCCTCGAGTAGGTAAACGATAACAACAATAATTTCTGAAGTGACATGCTACCAACATAATCTTGATCAACATTATTGTAAAGCATATGAGATGAATGGAGTGATTCAAAGCAATAGATTGCTAACAAAGAGATAATGACTAAACAACTGAATCATATAGCAAAACTTTTCATGAATAGTACTTTCAAGACAAGTATCAACAAGACTTGCATAAGAGCTAACTCATAAAGCAATAGATTCAAAGTAGAAGGCATTGAAGCAACACAAAGGATGATTAAGTTTCAGCAATTGCTTTCAACTTGTAACATGTATATCTCATGGATATTTGTCAACATAGAGTAATATAACAAGTGCAATAAGTAAACATGTAAGAATCAATGCACACAGTTGACACAAGTGTTTGCTTCTAAGATAGAAAGAAGTAGGTAAACTGACTCAACATAAAGTAAAAGAATGGCCCTTCGCAGAGGGAAGCATGGATTACTATTTTTGTGCTAGAGCTTTTATTTTGAAAACATAGAAACAATTTTGTCAACGGAAGTAATAATTCATATGTGTTATGCATAATACTTCCTACAAGTTGCAAGCCTCATGCATAGAATACCAATAGTGCCCGCACCTTGTCCTAATTAGCTTGGATTTACATGGATTATCATTGCATAACATATGTTTCAACCAAGTGTCACAAAGGGGTACCTCTATGCCGCCTATACAAAGGTCCAAGGAGATAAATCGCATTTGATTTCTCGTTTTTGAATAATCTCAACTTAGGACATCCATACCGGGACAACATAGAAAACAGATAATGGACTCCTCTTTAATGCATAAGCATTCAACAACAGATAATATTCTCATAAGAGATTGAGGATGAATGTCCAAACTGAAAACTTCCACCATGATACATGGCTTTGGTTAGCGGCCCAATGTTCTTCTCTAACATATGCATACTCAAACCATTTGATCATGATAAATCACCCTTACTTCAAACAAGACGAACATGCATAGCAACTCACATGATATTCAACAAAGGTGTAAAAAGTTGATGGCGTCCCCAGAAACATGGTTACCGCTCAACAAGCAACTTATAAGAACTAAAACACATAGCTACATATTCATCACCACAATAGTTTTTAAGCTATTTTACCATGAGCTATATATTGCAAAGATAAAGGAATGAAATTTTAAAGGTAGCACTCAAGTAATTTACTTTGGAATGGCATAAAAATACCACATAGTAGGTAGATATGGTGGACACAAATGGCATGGGTTTTGGCTCAAGGTGTTTGGATGCACGAGAAGCATTTCCTCTCAGTACAAGGCTTTGGGTAGCAAGGTTGTTTGAAGCAAACACAAGTATGAACAGGTACAACAAAACTTACACAAGAACATATTGCAAGCATTATAAGACTCTACATTGTCTTCCTTGTTGTTCAAACACTTTACCAGAAAATATCTAGACCTTAGAGAGACCAATCATGCAAACCAAATTTCAACAAGCTCTATGGTAGTTCTCCACTAATAGATTAAACTACATGATGCAAGAGCTTAAGCATGATCTATGAGAGCTCAAAACAATTTCCAAGTATCAAGTTATTCAAAACCATATGAAGCATTTTCTGATTCCAACCAAATAGCAATTAACGAAGCAATTTTCAGCCTTCGCCATGAACATTAAAGCACAACTAAGAACACAAGTGTTTCATATGAAAAAGCAGAGCGTAATATCTCCAATACAAGGATGGTGGGATCCAACTTTATTCAAACCAAAACAAAAATAAAAGCAAACAGACGCTCCAAGTAAAGAACATAAGATGTGATGGAATAAAAATATAGTTTCACTAGAAGTGACCTGATAAGTTGTCGATGAAGAAGGGGATGCCTTGGGCATCCCCAAGCTTAGATGCTTGAGTCTTCTTGAAATATGCAGGGATGAACCACGGGGCATCCCCAAGCTTAGACTTTTCACTCTTCTTGATCATATTGTATCATCCTCTTCTCTTGACCCTTGAAAACTTCCTCCACACCAAACTTAAAGCAAACTCATTAGAGGGTTAGTGCATAATCAAAAATTCACATATTCAGAGGTGACATAATCATTCTTAACACTTCTGGACATTGCACAAAGCTACTGAAAGTTAATGGAATAAAGAAATCCAGTCAACATAGCAAAAGAGGCAATGCGAAATAAAGGCAGAATCTGTCAAAACAGAACAGTCCGTAAAGATGAATTTTTTCTGAGGCACTTAACTTGCTCAGATAGAAAACTCAAAACTAACGAAAGTTGCGTACATATCTGAGGATCACACACGTAAATTGGCAGATTTTTTTGATTTTTCTACAGAGAGATCTACACAAATTCGTGACAGGCAGCATTTCTGTTTCTGCGCAGTAATCCAAATCTAGTATCAACTTTACCATAGAGACTTTACTTGGCACAAAAACATGATAAGGAGAGGTTGCTACAGTAGTAACAACTTCCAAGACTCAACAATACAGTAGTAAAATAAACCATGGGTTATCTCCCAAGAAGTGCTTTTCTTTAACGCCTTTCAGCTAGGCGCAGAAAGTGCAAATCAAGTAACATCAAGAGAAGAAGCATCAACATCATAATTTGTTATAATGATAGAATCAAAAGGCAACTTCATTCTCTTTCTAGGGAAGTGTTCCATACCTTTCTTGAGAGGAAATTGATACTTAATATTTCCTTCTTTCATATCAATAACAGCACCAACAGTTCGAAGAAAGGGTCTTCCCAAGACAATAGGACAAGATGCATTGCATTCAATATCCAAGACAACAAAATCAACGGGAGACAAGGTTATTGTTAACCGTAATGCGAACATTATCAATCCTCCCCAAAGGTTTCTTTTATAGAATTATCAGCAAGATTAACATCCAAATAACAATTTTTCAATGGTGGCAAGTCAAGCATATCATAAACTTTCTTAGGCATAACAGAAATACTTGCACCAAGATCACATAAAGCATTACATTCAAAATCATTGAATTTCATCTTAATGATGGGCTCCCAACCATCTTCCAACTTCCTAGGAATAGAAGCTTCAAGTTTTAATTTCTCTTCTCTAGCTTTAATGAGAGCATTTGTAATATGTTTTGTAAAGGCTAAATTTGTAGCACTAGCATTTGGACTTATAGCAAGTTTTTGTAAGAACTTAATAACTTCAGTAATATGACAATCATCAAAATCTAAACCATTATGATCTACAGCAATGGGATCATTGTCCCCAATATTTTGAAAAATTTCAGCAGTTTTAGGCAATTTTGCACGCTTTGTACTAGGAGTAGAAACATTGCCAACACCAATTATTTTACCATTGATAGTAGGAGGTTTAGCAACATGTGAAGAATCAACATTACTAGTGGTGGTAATAGTCCAAACATTAGCTACATTATTCTCTTTAGCAAGTTTTTCTTTTTCTCTATCCCACCTAGCATGCAATTCAGCCAACATTCTAATATTGTCATTAATTCGAACTTGGATGGCATTTTTTAGCAAACTTAGTATCTTTAGCTTCATCAGGCATAATTTTCAGTTTCAAAAGATCAACATCAAGAGCAAGACTATCAACCTTAGAAGCAAGAACATCAATTTTGCCAAGCTTTTCTTCAACAGTTTTATTAAAAGCAGTTTGTGTACTAATAAATTTTTTAAGCATGACTTCAAGACCAGAGGGTACACTCTTATTGTTTTTGTAAGAATTACCATAAGAATTATTATAACCACTACCATTATTAGAAGGACATGGCCTATAGTTGTTGTTACCATAATTATTCTATAAGCATTGTTGTTGAAATTATTATTCTTAATGAAATTCACATCAACATGCTCTTCTTGAGCAACCAATGAAGCTAAAGGAACATTATTAGGATCAATATGAGATCTATCATTTGCAAGCATAGACATAATAGCATCAATCTTATCACCCAAAGAAGAGGTTTCTTCAACAGAATTTACCTTCTTACCTTGAGGAGTTCTTTCAGTGTGCCATTCAGAGTAATTGATCATCATATCATCAAGAAGCTTTGTTGCGGCGCCTAAGGTGATGGACATAAAAGTACCTCCAGCAGCTGAATCCAATAGGTTCCTTGAGGAAAAATTCAATCCTGCATAAAAGGTTTGGATGATCATCCAAGTAGTTAGTCCATGGGTAGGGCAATTCTTTACCAAAGATTTCATTCTCTCCCATGCTTGAGCAACATGTTCATTATCAAATTGCTTAAAATTCATAATGCTACTTCTCAAAGATATAATCTTAGCAGGAGGATAATATTTACTAATAAAAGCATCTTTACATTTAGTCCATGAATCAATACTATTTTTAGGCAAAGAAAGCAACCAATCTTTAGCTCTTCCTCTTAAGGAGAAAGGAAACAATTTTAGTTTTATAATATCACCATCTATATCCTTATACTTTTGCATTTCACAAAGTTCAACAAAATTATTAAGATGGGCAGCATCATCATCATACTAACACCAGAAAATTGCTCTCTCATAACAAGATTCAATAAAGCAGGTTTAATCTCATAAAATTCTGTAGTAGCAGGTGGAGCAATAGGAGTACTTATAAAATCATTATTATTTGTGCTAGTGAAATCAGACAACTTAGTATTTTCAAGAGTATTCGTTTTAGCAGTAATAAAAGTAAACTAAGCAAACAAAATTAAGTAAAGTAAAAACAAGTAACTAATTTTGTGTGTGTTTTGATATAGAGCAAGTAAACAAGACAGAAAGTAAAGCAACTAATTTTTTGTGTGTTTTGATATAAAGCAAACAAGACAGAAAATAAAGTAAAGCAAGACAATAAACAAAGTAAAGAGATTGGATGTGGAAGACTCCCTTGCAACGTGTCTTGATCTCACCAAACGCGCCAGAAATTTAGCTTGATACGCGTGAAGCACACGTCCGTTGGGAACCCCAAGTGGAAGGTGTGATGCATATAGAAGCAAGTTTCAGTATGAAACCAAGGTTTATCGAACCAGTAGGAGTCAAGGGCCACGTGAAGGTTGTTGGTGAAGGAATGTAGTGCGGCGCAACACCAGGGATTCCGGCGCCAACGTGGAACCTGCACAACACAATCAAAATACTTTGCCCCAACGTAACAATGAGGTTGTCAATCTCAACGGCTTGCTGAAAACAAAGGATTAAACATATGGTGTGGAAAATGATGTTTGTTTGCGAAGAACAACAAAGAACAGAGATTGCAGTAGATTGTATTTCAGATGTAAAAGAATGGACCGGGGTCCACAGTTCACTAGTGGTGTCTCTCCAATAAGATAAATAACATGTTGGGTGAACAAATTACAGTTGGGCAATTGACAAATAAAGATTCAATACATATCATGATGATCACTATGAGATTTAATCAGGCATTACGACAAAGAACATAGACCGCCATCCAGCATGCATCTATGCCTAAATAGTCCACCTTCGGGTTAGCATCCGCACCCCTTCCATTAAGTTGCAAACAACAGACAATTGCATTAAGTATGGTGCGTAATGTAATCAACACAAATATCCTTAGACAAAGCATTGATGTTTTATCCCTAGTAGCAACAACACATCCACAACCTTAGAACTTTCTGTCACTGTCCCAGATTCAATGGAGGAATGAACCCACTATCGAGCATAAATACTCCCTCTTGGAGTTACAAGTATCAACTTGGCCAGAGCCTCTACTAGCAACGGAGAGCATGCAAGAACATAAACAACACATATATGATAGATTGATAATCAACTTGACATAGTATTCTATATTCATCGGATCCCACCAAACACAACATGTAGCATTAAAAATAGATGATCTTGATCATGTTAGGCAGCTCACAAGATCTAAACATGATAGCACAAGAGGAGAAGACAACCATCTAGCTACTGCTATGGACCCATAGTCCAAGGATGAACTACTCACGCATCAATCCGGAGGCGGGCATGGTGATGTAGAGCCCTCCGGTGATGATTCCCTCTCCGACAGTGCCGGAGGCGATCTCCGAATCCGCCGAGATGGATTGGCGGCGGCAGCATCTCTGGGAAGTATTTCCGTATCGTGGCTCGGTAATAGGGTTTTCGCGACGGAGAGTATAAGTAGGCGGAAGGGCAACGCAGGGGGGCGCCCGAGGGGCCCACACCATAGGGCGGCGCGGGCCCCTCCTTGGCTGCGCCGCTGATGCGCGTAGATGTACACGTCCGTTGGGAACCCCAAGAGGAAGGTATGATGCACACAGCAGTAAGTTTCCCTCAGTATGAAACCAAGGTTATCGAACCAGTAGGAGCCAAGAAGCACGTGAAGGTTGTTGGTGGAGGAGTGTAGTGCGGCGCAACACCAGTGAAACCGGCGCCAACGTGGAACCTGCACAGCACAATCAAAGTACTTTGCCCCAACGTAACAGTGAGGTTGTCAATCTCACCGGCTTGCTGAAAACAAAGGATTAAACGTATCGAGTGGAAGATGGTGTTTGTTTGCAAAGAATAGTAAAAACAAAGATTGCAGTAAAAAGAATGGACCGGGGTCCACAGTCACTAGAGGTGTCTCTCCAATAAGATAACTAACATGCTGGGTGAACAAATTACAGGCGAGCAATTGACAAATAAAGATTCAATACATATCAACGATGATTACTATGTGATTTAATCAGGGCATTACGACAAAGTACATAGACCGCTATCCAGCATGCATCTATGCCTAAATAATCCACCTTCAGGTTATCATCCGAACCCCTTCCGATATTAAGTTGTAAACAACAGATAATTGCATTAAGTATGGTGCGTAATGTAATCAACACAAATATCCTTAGACAAAGCATCAATGTTTTATCCCTAGTAGCAACAGCACATCCACAACCTTAGAACTTTCTCTCACTGTCCCAGATTCAATGGAGGCATGAACCCACTATCGAGCATAATTACTCCCTCTTGGAGTTACAAGTATCAACTTGGCCAGAGCCTCTACTAGCAACGGAGAGCATGCAAGAACATAAACAACACATATATGATAGATTGATAATCAACTTAACATAATATTCTATATTCATCGGATCTCGCCAAACACAACATGTAGCATTACAAATAGATGATCTTGATCATGTTAGGCAGCTCACAAGATCTATAACAATGAAAGCACAAGCGGAGAAGACAACCATCTAGCTACTGCTATGGACCCATAGTCCAAGGATGAACTACTCACGCATCAATCCGGAGGCGGGCATGATGATGTAGAGCCCCTCCGGTGATGATTCCCCTCTCCGGCAGGGTGCCGGAGGCGATCTCCCGAATCCCCCGAGATGGGATTCGCGGCGGCGGCCTCTCGTAATGTTTTCCGTATCGTGGCTCTCTGATGGGGGTTTCGCGACGAGGCTTTGGCAGGCGGAAGGGTAGGTCAAGTGGCGGCACGAGGGCCCCACACAGGCCGCGCGGCCAGGGGCCAGGCCGCGCGCCTGTTGTGTCGGCGCCTCGTGGCCCCACTTCGTACCTCCTCGGTCTTCCAAGCTTCGTGCAAAAATAGGCCCCTGGGCGTTGATTTCGTCCAATTCCGAGAATATTTCCTTACTAGGATTTCTGAAACCAAAAACAGCAGAAAACAACAGCAACTGGCACTTCGGCATCTTGTTAATAGGTTAGTGCCGGAAAATGCATAATAATGCTGTAAAGTATGTATAAAACATTCAAGTATTGTAATAAAAGTAGCATGGAACATAAGAAATTATAGATACGTTTGCGACGTATCAAGCATCCCCAAGCTTAGTTCCTACTCGTCCCTCGAGTAGGTAAACGATAACACAAATAATTTCTGAAGTGACATGCTACCAACATAATCTTGATCAACATTATTGTAAAGCATATGAGATGAATGGAGTGATCTGAACAAAAGATTGCTAACAAAGATAATGACTAAACAAATGAATCATATAGCAAAACTTTTCATGAATAGTACTTTCAAGACAAGTATTAATAAGAGTTGCATAAGAGCTAACTCATAAGCAATAAATTCAAAGTAGAATGCATTGAAGCAACACAAAGGATGATTAAGTTTCAGCAATTTCTTTCAACTTGTAACATGTATATCTCATGGATATTTGTCAACATAGAGTAATATAACAAGTGCAATAAGTAAACATGTAAGAATCATTGCACACAGTTAACACAAGTGTTTGCTTCTAAGATAGAAAGAAGTAGGTAAAATGACTCAACAATAAAGTAAAAGAATGGCCCTTCGCAGAGGGAAGCATGGATTACTATTTTTGTGCTAGAGCTTTTGTTTTGAAAACATAGAAACAATTTTGTCAACGGTAGTAATAATTCATATGTGCTATGCATAATACTTCCTACAAGTTGCATGTCTCATGCATAGAGTACTAATAGTGCTCGCACCTTGTCCTACTTAGCTCGGAAACACGGATTCTCATCGCATAACATATGTTTCAACCAAGTGTCACAAAGGGGTACCTCTATGCCGCATGTACAAAGGTCTAAGGAGAAAGCACGCATTGGATTTCTCGCTTTTGATTATTCTCAACTTAGACATCCATACCGGGACAACATAGACAACAGATAATGGACTCCTCTTTAATGCTTAAGCATTCAACAACAATTAATATTCTCATAAGAGATTGAGGTTGTATGTCCAAACTGAAACTTCCACCATGATACATGGCTTTAGTTAGCGGCCCAATGTTCTTCTCTAACATATGCATACTCAAACCATTTGATCGTGAAGTCCACTTACTTCAGACAAGACAAACATGCATAGCATCTCACATGATATCCAACAAAGATAAAGTTGATGGCGTCCCCAGAAAACATGGTTACCGCTCAACAAGCAACTTATAAGAATTAAGACACATAACTACATATTCATCACCACAATAGTTTTTAAGCTATTTGTCCCATGAGCTATATATTGTAAAGGTAGAGGAATGAAATTTTAAAGGTAGCACTCAAGTAATTTACTTTGGAATGGCAGAAAAATACCACATAGTAGGTAGATATGGTGGACACAAATGGCATGGAGTTTGGCTCAAGGTGTTTGGATGCACGAGAAGCATTTCCTCTAAGTACAAGGTTTGGGCTAGCAAGGTTGTTTGAAGCAAACACAAGTATGAACAGGTACAGCAAAACTCACACAAGAACATATTGCAAGCATTATAAGGCTCTACACTGTCTTCCTTGTTGTTCAAACACTTTACCCGAAAATATCTAGACTTAGAGAGAACAATCATGCAAACCAAATTAAACAAGCTCTACGGTAGTTCTTCATTAATAGATTAAACTACATGATGCAAGAGCTTAAACATAATCTATGAGAGCTCAAACAATTGCCAAATTTACCAAACCATATGCAACATTTTCCAATTCCAACCAAATAGCAATTTAACGAAGCAATTTCAGCCTTCGCCATGAACATTAAAGCACAATTAAGAACACAAGTGTTCCATATGAAAAAGCGGAGCGTAATATCTCCAATATAAGAATGGCGGGATCCAACTTTATTCAAAACAAAACAAAAATAAAAACAAACCGACGCTCCAAGTAAAGAACATAAGAATGTGACGGAATAAAAATATAGTTTCACTAGAAGTGACCTGATAATGTTGTCGATGAAGAAGGGGATGCCTTGGGCATCCCCAAGCTTAGATGCTTGAGTATTCTTAAAATATGCAGGGATGAACCACCGGGGCATCCCCAAGCTTAGACCTTTCACTCTTCTTGATCATAGTATATCATCCTCTTCTCTTGACCCTTGAAAACTTCCTTCACACAAACTTCAAGCAAACTCATTAGAGGGTTAGTGCATAACCAAAAATTCACACATTCAGAGGTGACACAATCATTCTTAACACTTCTGGACATTGCACAAAGCTTCTTAAAGTTAATGGAACAAAGAAACTCATTCAACATAGCAAAAGCGGCAATGCGAAATAAAAGACAGAATCTGTCAAAAACAGAACAGTCCGTAAAGATGCATCTGGAAGGGGCACTTAACTTGCTCAAATGGAAAAACTCAAAACTAATGAAAGTTGCGTACATATCTGAGGATCACGCTCGTAAATTTGCAGATTTTTTAGATTTTTTTACAGAGACTTATGCCAGAATTCGTGACAGACAGCAATGCTGTTTCTGCGCAGCGATCCCAAATATAGCATCAACTTTAGCATAGAAACTTTACTTGGCACAAAAACATGATAAGGAGAGGTTGCTACAGTAGTAAACAACTTCCAAGACTCAACAATACAGTAAATAAAATAAAACTTGGGTTATCTCCTAAGAAGTGCTTTTCTTTAACGCCTTTCAGCTAGGCGCAGAAAGTGCAAATCAAGTAACATCAAGAGAAGAAGCATCAACATCATTTCCAGGGGTGTCGGAAGTTTCTTCCACAATGCATGTTATCTTATCTATGTAAGTTTCAGAGGCCCCTTTTTCATTACTCTTAGGCTTGCTATTCTCATCAAACAAATTTTCAGGAACAAGCCAAGCATAGTTATTTTCCAAAGCTTCATACATCCCTAGGAGCTTACTAGGTATTGGCGCCTTAATTTCTCTACCATCATTAACATTATTCACTACAAGAAAAGTTGCCATGGCCGACGAAGTTGAAGTCGCGCCGTGGTTGCTGGTGTACCATGGCCGACGATTTTGGTCCCTCCGTGGTGCATGTCAAAACTTTTTTTTTCTCGTTTTTGAGGCCACCTAGCCCGACGAAAGCGGCCAAAACGTGGCGTATGGTGGCCCGGGACGTGGTGCATCTCGAAATCTCGGGTTCGCCGGCCGAGTCAACGCAAATCCGCACCGCCGAGGGATGTAGGGCCCAGATGGCAGCCTCTCTGGCATTGTTTTTTTCTACATCGCGCCATCTCGTTCAACGTTCTCCGATCGAGCCGTTTACGATGCAGGATCATGGGTCCCGCATGTCATCCTCTATGAACCAAAATTCTTTCTATTCTTGGATTTTTTTGACCCCCTGATTTCTGGCTACTTCCTTTTTCTTTTGATCCCTTGCCGCCTTGGAAACGTTGAGACCGCTGCTGCTAAATGGGACCCGCATGTCATCCTCTATGTGCAATCAACTTTCTTTTCTTGGAGTTTTTTGGCACCTCAAATTTGGTCACTTGCCTTTTTCTTTCGATCCCCCGCCGCCTCTCAAACGGTGATACCGCTGCTGCTAACTGGGACCCGCATGTCATCCTCTATGTACTATAAAACTTTCTTTTCTTGGATTATTTTTGGCCTCATATTTGGTCACTTACCTTTTTCTTTCGATCCCCCGCCGCCTCTCAAACGGTGATACCGCTGCTGCTAAATGGGACCCGCATGTCATCCTCTATGTACTATAAAACTTTCTTTTCTTGGATTATTTTTGGCACCTCATATTTGGTCACTTGCCTTTTTCTTTTGATCCCCGCCGCCTCTCAACGGTGATACCGCTGCTAAATGGGACCCGCATGTCATCCTCTATGTACTATAAAACTTTCTTGGATTTTTTGGCACCTCATATTTGGTCACTTGACTTTTTCTTTTGATCTGCCGCCTCTCAAACGTTGATACAGCTGCTGCTAAATGGGACCCGCATGTCATCCTCTATGTACTATAAAACTTTGTTTTCTTGGATTTTTTTGGCACCTCATATTTGGTCACTTGACTTTTTCTTTCGATCCCCTGCCGCCTCTCAAACGTGATACCGCTGCTGCTAAATGGGACCCGCATGTCATCCTCTATGTACTATAAAACTTTCTTTTCTTGGATTTTTTTGGCACCTCATATTTGGTCACTTGACTTTTTCTTTCGATCCCCTGCTGCCTCTCAAACGGTGATACCGCTGCTGCTAAATGGGACCCGCATGTCATCCTCTATGTACTATAAAACTTTCTTTTCTTGAATTATTTTTGGCTCCTCATATTTTTTCACTTGCCTTTTCTTTCGATCCCCTGCCGCCTCTCAAACGGTGATACCGCTGCTGCTAAATGGGACCCGCATGTCATCCTCTATGTACTATAAAACTTTCTTTTCTTGAATTATTTTTGGCTCCTGATATTTTTTCACTTGCCTTTTTCTTTCGATCTCATGCCACGTTTGAAACGTTGAGGAACCTGGCTCATGGGACCCGCATGTCATCCTCTATGTACTATAAAAGTTCATTTTCTTGGTTTTTTTCACCATCTGATTTTTGGCAATTTCTTTTTTCTTTTGATCCCCTGCCGCCTCTCAAACGTGATACCGCTGCAAATGGGACCCGCATGTCATCCTCTATGTACTATAAAACTTTCTTTTCTTGAATTATTTTTGGCTCCTCATATTTGGTCACTTGCCTTTTTCTTTCGATCTCATGCCAAGTTTGAAACGTTGAGGAACCTGCTGGCTCATGGGACCCGCATGTCATCCTCTATGTACTATAAAAGTTTATTTTCTTTTTTTTCACCCTCTGATTTTTGGCTATTTCCTTTTTCTTTTGATCCCCTGCCGCCTTGGAAACGTATGGTAAGCTGCTGACTCATGGGACCCGCATGTCATCCTCTATGTACAATCAACTTTCTTTTTCTTTTGATCTCAAGCCGCATTTGAAACGTTGAGACCGCTGCTGCTAAATGGGACCCGCATGTCATCCTCTACGTACAATAAAGTTTCTTTTCTTGGATTATCTTTGGCTCCTGATATTTTGTCACTTGCCTTTTTCTTTCGATCTCATGCCGCCTTTGAAACGTTGAGTAAGCTGCTGGCTCATGGGTCCCGCATGTCATCCTCTACGAACAATAAAAGTTTCCTTTCTTGGAGTTATTTTTTACCCCTAATGGCTATTTGCCTTTTTCTTTTGATCTCCCCCCTCTGAAACGATGAGGACGCTGTTGGCAGGTCGGTCCCACATGTCATCCTCTATGAACAATAAAAGTTTCCTTTGATGGATTTATTTTGAACCCCTCATTAATTTCTGGATATTTCCCCTGCCGCCTTGGAATCGTTGAGGATGCTGCTGCCTCATGGGTCCCGCATGTCATCCTCTCAGAACGGTAAATGTTTATTTTCTTGGATTTTGTTGACCAAACGATTTTTGGCTTATTTTTTCTTTCGATCACCTGCAGCCTTTAAAACGTTGAGGACGCTGCTGGCTCACGGGTCCCACATGTCAACCTCTATGAACAATAAACGCTGAGGATGCTGCTGCCTCATGGGTCCCGCATGTCATCCTCTCAAAACGAAAATGTTTCTTTTCTTGGATTTTTTACCAACAGATTTTTGGTTTATTTTTTCTTTCCATCCCCTGCCGCCTTTAAAACGTTGACGACGCTGTTGGCTCATGGGTCCCCGATGTCAGCCTCCCCGTACAAGAAACATATGATATCTTGATTATTTTGCAGACAATAAACAATGTATTGCGCTCTGAGCTATTTCAAACGGATAATTAAATCTTTATTTTTACATAAACAAACTTATATGTTGAATCTCCTTGTTTTTTTGTCTTTGCGAAGCATAGGACTTTCCTGTTTTTTTAGAAAATTCGGAACTTTCCTGTTTTGGAGTGGGCTGAAATTGTACGAGTCAAAAGGCCAAGCAGGATAGTTCGAAAGCCCAGATGTCCAGATGCAGCCCAATTGAAATCTTTCTTCTTGGATTTTTTTCACCCCCTGATTTCTGGCTACTTCATTTTTCTTTTGGTCCTGTGCCGCCTTGGAAACGTTGAGACCGCTGCTGCAAAATGGGACCCGCATGTCATCCTCTACGTACAATAAAATTTCTTTTCTTGGATTATTTTTGGCTCCTGATATTTGGTCACTTGCCTTTTTCTTTCGATCCCGTGCAGCCTCTCAAACGGTGATACCGCTGCTGCAAAATGGGACCCGCATGTCATCCTCATAATAAACTTTCTTTTCTTGGATTATTTTTGGCTCTGATATTTGGTCACTTGCCTTTTTTCTTTCGATCTCATGCCACGTTTGAAACTTTGAGGAACCTGCTGGCTCGTGGGACCCGCATGTCATCCTCTATGTGCTATAAAAGTTTATTTTCTATGGTTTTTTTTCACTCTCTGATTTTTGTCTATTTCCTTTTTTCTTTTGATGCCCTGCCGCCTTGGAAACGTTGAGTAAGCTGCTTACACATGGGACCCGCATGTCATCCTCTATGTACAATCAAGTTTCTTTTCTTGAATTATTTTTGGCTCCTGATATTTCGTCACTTGCCTTTTTCTTTCGATCTCATGCCACGTTTGAAACGTTGAGGAACCCTGCTGGCTCATGGGACCCGCATGTCATCCTCTATGTGCTATAAAACTTTCCTTTGTTGGATTTTTTCACCCTCTGATTTTTGGCTTGCCTTTTTCTTTTGATCCCCTGCCCCCTTTGAAACGTTGAGTAAGCTGCTGGCTCAAGGGACCCGCATGTCATCCACTATGTACTATAAAACTTTCTTTTCTTGGATTTTTTTTTGGCACCTCATATTTGGTCACTTGCCTTTTTCTTTCGATCGCCTGCCGCATCTCAAACGTTGATACAGCTGCTGCTATATGGGACCCGCATGTCATCCTCTATGTACATTCAAGTTTCTTTTCTTGGACTATTTTTGGCTCTTGATATTTGGTCACTTGCCTTTTTCTTTCGATCTCATGCCACGTTTGAAACGTTGAGGAACCTGCTGCTAAATGGGACCCTCATGTCATCCTCTATGTCCATCAACTTTCTTTTCTTGGATTATTTTGAGCCCCTAATTTCTAGCTACTTTCTTTTTCTTTTGATCTCAAGACGCATTTGAAACATTGAGACCGCTGCTGCAAAATGGGACCCGCATGTCATCCTCTATGTACAATAAATCTTGGATTATTTTTGGCTCCCGATATTTGGTCACTTGCCTTTTTCTTTTGATCACCCGCCTTTGAAACGTTGAGGATTCTGCTGGCTCATGGGTCCCGCATGTCATCCTCTACGAACAATAAAAGTTTCCTTTCTTGGAGTTATTTTTTACCCCTAATTTCTGGATATTTGCCTTTTTCTTTTGATCCCCTGCCCCCTTTGAAACGATGAGGACGTTGTTGGCAGGTCGGTCCCACATGTCATCCTCTATGAATAAAAGTTTCCTTTGGTGGATTTATTTTTGACCCCTAATTAATTTCTGGTTATTTCCTTTTTTTCTTTTGATCCCCTGCCGCTTCTCAAACGGTGATACCGCTGATGCTAAATGGGACCCGCATGTCATCCTCTATGTACTATAAAACTTTCTTTTCTTGGATTTTTGGCACCTCATATTTGGTCACTTGCCTTTTTCTTTCGATCCCTGCCGCCTCTCAAACGTTGATACCGCTGCTGCTAAATGGGACCCGCATGTCATCCTCTATGTACAATAAAGTTTCTTTTCTTGGATTATCTTTGGCTCCTGATATTTGGTCACTTGCCTTTTTCTTTCGATCTCATGCCGACTTTGAAACGTTGAGGCTGCTGGCTCATGGGTGCCGCATGTCATCCTCTATGAACAATAAAAGTTGGGGATGTCTATTTGTCAGCTGACTGATTTTCAATTCAGCGTAAGTCAGTTTTTCTTCAAATTATAAGACGGCACATGGCATAGGCAAAAATCAGTCAAGCCCATAAAAAAAGAATTTTACCAAGCCTTGTATGTGGGCTAAATCCCTATAATTAGCAACAGACAAACAAGTTGCAAACAGAAAAAAAATCCATAATACATGATTTAAAGACCTTAAAACGTTGTTTGGCGAAAATTACATGTTTTGTATTATGTAAACATAGTTGTAATGGACTGTAAACTGTGAGATGGGGAAACTGAAAGAAAATCGTCTACATGATTTGAAAGTAAAATTACAGACTTGTTTGCCTAATTTTACATGTTCCAAATCATGTAAATACCAGTGTAATGGACTGTAATTCGTCATATACAAATTTACACAAAAAGTTCAGTAAATATCTATCCGCTGACTTAGTCATGCACGCGTTTTACATCCAAAACCTCCCCACACAAACGTGTGCAGCTATAGCAGATGGCTAAGTACGGTACACAGTGGCTCAGAGAAACACGTGCAAGTCCACAATCGCGATGCCTAATTGGTTGGACAGAAATTCGACTGATGGCCAAAAAAGAATAAGTCGACTGTTTCTTAGCAAATCCTAAAAGTTTCCTTTGTTGGATTTATTTTTTACCCTCTGATTTTCGGCTATTTCCTTTTTCTTTTGATCCCCTGCCGCCTTAGAATAGTTGAGGATGCTGCTGCCTCATGGGTCCCGCATGTCATCCCCTCAGAAAGGTAATTGTTTCTTTTCTTGGTTTTGTTTACCAACTGATTTTTGGCTTATTTTTTCTTTCGATCTCCTGCCGCCTTGAAAACGTTGACGACGCTGCTGGCTCATGGGTCCCCAATGTCAGCCTCCCCGTACTGCAAATCCTCTTTATGCAAAGGTTGAGGATGCTGCTGCCTCAAGGGTCCCGCATGTCATCCTCTTAGAACGATAAATGTTTATTTTCTTGGATTTTTACCAACTGATTTTTGGTTTATTTTTTCTTTCGATCCCCTGCCGCCTTTAAAACGTTGACGACGCTGCTGGCTCATGGGTCCCTGATGTCAGCCTCCCCGTACAAGAAACATGTGATATCTTGATTATTTTGCAGACAATAAACAGTGTATTTCGCTCTGAGCTATTTCAAAGGGATAAATTAAATCTTTGTTTTTACATAAACAAACTTATATGTTGAATCTCCTTGTTTTTTGTTTTTGCCAAGCATAGGACTTTCCTGTTTTGGAGTGGGCTTAAATTGTACGAGTCAAAAGGCTTCCAGCACGATAGTTCGAAGGCCCAGATGTCCAGATGCAGCCCAATTGAAATCTTTCTTTTCATGGATTTTTTGACACCCTGATTTCTGGCTACTTCCTTTTTCTTTTGATCCTGTGCCGCCTGGAAACTATGAGACCGCTATTGCAAAATGGGACCCACATGTCATCCTCTATGTACAATAAAAGTTTCTTTTCGTGGATTATTTTTGGCTCCTGATATTTGGTCACTTGCCTTTTTTCTTTCGATCCCGTGCAAAATGGGACCCGCATGTCGTCCTCTATTTACAAAAGAAGTTTCCTTTCTTGGAGTTATTTTTTACCATAATTTGTGGCTACTTCATTTTTTTTTGATTCCCTGCCGCCTTTGAAACGTTGAGGACTCTGCTGGCTCATGGGCCCCACATGTCAGCCTCTGTGAACAATAAACCTTTCCTCTGTGAACACTAGCATTGACGAACTGAATGTGAACATGCGTTACAGGCTTTTTTTAGTAAATTTTGTCAACCAATTGCTAGCTTCTGTAAATATCACTAGTAGTACATACATCGCGAAAGCATTAGAATATTAGACCATGTTCACAAGAATAACATCAAGTCTGAACTACATTAACAGAGTGATAAAATATATTGTTCAGACCAGTACAAAATATAGGGAGTTAAACTAACACTATGCAGAAATTGGCCCTTCTCTTGCATATATCCCTCTAGCAAAGGGATCAACCACTGACAAGTCATGTACCAACCAGCTAAGAACACCGTCCGAGCTGAACTTATCTAAGGATGGTAAATATCCAAACTGAAAATCAACATCTCTATAAGCGGTGTTCTTCAGGTCTAGCTGCTTGAACTGGGTATCCCACCAGATCTCCTTGTGATGATATCTTACACCAAAATTCATTACTTTGAGCATTCTAGTGTTCTGTATAAAGAACCTGGAGACAATAACATCATTTCTCCTTCCTCGGTAGTCAGAAATCGAAATTTCTTTGAGGTGGAGATCAAGGCATTCAATGGGACAGGCTGGCTCATTATGCAGCACATGAACCTTATTGCCGGTTCTATAAAACTGCAAAGAAGTCAAATTAAGTAGTCAGTACAATAACAAAGTACTTCATAGCTATCAACTAATGAATATCTCAGGTGAGTTGAATCATGTGTTAATTGAGGACCGTGGAACAACATAATCCCCTGACACGTTCCAATTTGATAGATGCACTTTTTTACATCTGTTATTGTCATTGTAAAGTTGGGGAAAGGTTACCAACATGGGAAACTCCAATCCGCAACTAGTTGCGGGTGCACCCCATTTTTCTTTTGACACTTCCAAGTTTCCAAAAAAAATGTAAACTAAAAGTCTGGACATACATTGTGTTCTATCATGTGCTTCTGTGAAGTTTCATCCAAAAATATGATAATATGTGATCTACACAAAAAAAGAACAAATGATGTGTAAATAGTAAGTCACACTATTTACATATGTCTTCTCTTTTTTACACAGATCACATATTATCATGTGTTTATATGAAACTTCACAGATGCACAAGATACAACACATTGTATGACAAGAAGTTTAGTTTTGAACCAACATAATATAACTCCATTGTGGATGTTCTTCTAGTACAATTGTTCAACTGATCTAGGCTAATAAGTAATAACAGGTTAACTCCATGTAACTCTACAGTTTTTGCTCATAGTGGTAAACAGTTAACAACAACGAATTTACCTGGATATATAGCTTCTCCGTGCAGGGAAAGCATCTAAGAAATGCAAGTAGTTGATCCAGACGAGGGCCGTCAGATTTTAGAACCAAGTTCTTCACTGTGCACAGAGAATTTTCCAAGCTTATGGGCATCATCCTCTACAGGACAATGGTACATATGTCAAAAAAAATAACAAAAATGTGAGTTAATTCAACAAGAAGAAGGCTGTTCTACCAAAAAGTTTATGCGTCCAATAACAAGTTGGCAGCCAGGGTACGACGCAAAGCCCAACACCATCAACTTTGGTGCGTTGGCGACCTGGATTAGTAGTGGAACATCATCAACGCATATGACCAATCTCTCGAGGCAAGATGCATCCATAATTTGCACCGTGTCTAACTGAATAAGTTCGGTGGTGTTGCGTTTCCAATAGCTAGCCACACTAATTGTACGAAGATTTGGCATTTGAATGTTGAGTTGGGTGAACCCGTGGACCCCCTCAAGGTGAAGTGCCTCGAGCACAATACAGCGGGTGAACAGGCGGTCGATGTTCGTCGCCTTACAGATGTAGACGTCATAGAGCAAGAGCCTTTTGAGTTGGGGGAAAAGAAGCATGGAGTTGGCATGAATCTCGGGCAAATAGCAAGTAGAAATGCTGACAATGCGCAGCGTGGGCGCGCAGCGGAACGCGGACAGCGGGAAGGAGCGCATCACAGTTCCAGCATCGAATCTGAGGTTCTCGACGCAAGATAGGGTGCTGGACCGGAACCAGCTGTCGAGCGTGGTGTCGACCTTGCAAGTGGTTCTGAAGGGGTCGATTGACACGCTTCTGGCGGGGCCAGGGTGAGCGGCGAGGATACTGGAGACCGCGGCGATGCGTTTGTGGTTTTGCTTGGCGAGTTCGTCGTCGATCTCGAGGTTAAGTGGGACGGAGTGCCAGAGGTGGCGCCACCGTTTGGAGACCAAGGTTGTGCTTACAGCGGATACAGTGGGCAGGTGGGAGATGATGATGTGGAGAATCTGGTCCGGTAGGCGGCTGATGAGGTCGTTGTCGCCGACGAGGAGGTTAAGTGGGACGGAGCGCCAGAGGTGGCGCCACCGTTTGGAGAGCAATGTTGTCCTTACAGCGGATATCATGGGCAGGAGGGAGATGATGATGTGCAGCATCTCGTCGGGGAGGCGGCTGATGAGGTCGAGGCTCGACGGAGGCTCTTCCCGATCTGGCTCGACCCGCCTTCGGGAGTTGAGCGGCTCCGCCTCCATCTGACACGGCGGCGACACACGCAACGCCGCAGTCGTCTGCTGGACAGGGGAATAGGCGCAGCGGCGGTGGTGAGGACAGAAAGGTACTCGGCGGTGGATTTAGGTGGATGGCGGATGCAAGTGCGCTGGGGGTTTTTGGAGGAGACGGCAAGCGCTATGCAAGGAACTATTGCGGCGGGCGGCCAGCCGGGGTGCCTGAGGAGAGAAAGGTATACTACTAATGATGCGGTGCGGCGTTTGCGTCTCCCTTCCCCACGCGTGCAGCCTTCACATTTCACAAGACGTGCGAGTTTTTCAACAGAGATTATCAAGTGGAGAGACTTTCCCAATGCAATTGTCTCTCCACTTGATAATCACTCTTGAAAACACCGAGAAGATGGCGGTGAAGAAGACGGAGAGGCAAGGAAAAAAACAATATGAATTGAAATCAAATATAATACGGGCGTTCCTTCTCTCTCTGGTCTCTGCTGCACTTACTGCACCTGTGGTGCAGGCGTGTGACCCGAGAAGAAGCTAATGTACTGTATAGCCGTCCCTTGCACGCCGTGTAGCTGTATTTTGTCTCGTCAAATCAGCTCGGGACAGTTTCAGCAGAGAAAACATCATTTTTTCTTGCCATCATCATAATAGGCGAACATTTACCACGGGCACACGGTAGTGCACATCCAACTTGTACTACTCAATCCTCCATATGCTGCACAAACCACCACTTTAACTTTTTCTTCGCAGTTTTCATGATTTTTAGCAGTTTCCACCATGTGGTGGTCTAATCTGTTGCAATTTTTACCACTTGGTCATCTGATCAGTTATTTTGTCATGTCGATAGCAAAATCAACAAGTGGATGCCAACTTTTTTGAAGGGCTACTCTCTAAAACACAGTTTGCATTATGGCATGTTTGGTATTTTCCCTAGGTAGTACTACATCCTAAAAAAAATTGACTACATGCTTTTATTTGCCTATTTTAAGCACCTTTTACCATGATTTCAAATTTAGGTCAAACTCACGGGGGCCATAGGATGCACGGCATTTATTTGGCAATTGTTTCAGTATGGCCAACTAGTTAGGCCTCCTTTGGTTCATAGGAAATGGAAAGTATAGGAAAAGGAAAATCATAGAATTGGGATGTCATGTCTACTTCAATCCTATGGGAATCGTGCTCCTTTGATTCATATGATTGTCATAGGAATTATGTTGGATTCGGTTCTTATGGGAAAAATTCCTATACAAGTCATTTGATTCATAGGAACTATTCATATAGGAATCTTGTAGTGCAAATCTTATAGGAAAAAACCATTAGCTAATACCTCATGGAAAAGTTCCTTTGCCACAATCAAAGACACATCATGTTCCTATAGGATTCAACTTGGCATAACATTCCAATCATGCACCTTTCATATTCCTACGCCCTCCATATTCCTTTGAATAAAAGGAGCCCGAAGTTTATTTGATTGTAGCAAAGGAATTTTCCATGTATCGACAGTTTGACATGGTATTTTAATAACCAATCAAGAAGGCATGCAAACGTACTTAAAAACACACATGGTGCCAAAATCGGTGAAAGGGAATATTCTCAAGAACATAGGTAGGTCATGTTTGGCATTGTTCCTAGGTATTTCATCACAAATGATGAATCCATGATAAATTACTAACATTCGGAAGTTTGCCATGGTTCTAGCATTAACCAACTCACCTCTCACTTCGGAAGAGAGCCATGCGAACTCCAAGATGGATTCTGTCAAAAAAAAACTCCAACATGCATGGTGCCAAAATCTGGTAAGTTCTTCTAAAAAATATTTTGGTGTGCCATGTTTGGTATTTTGATATATATGTAGATTACTTACATCACAAACAACTACTCAATGCTTTCGTTTGCCATATGGGTGTTACGTACTTGGATGCAACGCATATGTTTGGTCATTTTTTGGGGGGTACCACACATTTAGTGCACATCACGTATATATAGTTTCCCCTTTTTTAATTGTACTTCGTGTACTTCGCGTTGAAATTTCAAATTATATGGAAATGAGCCCAGAACTAATTTAATATATGGTCACAAACCGAAATAATTCGTGAAATTTTGAAATGTCCATCCTACCATATCAACCACATGAAAAAATTGCATTGGCGGCAATCTGCCACTACAAATTTTAACCATTTCACGCAAAACACTCATGTAGTAATTTGTTCCCTTCTAGCACTTCATAAATCTCCCCGGTCTTGTTTGAAAAGGAGCCCCCGTCCGAAGAGTCCCTGTTTATAACTAAAACTAATTATTTCAGTACCGCATAAATTGCAATTACCATTAGATAAACAAGATTAAGATAGAGCATGTACCACCTGTCAATTACCGGTTCGCAATCTCCATATGCTCGCAATGATCGGTTCCACATTATACTTGGTCGAATTCAATTAAACATACAAGTACATCATGCCGAAGTTTTGTTCTAGGACATGGACACGTTCAAACTAATCACGGTAATAGATGATACAACATCGCACACATAAATAGACGACATGTCTAAAATCATACATTTTTTGAACACAGAAATGTCCCGAAGGACCTCGCGACACTGCTTTTATATTATGATGACGGTGGGATTACAGACTGCAAGCTAGGAGGACCCTCCAAGTAAAAGGAAACTACAGACAAGACATCCAAAAGTACAAAAAGAACTCTAGTTCTAGAAAAGGAAACTCCATCCGGTCCTTCTCCACCGAGCTCAGATTAGCCTCAAAGCGTGATCATCTTCTCCATCGAGACCGGCAAGATCAACCACCTACCGTCTCGTTGGCGCATGCGGGCACGTCGCCTCATGTTGAAAGTATTCGAGCAAGTCGCCGCTCATGTCGCAACCATCGTTGCTGCAATCCACCTTAAACAAGGAGGCAAATCTACTTAAATCCTCATCCTCTTCGTAGATGCCATCGCAGTTCGGGCACACGAGACTGGGTAGGTTTCTTAAGCAGCTTCCGCATGCAATGTGATGTCCCTCCCCCATGCGAATGCACTGCTTAATACAAGGAAATTTACATGACTGTTGGCCCAAAGAAAAATATAGTTGGGTGGAACCTAGTGAAGAAAGTACTAACCCGTTATAGTGGACGTCGTGCGATTTGAGAGCACAAACCGCAGATGAACGTTCTTCTCACCACATTCTTTTCCATAACACATTCACGGGAAAAGTACATGCTTTCAGATGGAGGACTTTCACCTTGGAAGACGCCCTGGCATCCCGGGCACGCGCCACCGGGCAGGTTCCTAGCGCAGCTGTCGCATGCAACCTTCTTGCACGAACAGCACTGCTTAATACAAGGAAATTAACACGACTGTTAGCCCAAATTAAAATACATCTTGATGAACCTAGTGAAGAAAGTACTAACCCACCAAAATGGAGGTTGTGCGGATTGAGAGCACAAACCGTAGGTGAGCAGTCTTCTCAAATTAGCATCGTCGACAAAAGCTCGATCTAAAGCTACCAGGGGGAACCTCCATGCCCAACGATTCTAAATGGGAATATGAATTTAGAGGATGTGAAGGAGATAGGGATAGAGGGTCGTAGTCTTCGACTTGTATAGTATATATAGGGGAGGGAATTGCAGATTCCACCAAGGAACGAGATCCAGTAACTTCACTGGCGACTTGTACGTGAGTCATTCGATCAAGATCCAACGCACATGGTTGATCCAAATTTTAAACTTAAAATTAAACTCAATTTTCAAATGAAGTAAAACTTTACCAGAATACTTAAGAAAGATATATATCTTACTGTAATGTTTTCGATTTTTTTCGAGCAACTTAAAATGTGACTACAAATTCTGGATCAACTGTGTCCGTTGGATCTTGATCCGATGGCTCATGTACGTAAAGTTGCATTTTGGAGTAAGTAAAGTCACTGGCCTCAAGTTCCACCACCTCATACTTCGTATGTTGCACAAAAACACCATTTGGAAGGATATTTTGCGGTTTCCACCATGTACTGCTCCAATCTGTTGTGATTTCACCACTTAATCTTCTAATCAACCAATTATACTGGTAAATATTCTCTTACTTTGCATCTCAAACATTTCCCTGACTTTGAGTCCCTGCGCGCTAGTACACTCAATAAAGACAGAGAGAGAGGAGAGACGCTGAGGAGGACTTTGAGTTCTAGTACCTCACCTGCCCGGAATAAGTACGCTGGCAGCCTGACCTGCCCTAAGTACGTCCGGTCAAATCGATGCCTTGCCTTGCACGCCGTCTGCGCGCATCCATGTCTTCCCGATGAAATTGTCAGTCCAAAAAAATCGGAAATTTAATTCGGCTATTGGGCGGATATGCTACCTCGACCCAAAAAAACATATTTTTAATTTTCAAAAAATTCTAACAAAAAAATCCGCATGTACTTCTCGATAATCTATGTGTGTTCGTGTAGTTTCGTGAAAAGCCGATATTTTTTGTGGTTGATGTAAACAGCTTTATTTTTAGCAATAAATTTTATCTTTTTTACATAGCCCAAACGACAATTTAGTTTTTTATGGAAAGACTTTATGCGCTCTTAGCATGTGAAGATGAAAAGATTAATTTTTTGTTTGGATTTTTTTTACATTTCAAAATATATAGATGTTGCAGTTCAAACTAAAGGGAGCATACGCAACCAGGAGCCAAAACATCCTCCCCCAAAAAATATGATTTGTTTTCTATTTGCGACGCTTCCGCGATGCCTATCACATGTCTGTATAGCCGCAGCTAGCACCATCGAGCACGCCCCAATGCTCTGTGTGTTGTCTTGTCAATTCAATGGTCAAGGTAATCTGACCAAAAGATACGTCTTGGAGTCCACGTGTAGCGTGTTCGCCTTTTGGAACTAGTTCCTACATTGAAATGGAGGTAGCTCCGATGCTTTCATATTTGGCCCAAATGTGAAAAGTGTTACTCCTCCAATATTCTAGTATATTCCTTGAAATGGAGGTAGTACTTTATATTTGGCCCAAATGTGAAAAGTGTTACTCCTCCTATTCTAGTATACCATACTACGTATTACTCAAAACAAGTTCGAAGTTATGTCAAGTATGACTAGTGCAAATAAACCCTCTGGCATTAAGAGTATGAGAAGTTCGGATCATGATGAACAAGTTAATCTTCAAAACGTACAGCTATGTCAAGTATGACTAGTGCAAATAAACCCTCTGGCATTAAGAGAAACATCAAATAGTACAAAACACCTGAAAAAAAACGAAATTACAACAAAATCCTAGAGATGCCCTTCGTCTTCAACCTCCAGACCATGTCGACGACACCATGGCCGACACTAATCCAACCCAGGAAGCCAGAATCCTAGGATAAGCAAGCTCGGAAGGTAGGTGGCCACGGAAGCTCTAGCACGTACCAATTCAGCACGCGCGAGGGCCCGCCCAGCATCTCAATCGGCACGGTGTGAAGCCAGTCCTCGTCTCGAGCTCTCTCGAAGCGTGAGAGCTCGCCGGATTCTCTGTCGAGAGCAAGAATGAAGTTTCCGAGCCCACCGAACACGTACCACTGGAAGAAACGGGCATTGCACCCCACAAAGAGGATATCCGACCGGCCTGTGTGCGTGGCGTGGAGAGGCACGATGGCGCCGGAGGAGGTCCAAGCGTGGCCACCAGGGCCAGGCGAGAACACGCAGGTCTTGCAGATGCCGTCATGATAGATCAGGCACGTCACCCTGTAATTTGACAGACTGATGCGCGCCGCAGCGTCCTCGCCATGGAGGGCGGCGCCCAGGAACAAGCTTACGAATGTTGTGTGCGAAACAGCAGGGGGTGGAGGGACCGTCACGTACTGACCTGCCAGGGGATCGCAGACGACGAGACGTGAAGGCTGCTCGAAAGGCTTTCCGTGTTCGGTGTGGTCGAAGTCCGCAAGGAGTAGGAGGCCGCCCCGAGAGTCGGCGAGCTCCAAACTGAGGTCGCCGTTTGGCGCCCGTGGGAGGAAGTCGAGCGCGAGATTATTTGCGGCGACCCCGGCCCAACATGACGAGGAAGAGGGAACGAAGTGGGGCAGCAAGCCAGACGGCCGATAGTGACAATGGGAGAAGCTGATGTGGTAGTGGCCGGCGACTATGGAGGATGGCGCGCCGTGGCGAGCGGAGAGGACACGGAAGTCCTCCGCCGCGATGACCTTGCGCCAGCTCCTGCAGGCGAACGCGGCGCGGACGAGATCCAGAGGCGAGGTGAGGCGCAGGAACACCAGCCCGAGAAGTTCATCCGGGATGGCGTCACCCTTGTCCTCCTGCCCGGACTTCCTCTGAGCATTCTTCCAGCGGGGGCGGCTGTGCCCCATCTCCGGCTGGACCTAGCTCGCGTACGGGGGCGAGGTGTGCTGTAGGGAGGAAGCTAGGGAAGTAGCGAGGCGGCCGGCTTGGTAGAGACTAGAGGAGTTAAGGAGGAGACTTATGTACTGAAAAAGTTCCGTGGAATCAAATTCCTATATTGGTTAATTACATGCAAGGATGAGCAGAGTAGTTGGTTGTGTAATTGAAACGAGATTACGAGCTTGATCCCCACACACGAACCACATCGTAAAGCTTCATGAAAGAAAAATAGGAAAACAACAAAATTGTGTGGCACAACAGTTGCTTTCTCCAAGTTCCTATAGAGGGAGTACTATGTACATATTCAAACTAGACAAATCATGTATCTACCCCCTAACCCCTAAAACTCAGTCTTATGAAATCTAGCATAAAGAGATCGAAGTCGTTTTGGGTTTCAAACATGGAAATTTCAAGAACATCCCAAAAGCTTCATTTTAGAGTGACTAAGAAGGATCCATGCTTACCTTTTCATTTTCATGTTTTAAACTTGTTTAAATCATGGTCAAACCTAGGATTTGACCAAGATTCAAATGGGCCTAAAAATTCAGAAAAAATCAAAAGAATGAACAACCAAAGCACATATATAGCATTCTTATGTCATAGGGTAAAACCTAGGATTTGACCAAGATATGATTCAAATGCGCAGAAAATTAAAAAAATCAGAAAAATGAAAAACCAAAGTACATAGTCTTCTTATGTCATATAGTAAGCATATTCAAGTTGATAAACAAAAGGTTTGGACATATTCAAACCATACAAATCATGTATCTATATATACCCCCTAACCCTAAACTTTGTCTTATGAAGTCAAGCATGAAGAGAGAAGTGGTTTTGGGTTTCAAACATGGAAATTTCAAAACCTCCCAAAAACTTCATTTTAGAGTGACTGAGAAGGTTACATGCTTCTTTTTCATTTTCATGTTTTAAACTTGTTTAAATTAGCTTGGTCAAACCTAGGATTTCATGAAGATACAAATGGGTGGGCACAATGTTCAAAAAAATCAGAAAAATGAAAAACCAAATCACATAGTCTTCTTATGTCATATCGTAAGCAATCAAGTTGATAAACAAGGTCTAGATATATCCAAACCGACAAATCATGTATCTACCCCTTTCGATCTTATGAAGTCTAGCATGAAGGGAAGTCGTTTTGGGTTTCAAACATTGAAATTTCAAGAACATCCCAAAAGCTTCATTTTAGAGTGACTAAGAAGGATACAGACTTCCCTTTTCATTTTCATGTTTTAAACTTGTTTAAATCTTGGTCAAACCAATGATTTGACCAAGATTCAAATGGCATAAAAATTCAGAAAAAAATCAAAAGAATGAAAAACCAAAGCACATAGCATTCTTAGATATGTCATATGTATAGTAAGCATTCAAGTTGATAAACAAGGTCTAGACATATATATTCAAACCAGAAAAATCATGTATATATCTACCCCTAAAATCCTATATAATTAAACTCAGTCAATCATGAAGAGAAGTGGTTTTGGGTTTCAAACATGGAAATTTCAAGAACCTCCCAAAAGCTTCATTTTAGAGTGACTAAGAAGGATCCAGGCTTACTTATTCGTTTTCACGTGTTAAACTTGTCTAAATCTTGGTCAAACCTAGGATTTGACCAAGATATGATTCAAATGTGCAGAAAATTAAAAAAATCAGAAAAATGAAAAACCAAAGTACATAGTCTTCTTATGTCATATAGTAAGCATATTCAAGTTGATAAACAAGGTTTGGACATATTCAAACCATACAAATCATGTATCTATACCCCTAACCCTAAACTTTGTCTTATGAAGTCAAGCATGAAGAGAAGTGGTTTTGGGTTTCAAACATGGAAATTTCAAAAACTCCCAAAAACTTCATTTTAGAGTGACTAAGAAGGTTACATGTTTCCCTTTTCGTTTTCATGTTTTAAACTTGTTTAAATTATCTTGGTAAAACCTAGGATTTCATGAAGATACAAATGGGTGGGCACAATATTCAAAAAATCAGAAAATTGAAAAACCAAATCACATTGTCTTCTTATGTCATATCGTAAGCATTCAAGTTGATAAATTAACAAGGTCTAGATATATCCAAACCAGACAAATCATGTATCTACCCCCTGTCGATCTTATGAAGTCTAGCATGAAGGGAAGTCGTTTTCGGTTTCAAACATGGAAATTTCAAGAACATCCCAAAAGCTTCCATTTTAGAGTTACTAAAAGAAGGATATACAGACTTCCCTTTTTCATTTTCATGTTTTAAACTTGTTTAAATCCTTGTCAAACCAAAGATTTTGACCAAGATTCAAATGGGCATAAAAATTTAGAAAAAAAATCAAAAGAGAATGAAAAACCAAAGCACATAGCATTCTTATATATGTCATATGTATAGTAAGCATTCAAGTTGATAAACCAGGTCTAGACATATTCAAACCAGAAAAATCATGTATATATCTACCCCTAAAACCCTAAACTCTTTCTTATGAAGTCAATCATGAAGAGAAGTGGTTTTGGGTTTCAAACATGGAAATTTCAAGAACCTCCCAAAAGATTTAATTTAGAGTGACTAATAAGGATCCATGCTTACCTTTTCATTTTCACAATTTAAACTTGTTTAAATCTTTGTCAAACATATGATTTGACCAAGATTCAAATATATGGGCATAAAATTCAAAAAAAATCAGAAAAATGAAAAACAAAAGCATATAGTCTTCTTATGTCATATAGTAAGCATTCAAGTTGATAAATTAACAAGGTTTGGACATATTCAAACCATACAAATCATGTATCTACCCCTAACCCTAAACTCGGTCGATCTTATGAAGTGTAGCATGAAGAGAGGTGTTTTGGGTTTCAAACATGGAAATTTCAAGAACATCCCAAAATGCTTCATTTTAGAGTGACTAAGAAGGATCCGGCTTACTTATTCGTTTTCACGTGTTAATTAAACTTGTCTAATCTTGGTCAAACCTAGGATTTGACCAAGATTCAAATGCGCAGAAAATTTAAAAAATCAGAAAAATGAAAACCAAAGTACATAGTCTTCTTATGTCATATAGTAAGCATATTCAAGTTGATAAACAAGGTTTGAACCTTGATCTGTAGTAGTGGGCAAAACCCTAGTTTAACCTATTTAATTATAGATTCGTAGGTTGATTTTTTTACATTTTTATTATTACTAACCTATTTAATTATAGATTCGTAGGTTGATTTTTCTATACCTTTTTATTATTACTATGCAGCACAAGTGTGTTTGCCCGTCGAGTGAAACTCGGAGGAAGAGATCACTGGAGGAAGGAGAGAAGAAGGGAGAGAATTATGGTGTCTCCCTTTTTCGGGTGATGATGTTGACTTTTGTGCACGGTTTGTCAGTGAGCAGGAGGTCGAGCAGCGAGCGAGTCGAGCGAGGCCGAGAATGAGAGAGATTTGTTTTTTTGTGAGAGGGACAACCGAAGGATCCAGAAGGACCCACAGACTTCCAATACGCATCCTGATGCGTCTTCTCTTGACAAAGAAGATGGCTGGGAGTTTGCGTACCTATTGCACATGACTTGTGCTCACTGAAGTGTGGGACACACGTGGGCACCACACGTAAGTGACAGACCTGTTGGTGTAAAAACTCGGTTGATTATTATAGTGCATTAGAACAAAGTTTCCTATGGATTCAAGGGTAGAAATCCAAGTTAACTCATTTACATGACATTATTTTTCTTATGTCATATAGTAAGCATTAAAGTTGATAAACAATGTCTAGACATATTCAAACCAGACAAATCATGTATCTATACCCCTAACCCCTAAACTCTGTCTTATGAAGTCAAGCATGTGAAGAGATGTGGTTTTGGGTTTCAAACATGGAAATTTCAAAAAACTCCCAAAAGCTTCATTTTAGAGTGCCTAAGAAGGATACATGCTTCCCTTTTCATTTTCTTGTTTTATAAAACTTGTTTTAATTATCTTGGTCAAACCTAGGATTTGACGAAGATACAAATGGGTGGGCAAAAAATTAAAAAATCAGAAATGGAAAACCAAATCACATAGTCTTCTTATGTCATATCGTAAGCAATCAAGTTGATAAACAAGGTCTAGATATATCCAAACCAGACAAATCATGTATCTACCCCCTTTCGATCTTATGAAGTCTAGCATGAAGGGAAGTCGTTTTGGGTTTCAAACATTGAAATTTCAAGAACATCCCAAAAGCTTCATTTTAGAGTGACTAAGAAGGATACAGACTTCCCTTTTCATTTTCATGTTTTAAACTTGTTTAAATCTTGGTCAAACCAAGGATTTGACCAAGATTCAAATGGCCCTAAAAATTCAGAAAAATCAAAAGAATGAAAAACCAAAGCACATAGCATTCTTATGTCATATGTATAGTAAGCATTCAAGTTGATAAACAAGGTCTAGACATATATATTCAAACCAGAAAAATCATGTATATATCTACCCCTAAACCCTAAAAAGTCAATCATGAAGAGAAGTGGTTTTGGGTTTCAAACATGGAAATTTCAAGAACCTCCCAAAAGCTTCATTTTAGAGTGACTAAGAAGGATCCAGGCTTACTTATTCGTTTTCACGTGTTAAACTTGTCTAAATCTTGGTAAAACCTAGGATTTGACCAAGATATGATTCAAATGCGAAATTAAAAAAAAATCAGAAAAATGAAAAACCAAAGTACATAGTCTTCTTATGTCATATAGTAAGCATATTCAAGTTGATAAACAAAAGGTTTGGACATATTCAAACCATACAAATCATGTATCTATATATACCCCCTAACCCTAAACTTTGTCTTATGAAGTCAAGCATGAAGAGAAGTGGTTTTGGGTTTCAAACATGGAAATTTCAAAAACCTCCCAAAAACTTCATTTTAGAGTGACTGAGAAGGTTACATGCTTCCTTTTCATTTTCATGTTTTAAACTTGTTTAAATTAGCTTGGTCAAACCTAGGATTTCATGAAGATACAAATGGGTGGGCACAATGTTCAAAAAAATCAGAAAAATGAAAAACCAAATCACATAGTCTTCTTATGTCATATCGTAAGCAATCAAGTTGATAAACAAGGTCTAGATATATCCAAACCAGACAAATCATGTATCTACCCCCTTTCGATCTTATGAAGTCTAGCATGAAGGGAAGTCGTTTTGGGTTTCAAACATTGAAATTTCAAGAACATCCCAAAAGCTTCATTTTAGAGTGACTAAGAAGGATACAGACTTCCCTTTTCATTTTCATGTTTTAAACTTGTTTAAATCTTGGTCAAACCAATGATTTGACCAAGATTCAAATGGCCCTAAAAATTCAGAAAAAAATCAAAAGAATGAAAAACCAAAGCACATAGCATTCTTAGATATGTCATATGTATAGTATGCATTCAAGTTGATAAACAAGGTCTAGACATATATATTCAAACCAGAAAAATCATGTATATATCTACCCCTAAAATCCTATATAATTAAACTCAGTCAATCATGAAGAGAAGTGGTTTTGGGTTTCAAACATGGAAATTTCAAGAACCTCCCAAAAGCTTCATTTTAGAGTGACTAAGAAGGATCCAGGCTTACTTATTCGTTTTCACGTGTTAAACTTGTCTAAATCTTGGTCAAACCTAGGATTTGACCAAGATATGATTCAAATGTGCAGAAAATAAAAAAATCAGAAAAATGAAAAACCAAAGTACATAGTCTTCTTATGTCATATAGTAAGCATATTCAAGTTGATAAACAAGGTTTGGACATATTCAAACCATACAAATCATGTATCTATACCCCTAACCCTAAACTTTGTCTTATGAAGTCAAGCATGAAGAGAAGTGGTTTTGGGTTTCAAACATGGAAATTTCAAAAACCTCCCAAAACTTCATTTTAGAGTGACTGAGAAGGTTACATGTTTCCCTTTTCGTTTTCATGTTTTAAACTTGTTTAAATTATCTTGGTAAAACCTAGGATTTCATGAAGATACAAATGGGTGGGCACAATATTCAAAAAAATCAGAAAATTGAAAAACCAAATCACATTGTCTTCTTATGTCATATCGTAAGCATTCAAGTTGATAAATTAACAAGGTCTAGATATATCCAAACCAGACAAATCATGTATCTACCCCCTGTCGATCTTATGAAGTCTAGCATGAAGGGAAGTCGTTTTCGGTTTCAAACATGGAAATTTCAAGAACATCCCAAAAGCTTCCATTTTAGAGTTACTAAAAGAAGGATATACAGACTTCCCTTTTTCATTTTCATGTTTTAAACTTGTTTAAATCCTTGTCAAACCAAAGATTTTGACCAAGATTCAAATGGGCATAAAAATTTAGAAAAAAAATCAAAAGAGAATGAAAAACCAAAGCACATAGCATTCTTATATATGTCATATGTATAGTAAGCATTCAAGTTGATAAACCAGGTCTAGACATATTCAAACCAGAAAAATCATGTATATATCTACCCCTAAAACCCTAAACTCTTTCTTATGAAGTCAATCATGAAGAGAAGTGGTTTTGGGTTTCAAACATGGAAATTTCAAGAACCTCCCAAAAGATTTAATTTAGAGTGACTAATAAGGATCCATGCTTACCTTTTCATTTTCACAATTTAAACTTGTTTAAATCTTTGTCAAACATATGATTTGACCAAGATTCAAATATATGGGCATAAAATTCAAAAAAAAATCAGAAAAATGAAAAACAAAAGCATATAGTCTTCTTATGTCATATAGTAAGCATTCAAGTTGATAAATTAACAAGGTTTGGACATATTCAAACCATACAAATCATGTATCTACCCCTAACCCTAAACTCGGTCGATCTTATGAAGTGTAGCATGAAGAGAGGTCGTTTTGGGTTTCAAACATGGAAATTTCAAGAACATCCCAAAATGCTTCATTTTAGAGTGACTAAGAAGGATCCAGGCTTACTTATTCGTTTTCACGTGTTAATTAAACTTGTCTAATCTTGGTCAAACCTAGGATTTGACCAAGATTCAAATGCGCAGAAAATTTAAAAAATCAGAAAAATGAAAACCAAAGTACATAGTCTTCTTATGTCATATAGTAAGCATATTCAAGTTGATAAACAAGGTTTGAACCTTGATCTGTAGTAGTGGGCAAAACCCTAGTTTAACCTATTTAATTATAGATTCGTAGGTTGATTTTTCTACATTTTTATTATTACTAACCTATTTAATTATAGATTCGTAGGTTGATTTTTCTATACCTTTTTATTATTACTATGCAGCACAAGTGTGTTTGCCCGTCGAGTGAAACTCGGAGGAAGAGGGATCACTCGGAGGAAGGAGAGAAGAAGGGAGAGAATTATGGTGTCTCCCCTTTTTCGGGTGATGATGTTGACTTTTGTGCACGGTTTGTCAGTGCGCAGGAGGTGCGAGCGAGCGAGCGAGCGAGCGAGTCGAGCGAGGCCGAGAATGAGAGAGATTTGTTTTTTTGTGAGAGGACAACCGAAGGATCCAGAAGGACCCACAGACCAAACGCATCCTGATGCGTCTTCTCTTGACAAAGAAGATGGCTGGGAGTTTGCGTACCTATTGCACGTGACTTGTGCTCACAAGTGTGGGACCTCACATGGGCACCACACGTAAGTGACAGACTGTTGGTGTAAAAACTCGGTTGATTATTATAGTGCATTAGAACAAAGTTTCCTATGGATTCAAGGGTAGGAAATCCAAGTTAACTCATTTACATGACATTATTTTTTCTTATGTCATATAAAGCATTAAAGTTGATAAACAATGTCTAGACATATTCAAACCAGACAAATCATGTATCTATACCCCTAACCCCTAAACTGTCTTATGAAGTCAAGCATGTGAAGAGATGTGGTTTTGGATTTCAAACATGGAAATTTCAAAAACTCCCAAAAGCTTCATTTTAGAGTGCCTAAGAAGGATACATGCTTCCCTTTTCATTTTCATGTTTTATAAAACTTGTTTTAATTATCTTGGTCAAACCTAGGATTTGACGAAGATACAAATGGGTGGGCAAAAAATTAAAAAATCAAAAAAATGGAAAACCAAATCACATAGTCTTCTTATGTCATATCGTAAGCAATCAAGTAGATAAACAAGGTCTAGATATATCCAAACCAGACAAATCGTATCTACCCCTTTCGATCTTATGAAGTCAGCATGAAGGGAAGTCGTTTTGGGTTTCAAACATTGAAATTTCAAGAACATCCCAAAAGCTTCATTTTAGAGTGACTAAGAAGGATACAGACTTCCTTTTCATTTTCATGTTTTAAACTTGTTTAAATCTTGGTCAAACCAAGGATTTGACCAAGATTCAAATGGCCCTAAAAATTCAGAAAAATCAAAAGAATGAAAAACCAAAGCACATAGCATTCTTATGTCATATGTATAGTAAGCATTCAAGTTGATAAACAAGGTCTAGACATATATATTCAAACCAGAAAAATCATGTATATATCTACCCCTAAAACCCTAATTAAACTCAGTCAATCATGAAGAGAAGTGGTTTTGGGTTTCAAACATGGAAATTTCAAGAACCTCCCAAAAGCTTCATTTTAGAGTGACTAAGAAGGATCCAGGCTTACTTATTCGTTTTCACGTGTTAAACTTGTCTAAATCTTGGTAAAACCTAGGATTTGACCAAGATATGATTCAAATGCGCAGAAAATTAAAAAAAATCAGAAAAATGAAAAACCAAAGTACATAGTCTTCTTATGTCATATAGTAAGCATATTCAAGTTGATAAACAAAAGGTTTGGACATATTCAAACCATACAAATCATGTATCTATATATACCCCCTAACCCTAAACTTTGTCTTATGAAGTCAAGCATGAAGAGAAGTGGTTTTGGGTTTCAAACATGGAAATTTCAAAAACCTCCCAAAAACTTCATTTTAGAGTGACTGAGAAGGATACATGCTTCCCTTTTCATTTTCATGTTTTAAACTTGTTTAAATTAGCTTGGTCAAACCTAGGATTTCATGAAGATACAAATGGGTGGGCACAATGTTCAAAAAAATCAGAAAAATGAAAAACCAAATCACATAGTCTTCTTATGTCATATCGTAAGCAATCAAGTTGATAAACAAGGTCTAGATATATCCAAACCAGACAAATCATGTATCTACCCCTTTCGATCTTATGAAGTCTAGCATGAAGGGAAGTCGTTTTGGGTTTCAAACATTGAAATTTCAAGAACATCCCAAAAGCTTCATTTTAGAGTGACTAAGAAGGATACAGACTTCCCTTTTCATTTTCATGTTTTAAACTTGTTTAAATCTTGGTCAAACCAATGATTTGACCAAGATTCAAATGGCCCTAAAAATTCAGAAAAAAATCAAAAGAATGAAAAACCAAAGCACATAGCATTCTTAGATATGTCATATGTATAGTAAGCATTCAAGTTGATAAACAAGGTCTAGACATATATATTCAAACCAGAAAAATCATGTATATATCTACCCCTAAAATCCTATATAATTAAACTCAGTCAATCATGAAGAGAAGTGGTTTTGGGTTTCAAACATGGAAATTTCAAGAACCTCCCAAAAGCTTCATTTTAGAGTGACTAAGAAGGATCCAGGCTTACTTATTCGTTTTCACGTGTTAAACTTGTCTAAATCTTGGTCAAACCTAGGATTTTACCAAGATATGATTCAAATGCGCAGAAAATTAAAAAAATCAGAAAAATGAAAAACCAAAGTACATAGTCTTCTTATGTCATATAGTAAGCATATTCAAGTTGATAAACAAGGTTTGGACATATTCAAACCATACAAATCATGTATCTATACCCCCTAACCCTAAACTTTGTCTTATGAAGTCAAGCATGAAGAGAAGTGGTTTTGGGTTTCAAACATGGAAATTTCAAAAACCTCCCAAAAACTTCATTTTAGAGTGACTGAGAAGGTTACATGTTCCCTTTTCGTTTTCATGTTTTAAACTTGTTTAAATTATCTTGGTAAAACCTAGGATTTCATGAAGATACAAATGGGTGGGCACAATATTCAAAAAAATCAGAAAATTGAAAAACCAAATCACATTGTCTTCTTATGTCATATCGTAAGCATTCAAGTTGATAAATTAACAAGGTCTAGATATATCCAAACCAGACAAATCATGTATCTACCCCCTGTCGATCTTATGAAGTCTAGCATGAAGGGAAGTCGTTTTCGGTTTCAAACATGGAAATTTCAAGAACATCCCAAAAGCTTCCATTTTAGAGTTACTAAAAGAAGGATATACAGACTTCCCTTTTTCATTTTCATGTTTTAAACTTGTTTAAATCCTTGTCAAACCAAAGATTTTGACCAAGATTCAAATGGGCATAAAAATTTAGAAAAAAAATCAAAAGAGAATGAAAAACCAAAGCACATAGCATTCTTATATATGTCATATGTATAGTAAGCATTCAAGTTGATAAACCAGGTCTAGACATATTCAAACCAGAAAAATCATGTATATATCTACCCCTAAAACCCTAAACTCTTTCTTATGAAGTCAATCATGAAGAGAAGTGGTTTTGGGTTTCAAACATGGAAATTTCAAGAACCTCCCAAAAGATTTAATTTAGAGTGACTAATAAGGATCCATGCTTACCTTTTCATTTTCACAATTTAAACTTGTTTAAATCTTTGTCAAACATATGATTTGACCAAGATTCAAATATATGGGCATAAAATTCAAAAAAAATCAGAAAAATGAAAAACAAAAGCATATAGTCTTCTTATGTCATATAGTAAGCATTCAAGTTGATAAATTAACAAGGTTTGGACATATTCAAACCATACAAATCATGTATCTACCCCTAACCCTAAACTCGGTCGATCTTATGAAGTGTAGCATGAAGAGAGGTCGTTTTGGGTTTCAAACATGGAAATTTCAAGAACATCCCAAAATGCTTCATTTTAGAGTGACTAAGAAGGATCCAGGCTTACTTATTCGTTTTCACGTGTTAATTAAACTTGTCTAATCTTGGTCAAACCTAGGATTTGACCAAGATTCAAATGCGCAGAAAATTTAAAAAATCAGAAAAATGAAAACCAAAGTACATAGTCTTCTTATGTCATATAGTAAGCATATTCAAGTTGATAAACAAGGTTTGAACCTTGATCTGTAGTAGTGGGCAAAACCCTAGTTTAACCTATTTAATTATAGATTCGTAGGTTGATTTTTCTACATTTTTATTATTACTAACCTATTTAATTATAGATTCGTAGGTTGATTTTTCTATACCTTTTTATTATTACTATGCAGCACAAGTGTGTTTGCCCGTCGAGTGAAACTCGGAGGAAGAGGGATCACTCGGAGGAAGGAGAGAAGAAGGGAGAGAATTATGGTGTCTCCCTTTTTCGGGTGATGATGTTGACTTTGTGCACGGTTTGTCGTGCAGGAGGCGAGCGAGACGAGCGAGTCGAGCGAGGCCGAGAATGAGAGAGATTTGTTTTTTTTTGTGAGAGGGACAATCAAGGATCCATGACCCACAGACTTCCAATACGCATCCCGATGCGTCTTCTGACAAAGAAGATGGCTGGGAGTTTGCGTACCTATTGCACGTGACTTGTGCTCACTGAAGTGTGGGACCTCACGCGTGGGCACCACACGTAAGTGACAGACCTGTTGGTGTAAAAACTCGGTTGATTATTATAGTGCATTAGAACAAAGTTTCCTATGGATTCAAGGGTAGGAAATCCAAGTTAACTCATTTACATGACATTATTTTTCTTATGTCATATAGTAAGCATTAAAGTTGATAAACAATGTCTAGACATATTCAAACCAGACAAATCATGTATCTATACCCCTAACCCCTAAACTCTGTCTTATGAAGTCAAGCATGTGAAGAGATGTGGTTTTGGGTTTCAAACATGGAAATTTCAAAAAACTCCCAAAAGCTTCATTTTAGAGTGCCTAAGAAGGATACATGCTTCCCTTTTCATTTTCATGTTTTATAAAACTTGTTTTAATTATCTTGGTCAAACCTAGGATTTGACGAAGATACAAATGGGTGGGCAAAAAATTAAAAAAATCAGAAAAATGGAAAACCAAATCACATAGTCTTCTTATGTCATATCGTAAGCAATCAAGTTGATAAACAAGGTCTAGATATATCCAAACCAGACAAATCGTGTATCTACCCCCTTTCGATCTTATGAAGTCTAGCATGAAGGGAAGTCGTTTTGGGTTTCAAACATTGAAATTTCAAGAACATCCCAAAAGCTTCATTTTAGAGTGACTAAGAAGGATACAGACTTCCCTTTTCATTTTCATGTTTTAAACTTGTTTAAATCTTGGTCAAACCAAGGATTTGACCAAGATTCAAATGGCCCTAAAAATTCAGAAAAAATCAAAAGAATGAAAAACCAAAGCACATAGCATTCTTATGTCATATGTATAGTAAGCATTCAAGTTGATAAACAAGGTCTAGACATATATATTCAAACCAGAAAAATCATGTATATATCTACCCCTAAAACCCTAATTAAACTCAGTCAATCATGAAGAGAAGTGGTTTTGGGTTTCAAACATGGAAATTTCAAGAACCTCCCAAAAGCTTCATTTTAGAGTGACTAAGAAGGATCCAGGCTTACTTATTCGTTTTCACGTGTTAAACTTGTCTAAATCTTGGTAAAACCTAGGATTTGACCAAGATATGATTCAAATGCGCAGAAAATTAAAAAAAATCAGAAAAATGAAAAACCAAAGTACATAGTCTTCTTATGTCATATAGTAAGCATATTCAAGTTGATAAACAAAAGGTTTGGACATATTCAAACCATACAAATCATGTATCTATATATACCCCTAACCCTAAACTTTGTCTTATGAAGTCAAGCATGAAGAGAAGTGGTTTTGGGTTTCAAACATGGAAATTTCAAAAACCTCCCAAAAACTTCATTTTAGAGTGACTGAGAAGGTTACATGCTTCCCTTTTCATTTTCATGTTTTAAACTTGTTTAAATTAGCTTGGTCAAACCTAGGATTTCATGAAGATACAAATGGGTGGGCACAATGTTCAAAAAAATCAGAAAAATGAAAAACCAAATCACATAGTCTTCTTATGTCATATCGTAAGCAATCAAGTTGATAAACAAGGTCTAGATATATCCAAACCAGACAAATCATGTATCTACCCCCTTTCGATCTTATGAAGTCTAGCATGAAGGGAAGTCGTTTTGGGTTTCAAACATTGAAATTTCAAGAACATCCCAAAAGCTTCATTTTAGAGTGACTAAGAAGGATACAGACTTCCCTTTTCATTTTCATGTTTTAAACTTGTTTAAATCTTGGTCAAACCAATGATTTGACCAAGATTCAAATGGCCCTAAAAATTCAGAAAAAAATCAAAAGAATGAAAAACCAAAGCACATAGCATTCTTAGATATGTCATATGTATAGTAAGCATTCAAGTTGATAAACAAGGTCTAGACATATATATTCAAACCAGAAAAATCATGTATATATCTACCCCTAAAATCCTATATAATTAAACTCAGTCAATCATGAAGAGAAGTGGTTTTGGGTTTCAAACATGGAAATTTCAAGAACCTCCCAAAAGCTTCATTTTAGAGTGACTAAGAAGGATCCAGGCTTACTTATTCGTTTTCACGTGTTAAACTTGTCTAAATCTTGGTCAAACCTAGGATTTGACCAAGATATGATTCAAATGTGCAGAAAATTAAAAAAATCAGAAAAATTAAAAACCAAAGTACATAGTCTTCTTATGTCATATAGTAAGCATATTCAAGTTGATAAACAAGGTTTGGACATATTCAAACCATACAAATCATGTATCTATACCCCCTAACCCTAAACTTTGTCTTATGAAGTCAAGCATGAAGAGAAGTGGTTTTGGGTTTCAAACATGGAAATTTCAAAAACCTCCCAAAAACTTCATTTTAGAGTGACTGAGAAGGTTACATGTTTCCCTTTTCGTTTTCATGTTTTAAACTTGTTTAAATTATCTTGGTAAAACCTAGGATTTCATGAAGATACAAATGGGTGGGCACAATATTCAAAAAAATCAGAAAATTGAAAAACCAAATCACATTGTCTTCTTATGTCATATCGTAAGCATTCAAGTTGATAAATTAACAAGGTCTAGATATATCCAAACCAGACAAATCATGTATCTACCCCCTGTCGATCTTATGAAGTCTAGCATGAAGGGAAGTCGTTTTCGGTTTCAAACATGGAAATTTCAAGAACATCCCAAAAGCTTCCATTTTAGAGTTACTAAAAGAAGGATATACAGACTTCCCTTTTTCATTTTCATGTTTTAAACTTGTTTAAATCCTTGTCAAACCAAAGATTTTGACCAAGATTCAAATGGGCATAAAAATTTAGAAAAAAAATCAAAAGAGAATGAAAAACCAAAGCACATAGCATTCTTATATATGTCATATGTATAGTAAGCATTCAAGTTGATAAACCAGGTCTAGACATATTCAAACCAGAAAAATCATGTATATATCTACCCCTAAAACCCTAAACTCTTTCTTATGAAGTCAATCATGAAGAGAAGTGGTTTTGGGTTTCAAACATGGAAATTTCAAGAACCTCCCAAAAGATTTAATTTAGAGTGACTAATAAGGATCCATGCTTACCTTTTCATTTTCACAATTTAAACTTGTTTAAATCTTTGTCAAACATATGATTTGACCAAGATTCAAATATATGGGCATAAAATTCAAAAAAAATCAGAAAAATGAAAAACAAAAGCATATAGTCTTCTTATGTCATATAGTAAGCATTCAAGTTGATAAATTAACAAGGTTTGGACATATTCAAACCATACAAATCATGTATCTACCCCTAACCCTAAACTCGGTCGATCTTATGAAGTGTAGCATGAAGAGAGGTCGTTTTGGGTTTCAAACATGGAAATTTCAAGAACATCCCAAAATGCTTCATTTTAGAGTGACTAAGAAGGATCCAGGCTTACTTATTCGTTTTCACGTGTTAATTAAACTTGTCTAATCTTGGTCAAACCTAGGATTTGACCAAGATTCAAATGCGCAGAAAATTTAAAAAATCAGAAAAATGAAAACCAAAGTACATAGTCTTCTTATGTCATATAGTAAGCATATTCAAGTTGATAAACAAGGTTTGAACCTTGATCTGTAGTAGTGGGCAAAACCCTAGTTTAACCTATTTAATTATAGATTCGTAGGTTGATTTTTCTACATTTTTATTATTACTAACCTATTTAATTATAGATTCGTAGGTTGATTTTTCTATACCTTTTTATTATTACTATGCAGCACAAGTGTGTTTGCCCGTCGAGTGAAACTCGGAGGAAGAGGGATCACTCGGAGGAAGGAGAGAAGAAGGGAGAGAATTATGGTGTCTCCCCTTTTTCGGGTGATGATGTTGACTTTTGTGCACGGTTTGTCAGTGCGCAGGAGGTGCGCGAGCGAGCGCGAGCGAGTCGAGCGAGGCCGAGAATGAGAGAGATTTGTTTTTTTGTGAGAGGGACAACCGAAGGATCCAGAAGGACCCTTCCAATACGCATCCGATGCGTCTTCTCTTGACAAAGAAGATGGCTGGGAGTTTGCGTACCTATTGCACGTGACTTGTGCTCACTGAAGTGTGGGACCTCAGCGTGGGCACCACACGTAAGTGACAGACCTGTTGGTGTAAAAACTCGGTTGATTATTATAGTGCATTAGAACAAAGTTTCCTATGGATTCAAGGGTAGGAAATCCAAGTTAACTCATTTACATGACATTATTTTTCTTATGTCATATAGTAAGCATTAAAGTTGATAAACAATGTCTAGACATATTCAAACCAGACAAATCATGTATCTACCCCCTGTCGATCTTATGAAGCTAGCATGAAGGGAAGTTGTTTTCGGTTTCAAACATGGAAATTTCAAGAACATCCCAAAAGCTTCCATTTTAGAGTTACTAAAAGAAGGATATACAGACTTCCCTTTTTCATTTTCATGTTTTAAACTTGTTTAAATCCTTGTCAAACCAAAGATTTTGACCAAGATTCAAATGGGCATAAAAATTTAGAAAAAAATCAAAAGAGAATGAAAAACCAAAGCACATAGCATTCTTATATATGTCATATGTATAGTAAGCATTCAAGTTGATAAACCAGGTCTAGACATATTCAAACCAGAAAAATCATGTATATATCTACCCCTAAAACCCTAAACTCTTTCTTATGAAGTCAATCATGAAGAGAAGTGGTTTTGGGTTTCAAACATGGAAATTTCAAGAACCTCCCAAAAGATTTAATTTAGAGTGACTAATAAGGATCCATGCTTACCTTTTCATTTTCACAATTTAAACTTGTTTAAATCTTTGTCAAACCTATGATTTGACCAAGATTCAAATTGGCAGAAAATTTTAAAAAATCAAAAAAATTAAAAACCAAAGTACATAGTCTTCTTATGGCATATAGTAAGCATTCAAGTTGTTAAACAAGGTCTAGACATATTCAAACCAAACAAATCATGTATCTATACCCCTAACCCCTAATTAAACTCTATATATCTTATGAAGTCAAGCATGAAGAGACGTGGTTTTTGGTTTCAAACATGGAAATTTCAAAAACCTCCCAAAATCTTCATTTTAATTAGAGTGACTAAGAAGGATACATGCTTCCCTTCTCATTTTCATGTTTTAAACTTGTTTAAATCTTGGTCAAACCTAGGATTCGACCAAGATTCAAATGGGCATAAAAATTCAAAAAAATCAAAAGAATGAAAAACCAAAGCACATAGCATTCTTATGTCATATATAGTAAGCTAGCATTCAAGTTGATAAACAAGGTCTAGACATATTCAAACCAGAAAAATCATGTATATATCTACCCCTAACCCTAAACTATGTCTTATGAAGTCAAGCATGAAGAGAAGTGGTTTTTGGTTTCAAACATGGAAATTTCAAAAAAAAAACTTCATTTTCGGGAGACTAAGAAGGATCCATGCTTACCATTTTATTTTCATGTTTTAAACTTGTTTAAATCTTGGTCAAACCTAGGATTTGACCAAGATTCAAATGGGCAGAAAATTAAAAAAAGTGTGTTTGCCCGTCGAGTGAAACTCGGAGGAAGAGGGATCACTCGGAAGGAGAGAAGAAGGGAGAGAATTATGGTGTCTCCCCTTTTCGGGTGATGATGTTGACTTTTGTGCAGGGTTTGTCAGTGAGCAGGAGGTGCGAGCGAGAGCGAGCGAGTCGAGCGAGGCCGAGAATGAGAGAGATTTGTTTTTTGTGAGAGGGACAACCGAAGGATCCAGAAGGACCCACGACTTCCAATACGCATCCTGATGCGTCTTCTCTTGACAAAGAAGATGGCTGGGAGTTTGCGTACCTATTGCACGTGACTTGTGCTCACTGAAGTGTGGGACCTCACGCGTGGGCACCACGTGTGACAGAAGTTGGTGTAAAAACTCGGTTGATTATTATAGTGCATTAGAACAAAGTTTCCTATGGATTCAAGGGTAGGAAATCCAAGTTAACTCATTTACATGACATTATTTTTCTTATGTCATATAGTAAGCATTAAAGTTGATAAACAATGTCTAGACATATTCAAACCAGACAAATCATGTATCTATACCCCTAACCCCTAAACTCTGTCTTATGAAGTCAAGCATGTGAACAGATGTGGTTTTGGGTTTCAAACATGGAAATTTCAAAAAACTCCCAAAAGCTTCATTTTAGAGTGCCTAAGAAGGATACATGCTTCCCTTTTCATTTTCATGTTTTATAAAACTTGTTTTAATTATCTTGGTCAAACCTAGGATTTGACGAAGATACAAATGGGTGGGCAAAAAATTAAAAAAATCAGAAAAATGGAAAACCAAATCACATAGTCTTCTTATGTCATATCGTAAGCAATCAAGTTGATAAACAAGGTCTAGATATATCCAAACCAGACAAATCGTGTATCTACCCCCTTTCGATCTTATGAAGTCTAGCATGAAGGGAAGTCGTTTTGGGTTTCAAACATTGAAATTTCAAGAACATCCCAAAAGCTTCATTTTAGAGTGACTAAGAAGGACAGACTTCCCTTTTCATTTTCATGTTTTAAACTTGTTTAAATCTTGGTCAAACCAAGGATTTGACCAAGATTCAAATGGCCCTAAAAATTCAGAAAAAAATCAAAAGAATGAAAAACCAGAAAAATCATGTATATATCTACCCCTAAAACCCTAATTAAACTCAGTCAATCATGAAGAGAAGTGGTTTTGGGTTTCAAACATGGAAATTTCAAGAACCTCCCAAAAGCTTCATTTTAGAGTTACTAAGAAGGATCCAGGCTTCCCTTTTCATTTTCATGTTTTAAAATTGTTTAAATTATCTTGGTCAAACCTAGGATTTCATGAAGATACAAATGGGTGGGCACAATATTCAAAAAAATCAGAAAAATGAAAAACCAAAGCACATAGTCTTCTTATGTCATATAGTTAGCATTAAAGTTGTTAAACAAGGTCTAGACATATTCAAACTAGACAAACCAAATGTATCTACACCCCCTGACCCCTAAACTCTATCTTATGAAGTCAGGCATGAAGAGAAGTGGTTTTGGGTTTCAAACATGGAATTTTCAAAAACCTCCCAAAAACTTCATTTTAGAGTGACTAAGAAGTATACATGCTTCCCTTTTCATATTCATGTTTTAAACTTGTTTAAATTATCTTGGTCAAACGACCTAGGATTTGACAAGATTCAAATGGGCATCAAAATTCAAAAAAAATCAGAAAAATGAAAACAAAAGCAAATAGTTTTCTTATGTCATATAGTAAGCATTCAAGTTGATAAACAAGGTCTAGACATATTAAAACCAGAAAAATCATGTATATATCTACCCTAAACCCTAAACTAATCTGTCGATCTTATGAAGTCAATCATGAAGAGAAGTGGTTTTGGGTTTCAAACATGGAAATTTCAAGAACCTCCCAAAGGCTTCATTTTAGAGTGACTAAGAAGGATCCAGGCTTACTTATTCGTTTTCACGTGTTAAACTTGTCTAAATCTTGGTCAAATTTAGGATTTGACCAAGATTCAAATGCGCAGAAAATTAAAAAAATCAGAAAAATGAAAAACCAAAGTACATAGTCTTCTTATGTCATATAGTAAGCATATTCAAGTTGATAAACAAGGTCTAGACATATTCAAAGTTTCAAACTAGACAAACCATGTATCTACCCCCTAACCCCTAAACTCTGTCTTATGAAGTCAAGCATGAAGAGAAGTGGTTTTGGGTTTCAAACATGGAAATTTCAAAAACCTCCCAAAAACTTCATTTTAGAGTGACTAAGAAGGATACATGCTTCCCTTTTCATTTCCATGTTTTAAACTTGTTTAAATTATCTTGGTCAAACCTAGGATTTGACAAGATTCAAATGGGCATCAAAATTCAAAAAAATCAGAAAAATGAAAAACCAAAGCAAATAGTTTTCTTATGTCATATAGTAAGAATTAAAGTTGATAAACAAGGTCTAGACATATTCAAACCAAACAAATCATGTATATATCTACCCCTAACCCTAAACTCTGTCTTATGAAGTCAAGCATGGAAATTTCAAGAACATCCCAAAAGCTTCATTTTAGAGTGACTAAGAAGGATCCATGCTTACCTTTTCATATATTTTAAACTTGTTTAAATCTTTGTCAAACCTAGGATTTGACCAAAAGATTCAAATGGGCATAAAATTCAAAAAAATCAGAAAAATGAAAAACACTACGAACAGTGAACAATACTGTTTCGCGTCCCTACAGTACACCATGTACAGTGTTGCGAGTGACCTGTGTCCTTCACGGATAGAGATCAGGTGACATGCACCTTTCGCATGTCACCTGGTGACATGCGGCTTAAATCTAAATTTAAATATTGCGTAAAAATCATGTCCCAACCTATAGCCCTCTCGATTTATAGGCCCCTGCCGCCTCTCCCCATTCACTTCACTTCTCGCTACCTCACTCCTCTCGATTTATATAGGCCCCTGCCGCCTCTCCCCATTCATCTTCAAAATCCTATAGCCCCAACCTGTACAGTGCTCGTCGGCGGCTGTACCATCCACAACCTCTGTATTAGCGCCTCCCTGCACCCCCATCTTCCGGCGATGAATCCCACGAGTGGACAAGGGGGCCTGTTAGGTGTGCGGCCCACCGTCGTAATCCCCCAGCAGCAACTACAGGACCTCGCCGCCAACTCGCACGCCCCCCTACAGCTGCTGCAGCAGGCGCATGGCGGCCTCGCCGTTGAGTCTGATGTGCCCACCAAGCGGCAGCGGATCAACGACCTCTCCGTGGGCTCAGACGTGACAGTCCTGCTGCAGCTGCAAGACAACCTCGCCGTCGCCGGGGAGTCGGTCCTCTCCAAGGAGGAGAGCTTCGAGGTCAGTGGTTAATGTAGTTTAATCATTGGTTTAAAACTAGTTAGCCCCCTACTGAGTATTATTCGGAGGGGATTTGATGCAAAATACTTCATTCACCATGTTTTGGCGTGAGTATTTGCGGCAGATCAGGACAACCTGAGAGATAGCCTGTCCTGGGGCATTATTAGTTTTTTTTTTGAGGGGTTCCTCGGGCCTTATTAGTGAAGCGTCCAATTTCTATTCACGTAATCCATGCCAGCAGGCCTCAGGACTTGTAATTTTGCATTGGAATCAATCCCTCAGCCTGATCCATGCTGGAACGGGGTGGATGCCTGGAAGGAGAAGCAGCAATCGGAGCACGTATGCGGAACGACCAGAAACGCGAGAGCATAGAGGTGTTGCGGTTCCACGTCCACCCGACGTGCGCGGAAGTGTTTCCTGAGGATCCCCGCGACTCTGATCCTGTCCAATACTCTTCTGCCAAACAGATAAAATGTGTTCTTATTAAGAAAGACCCAGATATTACTCACTGAACCATGTGAAAACACGTCAACCAAACAAGGCACAAGGGATTTCTACTGCACTAATACTAGCTGCATTACCACTTTCGAACTTCAATGCAAACTTGAAACTTCACTGCAGTCTTTTTCCCCCTTTCGAACTTGAGATCCAGCCTCTCCATCGATTGATGCATAGGGCAAACTTTATTAGTTCATGTTTCGTTCTTAGTTTGAAACTTTATTACTCCAAGCTCCGGAGTACTCATATTACTACAGTATTGCAATTGAAATTTATACATATTACAATTACTATTGAAGTTAGTCTTGTACATATTACTATGAGTATTGAAGTTTAAGTCCTGCAAACTTTCGGAGTACTATATTTTTACTATTGAAGTTACACTCTTGCACTTTATTAGTATAATATCATGTGTCACACAGGGTCGCTCTGTGAATCTACCATCTAATGAAGGACGACAACATGAAGCGTCTCTGCAAGTAATCCGGCGGTCGCTCCTGGATGAGTCGCGCGAGTTGATTGACCATGCGTCCAAGCTCCGAGATGTGAACGCACATCTGGTAAACCGTGCTATGAAGCTATGGAATGAGTATGCCGTACTCTTGAATGAGCACTCATCTCTATCAAAGGAGAACTCATCTCTATCGAAGGAGAACCTCTCCATGGTAAATCAGAACGGGTCTCTAACGAAGGAGAACATCTCCATCCTAAAAGAGAACTCATCTCTGAAAAAGGAGAACATCTCCATCCTAAAAGAGAATTCATCTCTGAAAAAGGAGCACACCTACTACAAGTGGCGGAGCATGACAGGAAACAAGTAATCTTCTTCGGGTGTGAAGAAGTTGTACCCATATGTGCATGTAGAGAGGTGGAGACGGTTGCCGATGAGACAAGTGAGTAGATTGAGGAGGGCAGCCACAACCCACAACGTTTGTAGTTACAAATCTTCTATCGTAAAAGTAGTAGTATCGAAATTAATATGTATCCCTTAATATATGTGGTGTTTGGCAATATATAGTTTAACATGCAAGGACTCTGCAATGTAATTTGTATCAGTTTGATTGGCTTTCTACCCAAGTGAGCATGTGTCATATTTGTCCAAGGTTTGATTTTTGCATATTATCATATTTTGTTGAATACCATACTAAAAAATTCCATGTGCATCATTTTGATGCAGAGGCTGGGGGTCTCAACTTCCATTACGAAAAGGATTTGTCAAGACATGAAACATTGGATAAAATCTTTGACTGTACCCTGCAAGTGTGGCACCTAGAAACAATGATTAAAATTCAAAGCTGCATCTCCTACCAATACAAATGGTATATCAGACAATTTTGAAACAAATTGAATCCAACCCGAAATAAATTAAATTATATTTGGAAGAAGATATGTAGAAATACCCCTGTACAGTAGGACGCTATGTGCAATGCACGACATATTGGCAAAAAATTACCCGCATGTACCAAAGGCATGGGCACCAAGATCTGATGCAAATTTGAATTCGGCCAAAGGAGGGTACTAGCAAAGATTTCGATCGTGTCAGCGATCCAGACATTCTTATGAAGTAAAGGGAATTTGATCATCTTGGTCTTGCAAGTAATGAAATGTGGGGACTCCTAAGATCGACGCCTTCAACACTGATGTTTCTTTCTATCAGAAGCTAGTGGCTGACAACTTTGATTCCTATTCGGCTGATGCAGATATCCATGAGATCATCAAGAGGATCTTGGAACATGTTGAAGCACGTGTCGACATTCTGCTCTCGTGCTTGAAGGCAGATGATTTTGATAGGGTGATGCAAAAGCCGCCATATGGTCAATAGATTGTTATTATATACAAGGATGTTTCTTGGGTCATCATCTAGATCTTTTGTTTTCTTATGTGTTAGCAGTACTTTATGGAAACTATGTTAGTATTGTCTTATACTGAATTGTTGCTATATCTGGACACCGGATGCTTATGTTCTATGACATTATGGAATGTATGGAAAAAAGATGACACCTTTTTAGCTATTCAGAAAAGGCAAAAAAACAACAACAATTTGTTTCCCACAATAAAATGAAATCTTATTGCACCTTTCCCCAAAATGTTAATGCACATTTTACCTTGGGCATTTTTGTTAAGACCCATGGTTTTTTATATAAAATGGTAGGCCATATTTTGAAGCTAGTTTTTTTTAAAAAAAACATATCAAAATTCAAGCTTATCATTTTATAGCCACAAGTTCACTTTTTTTTCTTCATTTTTTTCTGAAACAGGGTGGGAATCGACTGCATGCCATTCCTTGCAAACATTGGCGAATGTCGGAAATAATCTTAGATAGGGCGAACTCTAAAAGAAGAGGTAAATACCGAAATAGTCCCGAGACATTGTGATGCATGTAATTCTAACGCAATCCCAATAAACCAAAACATATTTTATTATAAGTAGAACCTATATACATACCAATTATGTGATCAATGGCAAAACTTTAGTTCTTTTGAAAATCATTTTGTAATTGGATCGATCAAGAATTTTTTCAATATCTTTTGCTCGATGCACAACTCGGAATTTATGATCTTTGTTGTCGAGCCATTTCAGGAGTCCTTTAAGTCATAGGATAGGAAAAACGTATGTACATCTTGTCTATTTGAATCCTATGGGAATATGAGTTTCTTTGATTGTACCAAAGGGATTTTTCCATGAGGGATGACCTAATGTTTTGTTCATATAGGATTTGTAGTACAAGATTCATATGGGATATGTTCCCTTTGAATATAACCAATAGTGTAGAATAATTCCCGTAGGATCTAAATCCTATAAATCAAAGGAGCCTCAGTTGTTTTCGTCACCACATATAAAATCAGCGCCAACTCAATGAGATGATAAATGTTGTCGGATGAAACATGGCGTTTCTTTCAAATATAAAGAAATATCTGAAGTCTTCAATTCTACGCGTATGATAATGAATAGCTCAAGGTTATTTTACATATACTAAGATCCATGATACATCAATCTTTTTAATGCGGAGAACGAGTCTATATATGTTTTTTGGTACCTAGTCCATGTTTTGTTTTCGAAATCGGCTCCACGCAGTGTTCACTAAAATAGGCGCAACTTTGTCATATGAAGTCCGTTTTAAGTACTCAAATATTCAGAAAAAAACACATATATATGAATGGATGGATATTCACTAAAAATCAAGGTAGGATGGCTGCCGTACCGCCCATGCTTACAAATGAGACCTTGATGGGGTCGGACCGCGTCCATTTTTTTTTTCGCGCATCCACCAAACCATTTCAACGAAGCGCCAAAACAGCGGCGAAAATAGCTCGGGTTGCCGCCTCCAATTTTCAAATGTTCGAATTTCCGATCTTATCCTTTCATCAAAAACGTCCCCAGCGGTTCTTCTCTTGGCCAAGGCCAATCTCACCCCAGCCATTAAAACATACCACCGGCACAGGCGCCGAATCCCACATCTCTCACGCGTCACACACCGAATCGGAGCATCTCGCCCGACGACGGCAGTGCACCACCGTCCCACCTCGCCACCACAGCCTCCTGACCAGACGCTGTAGTGTCCGAGAAGACGTTGTCAAGCAAGCCGGAGCCGCTTCCCCTACGAAGGCGCACACCGCACCATTTGTGCTCCACCGTAGCCGACGCCCACCGCGCCGGATCCTGCTCAGGGACGCCGTCCACCTCCGCCGCTGCGTCGGATCTGCTTCCCGACTCCCTGGTCTACCGCACGGTGAAATGGGTAGACCCCGCGCCCAACCGGTCCACCGCGCGAAACCAAAGCGTAAAGCCGTCCACTCCCCATGCGAAGGTTGGTGTTTAGCCGCTTCCGTTATGCATTTCATTTCCGAACATCAGTTTCGTGCGATCTGGGGTTTCAAGTTTACTTTTCCTACAATCTGTTTGGTGCTATCTGGTATGACTGTAGTAGAAGTCAAGCCTGCAGAGTGATTAGTCGACATTATTAAACTGCATGTTTATAAATCTTGTAATCATCAATTGGCATGCACAGGGAAATCATTTATTTTTGATCTACGCTTTATTCCTTTTTGAGCTATCATCTACTTGCTACTACTAATTTGCCCTTCTACTGCTCTACTCAAAGTTCCATGATAAATCTCGTTAGCATTTTTTTCTAATGCATGCTAAAGATACTGTAGTAGAGTACAAAGAGGGCCGGAGAGAAAATATAGGCATCACCAGTGAACAATCAAACACCTCTCCTGTCTCCATCGATAACAATCATTTTCTTATTCAGAACTTGATCCTACTGAACAAGAGTCTGAGGGAGACCTGAGTAAAGAGGATGCCCTTGTCAAGCACCCTACTCCACCACCCAAGGTGATTGCTCGCTCTTTTCATTGGCATTATTGTTGCATCTTCAATAACTGTGATGTATCTGTCCAACCCAGCCCAAGTTATAGCATTATCATCTGCTCAGTTAACACATAATAATAACATATGTTTCATCATGTCTTGGCTTGCTGTTCTTATGTTCCATAATCGTATCAAGCATGTATATGATTTTGTTGATTGAAGTACCGTTTATCTCTGGCAGGCATCAGGGACTTCACGTAAGGACGTTTCAAATACCAACAAGGTGAAGAACATAGTTCAACAGGAAGATCAATATCTGACAGCTCACCTAAAAATAAAAAGGGTTCAAGCTGGTCATGTCAGATCACAAACAAATGCAGTGAACAGAGTAAAAACAAGGTCTCAGACTCAGAGTCACTCTAATCTAGTTGAAAATGATGACCAGGCAAAAAAATATTGTAATGCGAAACACCAACATAAAAAGCTTCGACCTAACCCCACATCGGTTGGTCTAAAAGCTGTAGACGGAGCAAATACCAAACCACATGTTCCCCAGCCACCTGTTGCCAATCCAGTTACCCAAGAACAATTCACAGCAGACCCAGTTTCAACAGCAGGTTCTCAACACCTAACTAATCACGATCGCCCGCTGACATTTAGTCCTGCCAGAGACAACTTCTTCCTTAAAGATGATGGTGGGGCCGAATTAGGTACGTGTTCCCTTACATGCTCCGTTACATAAATACCTTGATAGCTTGATGTAATGCTTAAATTTGCAGTTCCACCACGACCAAGAAAACGAAGGGGGCCAACGACTTTGAAATCACTTAAAAATAAGATTGCCCGAATGGGAACAAGATTTCCCATCACATCAGTTATAGCAGGTATCAGAAGGCCACTGGATCCACAAGAATCATCTAATATAGCATCGATCACAGGCGTTTTTGTCAGGACTCAAATTCCTATCTTTCCATCATGGAAACAACACGTAAACACCCCTTCTCATTTTGAAGGTTTACTGCACATGTTACATGTAAGTCATTTTCGTAAACAATACCATGTTGCTCGTTCACATTCCCTCTAGCTTTCTGTTGGCTAGCTATCTAACACATGAACGGTTCCCATTGTTGTAAACAGACATGTCTTGAGTTTGATGATGACATGAAGAATGTAATCACTGTTATCAGGAGCATATTCTCTTCAGCGTTGCGCCAGGAGCGCCATAGGCTAAAGATGAGATACTTTGCTGGGAGGACTCCTAGCGATATTCCAACAACCTCTCCTATACTACAGATGACTGATGATCAATGGTGTGATCTTGTTGAGTATTGGTCTGCTCAAAAGAATTTGGTATGTTCTGTGAAGACAGTGAGACAAGATCACATTACTGATTCCTTTTTAAGCATGTGTCTCACAAGTCTTCATTTGTAGTTCATCGCTCGAAGTAACATGCGTGCTCGTAATAATGTACGTTTACAACAGCGTACAGGATCTCGTAGCTTGATTGGACACCTCTACTGTATGGTAAGGAATGTTATCTGTACAACTATATTTAAATTAGTAAATCATTTAGAATTTATAGATGCACAATATACATCGTAAATTGATGTCTCTGTTTTATTTATATTTTTTTTGAAAACTTTCAATTGTCGCATGTCGGCATGTGACGTGGTTGTGAAACTAATTTATATTTTCTCTTGCGAAAATATCAGAAGGCAAGGCAAGCATACTGTGAGAGTACAGACAGAGAGATGAGTCTACTTGAGCAATTCAAGGTGTGCCAGACGAGCAGAAATGGTTTGACTGGACATTTTGCACAGAGTGTTATTGTAAGTATTCTCTACTAATGTCAGTTATGGTTTTCAATTGTATTCAGAAATATCTTGTCATATTTGTCAAGCTTCATGCACTAGCCAACACAACCAAATGTCTGAACTGCTGGAAAGGGCTAGTACAATTCACTTATATACTTCTCAGCAATATCATGCACATTACGAATTCTACACATGGATCCATGCATATTTTTATAGTCCTGCTATTACGTGTTAGCAATAGAAGACATGTCAATATGATGTAACATGCTCTTACTAAAATGTATATGCGGTAATCAGCCATGCCAGTTTGTAGGATTATTAGAGGTAGTTCATACACATGTCTTCACATTATAATCTCTTCTCTTACACATGTGTAACAACTGAAAACTCCTCAGTCTGACATGAAAGTGGAGCTGGCAAAACCAAAGAAAGATGGTATAGAAAAAACCCAGGAAGAATGTCTGAATTCATTTTCCAAGGTACTACAATGTCATGGTATAGCCAACAACACATTCCTGCGTAATGCTGGGTTCACAACTAATTTGTCGAGGTCCAAGTCCAAGTCAAAGCCCAAGCGCAGGTTGAGGTCCAAGTCATTGTCTTTTTATGTTCTCGAGGAACTACTCAAAGAGGAACGAGCAATAGTGGCTGCACAAAGAGTAGTCATCCACCGTATAACTGCAGGATTAGAAGCAAGTCAAGCCCACCTGGGCAACATCCTGAGAAAGTGTGGGAGATGCTGAATACCACAGTGAACACTGACAGTCAAAGGTGTCCCTTGGTTGTGTGAAAGGGTTTGTGATGCTGAACTATTTTGTTGGTGCTTCTATCTGCACTTGTTATGTACCTGGTGGTTGTTTCCTTGGTGATGTGGATTAAATGAAAACTGAATGGATTGGATGCACCAATATTTAATCAAGGTTTAATCTGATTTGTAGTATTTTTTATATTGCGCTGCATGGGAAAAGTATAACTATTAGTTGGCCCATTGGTGACCATTTTCATACATTATTTTAGTTGATTGGTCCTTGTCCTTGTATCCCTGAAAGGAGGCAGTACTACAGTAAGCTACCAATTTTGCTAGTACAGTATTTTTTTAGCGCCAGCTAAATTGAAAATATCTGTCAAGCGCTACAATCTCCCGCCAATAAAATCCAAAATATTTGTACATGGGAACTGATTTTGGTTGTGATTATGACTTGATGTGACCGTATAGTAGTGTCATGCGCATGCGGGACTGGTGTTTTGAAACATAGGAGCATATGCTCCCTCCATTTTGAAATGCATCTTACACATATTTTGAATTTCAAAAAAATGAAACAAAAAATTCGCATGTACATCTTCTCGTGCTACGCCCTTAAAAAGTTGCGACTTGTCGTGTGACGTGTGTAAAAAGATAAAACACAGTACTAAAAATAATGCTTTTCACAAGATAAGTTTTCTCTTTTTTACATAGACCACAAAAAATATTGGTTTTTCGTGAAACTTGACGAACGAACATATATTATGAATATGTACATGTAAATTTTTTGCTAATTTTTTTCGACATTTTAAAATATGATTTTTTGGTAGAGGGAGCATATGCACCCGGGAGCCAAATTGAATTTCCGCATGCATATGACACTACTCTATGTTACTACCTTCATAATGCATAGTAACTTAGATGTAGTACTATCATGCATGATTGTTTTAGTTAGTATGTAGACTCATTCTATCTTGAAAAGTGTTATGGTAACATAGCTAGTTACCACAACCAGCTCTATGTTAATACTCCTTAGTTACTCCCACTATGAGTAGTCTAAGTAGCATGGTCTACCCCGGAAGTAGATCCTCTAACGTGCAATAGACAAGTCGGGTAAGCTACACCTCTCTAATTTTCCTTCTCCACATCTACATGATTACGTCTAATTTGATCTAAATTAACTTCCATAATATATGTAAGCCATATGCATTTACGATAATTAGTAACAATCAAAATTATGACTATCTTTTTTAAATATTTATACGATTTTTTATACAGTAAAAATATACAGTGGTTGCTACAGTAAATACGTACAGTATTTGTTACATTTTCCTGATTTTTCTTCTACGTTTTGCACTACTTAAGCACTGTGCTTACCTGACTTGTCATCTCTACGTTAGAGGATATGGTTCCGGTCTACCCCTGGCCTTATATTACAATCACGAGTCTATATTACTTGGACCATCTGTACAACATACTTTTGTTGCTCCTTGCAAAAAAAAACATACATTTGTTGCGACTGGATTATTAATAAAAGCCGTGTGCATCACCACGATGCAGAGGCTGGGGTCATATCCCCTTTTCGAAGAAAAAAAATTACTTAGTCAAGCTGCAAAATCTCCTAGTACCAATCCCGAAATATTTCAGAAGGGCTTTTCAAAATTGATTTTCAAGATATATCATGATTATGCTCGTGGTAACCGATTTTCAACGTGATGATGACTTGATGTGACACTTGACCGTACTAGTACGGTCTCATATTTTTGTATTACTTGGACTATAGCCAAATTCGAAATCTCATTCCAGCGGCAAAACTTCCCGCTCGAAAAATACAAATATTTCACACGCCTCTAACTTCCCATTCTACCCTCGTAAAGATGACAACAATGTCCATGCATAAGTCGGTTGGTGGGGGGTCTACCCGTCATTTTTTTCGATCACCACCTCCCTAGCTCCGAAACTCCCCGAAAAAAAATTCATTTCCCTCACTCTCTCCTCTGAGACCACCCACCGGAACTTCCCAAGTCCCTCTCTCTCCCACCTCCACGACCACCGCACCGGAACATCCCCGCCGGACTTCCCTGGCCTACCCGAGCCCTCGCGATCCTCGTCATCCGGCTGTCTGCCGGAGCCGCTTCATCGACGCCATCATCAACCGGACGGATCATCCCCGCCGAACCTCGAAACCATATACTCATCCAGCAGTCTACCGCAGTCGCTTCAGCTGCGGTATCGTCCACCCCACCGGAGCCGCTTCGCCGGATCCGTCGTCCACCGCATCGGATCTTGCTCACCGACACCGCTGTGCATGAACCGGATCTGCTTCACCGGCGCCGTGCATGATCTAAACTCTTCTACTGTCGCTTTTCTATTGCTTGCCTGCAAGTTCTTGTTTAATCTTGGGGGAATCTGTTTGTGCTAACGACGCGCCGTTACGTTTTTGCAGATGAGATGAGTAACCATGAAGTGTAATGGCCGTCTCTCCAACCCCAAGTAGCACATGTAGCGTACTTCATCACCGGATCTATCAACCCCAGGAAGATCTGCTGTGACTCCCACAGAGTGCTTCTCCTAATGTAAGTCCCTTGTTTTAGCGCCATGTTCTGGGTTCAGATGCTTGTTTGTCTGAAGCTCTTTTAGTTCATTCCTAGCTATGACCGTAACATCTTGCTATTTTCTACTTCATTGCTAACTTTAAGCGATTGAACATTTTGGTTTGCATTCCCTGCTCTGTAGATGTAGCCATCATAACTTCTATCTTGCTCAGTCGTTGTTACAAAAATTATAGGTATTATAGTAACATCCTGCTATTATTTAGTTCATGGCCAATTTTAAGTAATTGCACATGTTGGTTCGCATTCCCTGCTCTATAGCTTTTGGCATCGTAACTTCTATATTTGGTTTACATTCCCTGCTCTGTAGATCTAGCCATCATAACTTTATCTTGCTCAGTCGTTGTTACAAAAATTATGGCCTGCTACTATGTTGTTTGTGCCAATTTTTTACTCCATGAACATGTTGGCTTGCATTCCCTGTACTACAGGTGATGCCATTGTTTTGTATCTAGTTCATTGTAAGCTAACAAAGTAAGGACTTAGTTTGGCATGCTATCACTCTGCTATCTAGCCTGTAGTACAAATAAACTTGTCATACTACTAGATAATAATTTTGCGTGCCATCTTGTTCTTCAAAAGCTGCATTATTGACTTGTTTCTCTGACTTGGCATGACGCTCACATATGGAAAGCTGAACATATTGGTTTGCATTCCCTCTTATACAAGTTCACAGGTGATCCCACTATATTCTGTATCTGGTCCATCCTAAGCTCCAGCATTAACTATCCTCTATGTGTTGCTCATTACAAGTTTATATCCCGAAACATCTTGATTTGCATCCCCTTCACTATAAGTTCAGGAGTATTATTTAGTTCACGGCCAAAATGAAGTAATTGCACTTGGCACATGTTGGTTCACATTCCCTCCTCTTTAGCTTTTGCCATCGTAACTTCTATTTTTGGTTTACATTCCCTGCTCTGTAGATGTAGCCATCATAACTTCATCTTGCTCAGTCGTTGTTACAAAATTTATAGCCTGCTACTATGTTGTTCATGCCAATTTTGTACACCCTGAACATGTTGGTTTGCATGGGACTCGACAGTAGTAAGTCTGCTGTTTCATTCTAACATGCTCTGTTATATTGGCTGTTGGTATGCGGCATGCACTCTTTGTTTGCTTATTGTGCGCATTACAATGATCTTGTTATAACGACGAAATGATGAGTTCCAAATTCTTTGCCAAACAATATTGTAGTGTCTTTGCCTTTCCATTGTTGCTGTCTTAACTTGTAATGTCTTTGTTTCGGATATAGGTGCTGCATGGACAACTTAAAAGATTGCCGGATCGCTTCTTGTATTGCTAGGTTTAATTACCATTCAATTTCTCTGGGTTCTGTAATATTTTTTCAATGCCTTGCAGCTGATGTAATATTTAGTTAGTTTTTATAGTTCTTTCGCGCATTTTTTCTTTGGTGCTTGTGGTAAGTGAGGCTATCCGACAGAAATCAATGCTGCGTAAATATTCTCAGTATCTAAATCACGAATTCCCATCCCTTAAACGGCCCAATTAAGCGAAATCACATATGTGCCTGCCCGCAAATTCCTATAGCGCCTATTATGCCGGCATATAAACAGCAACTAAACGGGCTGGCCCACTTACTTATTGGGCCAGCCCATTTGATTGAAGGTGGACCCCACACTCTAATTGGGCTGGCCCACTTGCTTTTAGGTGGACCCCTCCCACTACTTAGTTGGGCCAGCCCAATTGCTTTTGTGATGGACCCCACATACTAAATGGGCCGGAGGAAAGTGGGACCCACCTTGTTTTTTGGCCCGACCCACTATCTTGTTGGGCCCCACCGCTATATGGTGGACCCCACACACTAATTGGGCCCCTTTGAAAGTGGGACCCACTGCTTTTGGCCCGCCCACTATCTTGTTGGGCCACCCACTTGCTATATGGTGGTCCCACATGGTGAACGGGCCGGCCCTTTTATAGGAAGGTGGGACCCACCTGTGTTTTTGGCCCGGCCCACTATCTTGGTGGGCCGACCCACTTTCTATATGGTGGACCCCACATACCAAATGGGCCAGCCCATTAACGAAATGTGGGACCCACCGTGTTGGCCCGCCCACTAGCTTGGTGGGCCACCCACTTGCTATATGGTGGACCCCACATACTAAATGGGCCGGCCCTTAACAGGAAGGTGGGACCCACTGTGTTTTTGGCCCCCCCACTTGCTATATGGTGGACCCCACATACTAAATGGGCCAGCCCTTTAACAGATAGTGGGACCCACCATGTGTTTTTGGCCCGGCCCACTAGTTGTTGGGCCGGCCCACTTGCTATATGGTGGACCCCACACATCAAATGGGCCGCCTTTTAATAGGATAGTGGGACCCACCGTGTTTTTTGGCCCGCCCACTTGCTTCTTGGGCGCTCTTGTCAAGGGGACCCACATGTTAAATGGGCCGGCCCATTTAACTTTTGACCACCAACATTAGAGGTTAGGCCCGGCCCACGTAACTAATGGACCAGCCCAGCTATATAGTTGACCGGTCAAACTATGTCATCTGGCCCGGCCCGCTTAAGACGTGGCAGGCCTCGTGTGGGCCTACCATCTACCACGGGGTTTCAGCCGTTAACGCCGTTAACTGGCAGTTAACGGCGTCTGCCACGTGTCGTTTGCATGACGTCGCAGTCAACGGGCTCCCGGAAACACTTCCGCAACGGTCCGATTTTCCGTGGCGGAAGGGCGCCCAAGCGCGACGGACCGAAAAAATCGTCGTTGGACTTTGCCTGACGCAGTTTCCACAACAGAACCCATATCGTCGGGTTAGGTCCATAGGCGACGAAAAATGCCCCTTAGTTGACGATTTTGGGACGTTGTCTATCAGAACTTTTCTTGTAGTGATTAGTATACTTAATTCTATCCATATCCATCTTTTTAAGGCTACTAGCAAAGTTGGTGTAAGAACCAAGCATTTTATATTTAGTAAAGACTTTTCTAGCCTCTCTTGCTACACCACCAAATTCTTTTAGAAGAGTTTCTAAGACAAAATCTTTCTTTTCTCCTTCCTCCATATCAGAGAGTGTAAGAAACATATGCTGAATTATAGGATTGAGATTAACAAATTTAATTTCCAACATGTGTACTAGAGAAGCAACAGCAATTTCATAAGTAGGAGCAAGTTCTACCAAGTGTCTATCTTCAAAATCTTCAGCTATACTAACATGAGTGAAAAAATCTTCTATATTATCTCTTCCAATTATAGACCCTCGGCCTACCGGTATGTCTTTTAGAGCGTACTTAGGAGGAAACATGATGAAGTAAACAAAAAGTAAACTAAACAAGTAAAGTAAAGACAAGTAACTAATTTTTGTGTGTTTTTGATATAGAGAACAAGACAGTAAATAAAGTAAAGCTAGCAACTAATTTTTTGTGTGTTTTGTTTAAGTGCAGCAAACAAAGTAGTAAATAAAATAAAGCAAGACAAAAACAAAGTAAAGAGATTCGAAGTGGAGACTCCCCTTGCAGCGTGTCTTGATCTCCCGGCAACGGCGCCAGAAATTTATGCTTGATGCGCGTAGATGTACACGCCTGGGAACCCCAAGAGGAAGGTATGATGCGCACAGCAAGTTTCCCTCAGTATGAAACCAAGGTTATCGAACCAGTAGGAGCCAAGAAGCACGTGAAGGTTGTTGGTGGAGGAGTGTAGTGCGGCGCAACACCAGTGAAACCGGCGCCAACGTGGAACCTGCACAACACAATCAAAGTACTTTGCCCCAACGTAAAGAGGTTGTCAATCTCACCGGCTTGCTGAAAACAAAGGATTAAATGTATCGAGTGGAAGATGGTGTTTGTTTGCAAAGAACAGTAAAAACAGTAGAATGTATTCAGATGTAAAAGAATGGACCGGGGTCCACAGTTCACTAGAGGTGTCTCTCCAATAAGATAACTAACATGCTGGGTGAACAAATTACAGGCGAGCAATTGACAAATAAAGATTCAATACATATCAACGATGATTACTATGTGATTTAATCAGGGCATTACGACAAAGTACATAGACCGCTATCCAGCATGCATCTATGCCTAAATAATCCACCTTCGGTTATCATCCGAACCCCTTCCAGTATTAAGTTGTAAACAACAGATAATTGCATTAAGTATGGTGCGTAATGTAATCAACACAAATATCCTTAGACAAAGCATCAATGTTTTATCCCTAGTAGCAACAGCACATCCACAACCTTAGAACTTTCTGTCACTGTCCCAGATTCAATGGAGGCATGAACCCACTATCGAGCATAATTACTCCCTCTTGGAGTTACAAGTATCAACTTGGCCAGAGCCTCTACTAGCAACGGAGAGCATGCAAGAACATAAACAACACATATATGATAGATTGATAATCAACTTAACATAATATTCTATATTCATCGGATCTCGCCAAACACAACATGTAGCATTACAAATAGATGATCTTGATCATGTTAGGCAGCTCACAAGATCTATAACAATGAAAGCACAAGCGGAGAAGACAACCATCTAGCTACTGCTATGGACCCATAGTCCAAGGATGAACTACTCACGCATCAATCCGGAGGCGGGCATGATGATGTAGAGCCCCTCCGGTGATGATTCCCTCTCCAGGGTGCCGGAGGCGATCTCCTGAATCCCCGAGATGGGATTTCGCGGCATAATGTTTTCCGTCGTAGCTCTCTGCTTTCGCGAGGCTTTTAAGTAGGCGGAAGGGTAGGTCAAGTGGCGGCACGAGGGCCCCACACACCAGGGCCGCGCGAGGGGCCAGGCCGCGCCACCTGTTGTGTCGGCGCCTCGTGGCCCCACTTCGTACCTCCCTGGTCTTCTGAAGCTTCGTGCAAAAATAGGCCCCTTAGCGTTGATTTCGTCCAATTCCGAGAATATTTCCTTACTAGGATTTCTGAAACCAAAAACAGCAAAAAACAGCAACTGGCACTTTGGCATCTTGTTAATAGGTTAGTGCCGGAAAATGTATAATAATGCTGTAAAGTATGTATAAAACATTCAAGTATTGTAATAAAAGTAGCATGGAACATAAGAAATTATAGATACGTTTGCGACGTATCAGCGCCTTGTGGTGTCGCCACCTCGTGGCCCCACTTATCCTCCGGTCTTCTGGAAGCTCCGTGGAAAAATAAGACCCCGGGATTTCGTCCAATTCCAAAATATTTCCTTTGTAGGAATCTGAAACCAAAAAAACAGAAAACAACAACTGGCTGCATCTTGTTAATAGGTTAGTGCCGGAAAATGCATAATAATGATGTAAAGTATGTATAAAACATGTGAGTATTGTCATTAAAGTAGCATGGAACATAAGAAATTATAGATACGTTGGAGACGTATCAATGACCATCTTGACCACAACAAGGTGGAACACCTTTCTTGATTGTGATTGCTTGATGAAGTCTTGCGAGTGCTCCCCCATAATCCACTACGGGAGAGCTTCTTATTCGGCGTATCTTCACATATCCATGATCACCACATGGATGGAAAGCTTAAAGCATATGATCTCTTCGATATGTCTCATCTTGAACTTGCACACCATTCTTCTTTCTTCATTATGTTGATGTCTTCAAGATACACATGAGGGCTCAATTAATCTTCTTCTTCAATACATACTTGTTACTTGATCTTTGTCAATTTCTCCTTATTGCAACATTGAAGCCAACATATGGTTCAAGCCTTGCCTATGGACAACACCTACAAATACAACTCAATGCAAACATTAGTTTATAGAGATTATCATTAATTACCAAAACCACACATGGGGGCTACATGCACTTTCACCAAACACTACAACATCGTAGGCGCGCTCTGCCGGGTTTCCTAATCGCCGCCCTCACGCTCACCCGACAAATAAAAGCCGCCATGGACAACTTCATTCGAAATGGTGTAGACGTGGAGCTTTTTCAAATGGCGCATACCGATTCTCCACATTCTCTCGTACTAGGCACGTCAGGCGGCGCGAATAGTGTTGCCGTGATACAGATAAGTTGACGCATAATTATGGCATGCTAGGTATATCTTTAACGATACTGATGTCTACACATGCTTCTATTCTTGTAGACAGTGTTGGGCCTCCAAGTGCAGAGGTTTGTAGAACAGCAGCAAGTTTCCCTTAAGTGAATCACCCAAGGTTTATCGAAATCAGAGAGGTAGAGGTCAAAGATATCGCTCTCAAGCAACCCTGCAATTACGATACAAGAAGTCTCTTGTGTCCCCAACACACCCAATACACTTGTCAGGTATAGGTGCACTTGTTCGGCGAAGAGATAGTGAAATACAAGTAATATGGATGATTATGAGTGGTAATTGCAATCTGAAATAAAAATGGCAGCAAGCAAACATGTAGCAGAACTGTTTGTAAACGGTGTTTCAATGCTAGGAAACAAGGCCTAGGGATCTTACTTTCACTAGTGGACACTGATGGTGATCCGGTGATGGCGCCTGATACGTCCAATTTGCATCACTATTTTGTATCATAATTTGCTGTTATTCATTGATATATTTCATATTGGGACACAATACTTATGTTATTTCATCTATTTTGCATGTTTCATCATCATTGGAGGATCAAGCACCGGAGCCAGGATTCTGCTGGAAAAAGCACCGTCAGAACGCAATATTTCGGAAGATCAACTGTGGAAGGGAATTTCACGTAAATTCCTATTTTTCCAGATGACGGAGGGAGCCAAAAGGAGAGGAGCCATGTGGCCCAGACCACAGGCGGCGCGGCCCAAGGCCGGCCGCGCCACCCGTGCTCTGGGGGCCCCACAGCCCCTTTCGCCTCCTTTTCTTACTCCTTCGTCCCGAAAACCTAAGCCACATAGAGGACCTCACGAGGGTTACAGCCGCCTCTGCGGGGCGGAGAACACCAGAGAGAAAAGAGCTCTCCGGCGGGCAGGAATCCGCCGGGAAATTCCCTCCCGGAGGGGGAAATCGACGCCATCGCCATCGTCATCGAGCGGGACATCATCTCCATCATCATCATCATCATCTCCACCATCTACACCGCCATCACCACCGCTGCACCTCGTCACCGCTGTAGCAATTCGGGTTAAATCTTGATTGTTTGATAGGGGAAACTCTCCCGGTGTTATTCTATACTTGTTGTAGATGCTATTGAGTGAAACCATTGAACCAAGGTTTATGTTCAGATTGTTATTCATCATCATATCACCTCTGATTGTATTCCATATGATGTCTCGTGAGTAGTTCGTTTAGTTCTTGAGGACATGGGTGAAGTCTAAATGCTAGTAGTGAATTATGGTTGAGTAATATTCAATGTTATGATATTTAAGTTGTGGTGTCATTCTTCTAGTGGTGTCGTGTGAACGTCGACTACACGACACTTCACCATTTATGGGCCTAGGGGAGTGCATCTTGTATTCGGTTGCTAATTGCGGGGTTGCCGGAGTGACAGAAACCTGAGCCCCCGTTAGTATATCGATGCAGGAGGGATCGCAGGATCTCAGAGTTTAAGGCTGTGGTTAGATTTATCTTAATTACTTTCTTGTAGTTGCGGATGCTTGCAAGGGGTATAATCACAAGTATGTATTAGTCCTAGGAAGGGCGGTGCATTAGCATAGGTTCACCCACACAACACTTATCAAAACAATGAAGATTATTAAACCACATGAAGCGAAAGTACTAGACTAAAATCCCCGTGTGTCCTCAAGAACGTTTGGTCATTATAAGTAAACAAACCGGCTTGTCCTTTGTGCTAAAAAGGATTGGGCCACTCGCTGCAATTATTTCTCTCGCATTTTATTTACTTGTACTTTATTTATCTGCAATATCAAAACCCCCTGAATACTTGTCTGTGAGCATTTACAGTGAATCCTCCATCGAAACTGCTGCCAACACCTTCTGCTCCTCGTTGGGATCGACATTCTTACTTATCGAAGATACTACGATACACCCCCTATACTTGTGGGTCATCAAGACGATAATTTCTTATGTTCCATGCTACTTTATTGATGATACCTACATGTTTTATGCACATTATATGTCATACTTATGCATTTTACTAACCTATTAACAAGATGCCGAAGAGCCAGTTGCTGTTTTCTGTTTTTGGTTTCAGAAATCCTAGTAAAGAAATATTCTCGGAATTGGACGAAACTTTCGCCCAGGGTCCTATTTTTGCACGAAGCTTCCGAAGACCGAAGACGTAACGAAGTGGGGCCACGAGGCAGCCAGGAGGGAGGCCGGCGCGGCCCAGGCCCGGCCGCGCCGACCTGCCCCCGGGCCCCTCGTGTGGCCCTCGCGTTGACCTTCCGCCTACTTAAAGCTCCCGTCGCGAAACCCCCAGTACCGAGAGCCACGATACGGAAAACCTTACGAGACGCCGCCGCCGCGAATCCCATCTCGGGGATTGGAGATCGCCTCCGGCACCCTGAGAGGGGATTCATCTCCCGGAGGACTCTTCATCGCCATGATCGCCTCCGGAGTGATGAGTGAGTAGTTCACCCCTGGACCATGGGTCCATAGCAGCTAGATGGTCGTCTTCTCCTTGTTGTGCTTCATTGTTAGATCTTGTGAGCTGCCTAACATGATCAAGATCATCTATATGTAATTCTATATGTTGTGTTTGTCGGGATCCGATGGATAGAGAGTACTATGATTATGGTGATTATCAATCTATTGTTCATGTGTTGTTTATGATCTTGCATGCTCTCCGTTATTAGTAGAGGCTCTGGCCAAGTTTTTACTCTTAACTCCAAGAGGGAGTAATTATGCTCGATAGTGGGTTCATGCCTTCATTGATACCTGGGACAGTGACAGAAAGTTCTAAGGTTGTGATGTGCTGTTGCCACTAGGGATAAAACATTGATGCTATGTCTAAGGATGTAGTTATTGATTACATTACGCACAATACTTAATGCAATTGTCTGTTGCTTTGCAACTTAATACTGGAGGGGTTCGGACGATAACCTGAAGGTGGACTTTTTAGGCATAGATGCAGTTGGATGGCGGTCTATGTACTTTGTCGTAATGCCCAATTAAATCTCACTATATTTACCATGTCATGTATATGCATTATTATGCCTTTCTCTATTTGTTAATTGCCCGACTGTAATTTGTTCACCCAACATGCTTTTATCTTATGGGAGAGACACCTCTAGTGAACTGTGGACCCCGGTCCTATTCTTTACATAGCATACAATCTACTTGTTTTACTGTTTTCTTTGCAAACATCTTCCACTCGATACGTTTAATCCTTTGTTACAGCAAGCCGGTGAGATTGACAACCTCACTGTTTCGTTGGGGCAAAGTACTTTGGTTGTGTTGTGCAGGTTCCAGTTGGCGCCGGAATCCCTGGTGTTGCGCCGCATCACATTTCGCGACCATCAACCTTCAACGTGCTTCTTGGCTCCTACTGGTTCGATTAAACCTTGGTTTCATACTGAGGGAAAACTTGCCACTGTGCGCATCATACCTTCCTCTTGGGGTTCCCAACGGACGTGTACATCTACGCGCATCAAGCACTTTTTCTGGCGCCGTTGCCGGGGAGATCAAGACACGCTGCAAGGGGAGTCTCCACTTCTCAATCTCTTTACTTTGTTTTTGTCTTGCTTTATTTTATTTACTACTTTGTTTGCTGCACTAAATCAAAATACAAAAAAATTAGTTGCTAGTTTTACTTTATTTATTGTCTTGCTCTCTATATCGAAAACACAAAAAAATTAGTTACTCGCATTTACTTTATCTAGTTTGCTTTATTTACTGTTGCTAAAATGGCCAACCCTGAAAATACTAAGTTGTGTGACTTCACAAATGCAAATAATAATGATTTCCTATGCACACCTATTGCTCCACCTGCTACTACAGCAGAATTCTTTGAAATTAAACCTGCTTTACTAAATCTTGTCATGAGAGATCAATTTTCTGGTGCTAGTTCTGATGATGCTGCTGCCCATCTCAATAATTTTGTTGAACTTTGTGAAATGCAAAAGTATAAAGATGTAGATGGTGATATTATTAAACTGAAAGTGTTTCCTTTCTCATTAAGAGGAAGAGCTAAAGATTGGTTGCTATCTTTGCCTAAGAATAGTATTGATTCATGGACTAAATGCAAGGATGCTTTTATTGGTAGATATTATCCTCCCGCTAAAATTATATCTTTGAGAAGTAGCATAATGAATTTTAAACAATTAGATACTGAACATGTTGCTCAAGCTTGGGAGAGAATGAAAACTTTGGTAAAGAATTGCCCAACCCATGGACTGACTACTTGGATGATCATCCAAACCTTCTATGCAGGACTAAATTTTTCTTCGCGGAATTTATTGGATTCAGCTGCTGGAGGTACTTTTATGTCCATCACATTGGGGGCGGCTACAAAACTTCTTGATGATATGATGATAAATTACTCTGAATGGCACACGGAAAGAGCTCCACAAGGTAAGAAGGTAAATTCTGTTGAAGAAACCTCTTCCTTGAGTGATAAGATTGATGTGATTATGTCTATGCTTGTGAATGGTAGATCTAATGTTGATCCAAATAATGTTCCTTTAGCTTCATTGGTTGCTCAAGAAGAAAATGTTGATGTGAATTTCATTAAAAATAATAATTTCAACAACAATGCTTATAGGAACAACTCTGGTAATAACTATAGGCCATATCCTTCTGCTAATGGTAATGGTTATGGTAATTCTTATGGGAATTCTTACAACAATAATAGAAGTGTACCCTCTGGTCTTGAAGCCATGCTTAAAGAATTTATTAGTACACAAACTGCTTTTAACAAATCTGTTGAGGAAAAGCTTGATAAAATTGATACTATCGCTTCTAGAGTTGATAGGCTTGCCTCTGATGTTAATCTTTTAAAGTTGAAAGTTATGCCTAATAATGATCTTGATAATAAGATTACTACTACAGCAAATGCCATCCAAGTTAGAATTAATGAGAATATAAGATTAATGGCTGAGTTGCGTGCTAGGTGGGATAGAGAAGAAAATGAAAAACTAGCTAAAGAGAATAATGTAGCTAAAGTTTGGACTATTACCACCACTAGTAATGCTAATTCCTCACATGTTGCTACACCTCCTACTATCAATGGTAAAATAATTGGTGTTGGCAATGTTTCTACTCCTAGTGCAAAGCGTACAAAACTGCCTGAAATTGCTAAAACTGCTGAAACTGCTTGTGATAAAACTGCTGAAATTTTTTCCAACCTTGGGAATAATGATTCCATTGCTGTAGCTCATAATGATTTAGATTTTGATGATTGCCACATCTCTGAAGTTATAAAGTTCTTACAAAAACTTGCTAAAAGTCCTAATGCTAGTGCTATAAATTTAGCCTTTACAAAACATATTACAAATGCTCTCATAAAAGCTAGAGAAGAGAAACTAAAACTTGAAACTTCTATTCCTAGAAAGTTAGAAGATGGTTGGGAGCCCATCATTAAAATGAAATTCAATGACTTTGAATGTAATGCCTTATGTGATCTTGGTGCAAGTATTTCTGTTATGCCTAAAAAGATTTATGATATGCTTGACTTGCCACCATTAAAGAATTGTTATTTGGATGTTAATCTCGCCGATAATGTTAAAAAGAAACCTTTGGGGAGGATTGATAATGTGCATATTACGGTTAACAATAACCTTGTCCCCGTTGATTTTGTTGTCTTGGATATCGAATGCAATGCATCTTGTCCAATTGTGTTGGGAAGACCTTTTCTTCGAACTGTTGGTGCTGTTATTGATATGAGGGAAGGTAATATTAAATATCAATTTCCTCTCAAGAAAGGTATGGAACACTTCCCTAGAAAGAGAATGAAGTTGCCTTTTGATTCTATTATTAGAACAAGCTATGATGTTGATGCTTCTACTCTCGATGTTACTTGATTTGCACTTTCTGCGCCTAGCTGAAAGGCGTTAAAGAAAAGCGCTTATGGGAGACAACCCATGTTTTTACCTACAGCAATTTTTTTGTTTTATTGAGTCTTGGAAGTTGTTTACTACTGTAGCAACCTCTCCTTATCATGTTTTTGTGCCAAGTAAAGTTTCTATGTCAAAGTTGATGTTATATTTGGGATCGCTGCACAGAAACAGCATTGCTGTCTGTCACGAATCTGGGCATAATTCTCTGTAGAAAATTCGAAAAAATCTGCCAATTTACGAGCGTGATCCTCAGATATATACGCAACTTTCATTAGTTTTGAGTTTTTCCATTTGAGCAAGTCTGGTGCCATTTATAAATTCGTCTTTACGGACTGTTCTGTTTTTGACAGATTCTGCCTTTTATTTCGCATTGCCTCTTTTGCTATGTTGGATTTATTTCTTTGATCCATTAATGTCCAGTAGCATTATGCAATGTCCAGAAGTGAAAAGAATGATTGTGTCACCTCTGAATGAGTGAATTATTAATGATGCACTAACCCTCTAATGAGTTTGCTTGAAGTTTGGTGTGAAGGAAGTTTTCAAGGGTCAAGAGAGGAGAATGATATACTAAGATCAAGAGGAGTGAAAGCTCTAAGCTTGGGGATGCCCCCGTGGTTCATCCCTGCATATTTTAAGAAGACTCAAGCGTCTAAGCTTGGGGATGCCCAAGGCATCCCCTTCTTCATCGACAACATCATCAGGTTCCTCCCCTGAAACTATATTTTTATTCATTCACATCTTGTTCTTTACTTGGAGCGGTTTGTTTTCGTTTTTGTTTTTGTTTGAATAAGATGGATCCTAGCATTCACTTTGTGGGAGAGAGACACGCTCCGTTTGCATATGGACACATGTGTCCTTAGGCTTTACTCATAATGTTCAAGGCGAAGTTTCTTCTTCGTTAATTTGTTATATGGTTGGAATTGGAAAATGCTACATGTAGTAATTCTAAAAATGTCTTGGATAATGTGATACTTGGCAATTGTTGTGCTCATGTTTAAGCTCTTGCATCATATGCTTTGCACCCATTAATGAAGAAATACATAGAGCTTGCTAAAATTTGATTTGCATATTTGGTTTCTCTAAGGTCTAGATAATATCTAGTATTGAGTTTTGAACAACAAGGAAGACAGTGTAGAGTCTTATAATGTTTACAATATGTCTTTTATGTGAGTTTTGCTGCACTTGTTCATCCTTGAGTTTGCTTCAAATAACCTTGCTAGCCTAAACCTTGTATCGAGAGGGAATACTTCTCATGCATCCAAAATCCTTGAGCCAACTACTATGCCATTTGTGTCCACCATACCTACCTACTACATGGTATTTACCCGCCATTCCAAAGTAAATTGCTTGAGTGCTACCTTTAAAATTCCATCATTCACCTTTGCAATATATAGCTCATGGGACAAAATAGCCTTAAAAACTATCGTAGTATTGAATATGTACTTATGCACTTTATATTTTATTAAGTTGCTTGTTGTGCGATAACCATGTTTCTGGGGAACGCCATCAACTATTGTTGAATATCATGTGAGTTGCTATGCATGTCCGTCTTGTCTGAAGGTCTATCATTTTAGTGGTTGGAGCATGCAAAATTGTTAGAGAAGAACATTGGGCCGCTAACTAAAGCCATGAATCATGGTGGAAGTTTCAGTTTTGGACATATATCCTCAATCTCATATGAGAATAATAACTTTGCTACATGCTTATGCATTAAAGAGGAGTCCATTATCTGTTGTCCATGTTGTCCCGGTATGGATGTCTAAGTTGAGAATAATCAAAAGCGAGAAATCCGAAATGCGAGCATTCTCCTTGGACCTTTGTACAGGCGGCATGGAGGTACCCCTTTGTGACACTTGGTTGAAACATGGCATGCGAAGACCCGGTAGTCCAAGTTAAGTAGGACGAGGTGCGGGCACTATTAGTATACTATGCGTGAGGCTTGCAACTTGTAAGATATAATTTTCATAACTCATATGCTTTATTACTACCGTTGACAAAATTGTTTCATGTTTTCAAAATAAAAGCTCTAGCACAAATACAGCAATCGATGCTTTCCTCTGCGAAGGACCATTCTTTTACTTTTATTGTTGAGTCAGTTTACCTATCTCCTTCCACCTTAAGAAGCAAACACTTGTGTGAACTGTGCATTGATTCCTACATACTTGCATATTGCACTTGTTATATTACTTTATGTTGACAATATCCATGAGATATACATGTTATAAGTTGAAAGCAACCGCTGAAACTTAATCTTCCTATGTGTTGCTTCAACACCTTTACTTTGATTTATTGCTTTACGAGTTAACTCTTATGCAAGACTTATTGATGCTTGTCTTGAAGTACTATTCATGAAAAGTCTTTGCTATATGATTCAGTTGTTTACTCATGTCATTACCTTTGCTTTGATCGCTGCATTCATTACATATGTTTACAAATAGTATGATCAAGATTATGATGGCATGTCACTTCAGAAATTATCTTTGTTATCGTTTTACCTGCTCGGGACGAGCAGAACTAAGCTTGGGGATGCTGATACGTCTCCAACGTATCGATAATTTCTTATGTTCCATGCTACTTTATTGATGATACCTACATGTTTTATGCACATTATATGTCATACTTATGCATTTTCTGGAACTAACCTATTAACAAGATGCCGAAGAGCCAGTTGCTGTTTTCTGTGTTTTTGGTTTCAGAAATCCTAGTAAAGAAATATTCTCGGAATTGGACGAAACTTTCGCCCAGGGTCCTATTTTTGCACGAAGCTTCCAGAAGACCGAAGACCTAACGAAGTGGGGCAACGAGGCAGCCAGGAGGGAGGCCGGCGCGGCCCGGCCCTGGCCGCGCCGACCTGCCCCCGGCCCCTCGTGTGGCCCCTCGCGTTGACCTTCCGCCTACTTAAAGCTCCCGTCGCGAAACCCCCAGTACCGAGAGCCACGATACGGAAAACCTTACAGAGACGCCCCCGCCGCGAATCCCATCTCGGGGGATTCTGGAGATCGCCTCCGGCACCCTGCCGGAGAGGGGATTCATCTCCCGGAGGACTCTTCATCGCCATGATCGCCTCCGGAGTGATGAGTGAGTAGTTCCCCTGGACCATGGGTCCATAGCAGTAGCTAGATGGTCGTCTTCTCCTTGTTGTGCTTCATTGTTAGATCTTGTGAGCTGCCTAACATGATCAAGATCATCTATATGTAATTCTATATGTTGTGTTTGTCGGGATCCGATGGATAGAGAGTACTATGATTATGGTGATTATCAATCTATTGTTCATGTGTTGTTTATGATCTTGCATGCTCTCCGTTATTAGTAGAGGCTCTGGCCAAGTTTTTACTCTTAACTCCAAGAGGGAGTAATTATGCTCGATAGTGGGTTCATGCCTTCATTGATACCTGGGACAGTGACAGAAAGTTCTAAGGTTGTGATGTGCTGTTGCCACTAGGGATAAAACATTGGTGCTATGTCTAAGGATGTAGTTATTGATTACATTACGCACAATACTTAATGCAATTGTCTGTTGCTTTGCAACTTAATACTGGAGGGGGTTCGGACGATAACCTGAAGGTGGACTTTTTAGGCATAGATGCAGTTGGATGGCGGTCTATGTACTTTGTCGTAATGCCCAATTAAATCTCACTATATTTACCATGTCATGTATATGCATTATTATGCCTTTCTCTATTTGTTAATTGCCCGACTGTAATTTGTTCACCCAACATGCTTTTATCTTATGGGAGAGACACCTCTAGTGAACTGTGGACCCCGGTCCTATTCTTTACATAGCATACAATCTACTTGTTTTACTGTTTTCTTTGCAAACATCTTCCACTCGATACGTTTAATCCTTTGTTACAGCAAGCCGGTGAGATTGACAACCTCACTGTTTCGTTGGGGCAAAGTACTTTGGTTGTGTTGTGCAGGTTCCTAGTTGGCGCCGGAATCCCTGGTGTTGCGCCGCATCACATTTCGCGACCATCAACCTTCAACGTGCTTCTTGGCTCCTACTGGTTCGATTAAACCTTGGTTTCATACTGAGGGAAAACTTGCCACTGTGCGCATCATACCTTCCTCTTGGGGTTCCCAACGGACGTGTACATCTACGCGCATCAGTCATCAAGACTATTTTCTGGCGCCGTTGCCGGGGAGTGAAGCGCTATTGGTAAGCGGAATTGGTAAGGAAATTTACTGTTTGTGCTGATTTTATTTCTGCCTGCTGCTATAAATCATTATGGAGAGATCTTCTCTTCAATTTCTATTTGGGAAATCTACTACTACTGCAACGGTAGTGGATGAAGCGCCAGGTGAGGAAGTAGTACCATATAAAATACCTATGAAAATTATTGAACGTGTTATGGATAACCGCTATGAAGGGGATGGAACTGTCCATCCTGGTGATCATTTACTGTTTTTGCATGAATTATGCGGTTTATTCAAATGTGCAGGTATTTCTATGAATGAAGTTAGGAAGAAACTATTCACTATATCGCTGTCTGGTAAAGCGGCGCACTGGTATAAATTGCTGAAGAATGGTGATTCTATTGATTGGGAGGACATTGTGCCTTTATTTTATTCCAAATTCTATCCTCCAAGTGAAATTCACAAAGATCGGAACCGCATATATAATTTCTGGCCTCATGATGGAGAGAGTATTGCCCAAGCTTGGGGAGATTGAAGTCTTTAATGCTCAAATGCCCCATTCATGAGCTTCCTGGTAATGTTATCTTTCTATTCTTAATAGGTGATCCCATTTTCCTGCACATGCAAGGTATCCACCTCATCATGTATCTACAACCAATCCAAGCTATACAAATCAGCAAACCTCTAATTGGGGTCCACATCATCATTTTCAGTTTCAGTTTTTTATGCACTCGCATGCCTCCTCCTTCGTAACTCCCTCCACTTGCCCGAGTTTATTTCCGGCTCTCTCCTTAGTTGGTAACTGAAGGCATTGAACTGGCGATCAATTCAAACTTTATTATCCCTTCCACTATGTAACGAGACAGCCAATCCACTTCCCCTTCCTCCGTTATATTAACTTTCCCACTGGTAATGTCACGTTCAATCATTCAACGATTCATATATAATGTGAACAACGGTACATCATCCTCATCCATTCACGATCCTTTTCCAAAATCCACAGGCGCCACCCTCTAGAGCCATCATCTCTTTCCAGAGGTCAGCAGGGTCGACGTGGGGAGCAAGCAACACGAGCGTTAGGTAACGTAGTCTGTTGCAGCAGTTCATCCCTTTGATTCGGTCTTGATAAGGCCTCTCCGCAGCTGATTGGTTCACAATTTTTCCTTACAGATTATTCTCACCAGATGGCAATATCTGAATATCCTACACCTGTTCATTCTTGGGTGCAATTCTTGACCAATTGAACGGATTTGACTGCCTAAATCTCCATCATTTTCGTCGCCTTTCTAGTGCTTCTTCCAATTGCTAAATAGCTGATTTGCGGCCTTTTGATTAATTTATTTTTGTAGATTGTAGCCGTCCCGTTATTTGTTACCTAACAACTTGGCCTTTCGTGTTATATTGCTTGCAGGTGATATCCTATACATATCTGCACGCAGAATGTCTCTTATCAAGTTTTGTTGATCTTCAGAGGGCTTTTTATAATGTCTCTTATCAAGTTTTGTTGATCTTCAGAGGTTTTCTTTATTCGGTGGTTCTCTTCTAAGTTCCAACTTAGTCCGCGTGTTCTCTGAAAAGTAAGCTGACACCATGCCAAAGTGCACCATGCTCCCTTACATGAGAAAAAGATCAGATACTTTGGCAGAGCAATCTTTTTGTCTATGAGTTTTATCTTCCAGCAAGTCTGCAACAACATGTCGACCATATATATGCTGTATGTTTTTACAACTACACTGACACAGGATATTAATGCAAATCTTCTGGGCTAGAATTCAACGTGTGGTGACCGAGGAATGGACAATACAGGTGTTGACATACACGAATATCTAATGTGTGCATTTCCAACTTAGTAAGGCCCGTCGAAGAAAAGTGCTACAGAAACAAGTTCCTAATAATTCTTCATATGATTTTCTCTTTAAAAATCATGGATGACATGTACGACATTTCGAACATAATCCCAATCCATAAAAGTGTATAAGACCCCACGTTTATCTGATCACCTTCTGTTATACTATTGTTGTGTCATTTCTCTCAGGTGAAGCTCGGCATATATCTCAGAAAGATATAATTTAGATAGACATAGTCCCAACCCATAAAAGTGTATAACTAGGAACACCACACGTTTATCTGATCACCTTCTGTTGTACTATTGTTGTGCCACTTCTCTCAGTTGAAGCTCGGCATATATCTCAGAAAGCTTTAGATAGTTTATATTTGGGAGTGCCTGCTGCCATTTGGTTGGCCTTGAAAATAATAAAAAGTGTTGCACTTCTGTGAGCTAATGAATATTTTAGCATTGCAGTGTTTCTAACCGATTGAATGCAACTTGAGGTACATTACATTCTCTCACAATAATTTGTTCCATGAGGCTTACTTGCGCAATAGATTTGTTCATATGAATTTCCGCTGCAACGCGCGGGGTTTCATCTAGTTATTGATAATTTCTATGCAAGACTTTCTTTTCAAGACAAGACCTTGCTGGATACTTCCTGTTCTGGATCATTTACGCGCAAGAAAGAAGAGTTTAAAAGGGACCTTCTTGATCGGATCCAAGAAAATACTGAAGGATGGGAGAACGACAAAGATAGAGAATCAGGTATAATTTATGATTATAAATGCATTGAAGCTTTTATGGATACTGATAAATTTCGTAATATGAGTGCTACATATGGTCTTGATTCCCAAGTTGTTGCAAATCTTTATAAAGCTTTTGCCTCTCATTATGAACTGCCTAAGAAGAATTTTGATAAGTATCATGAACCGTATAAAGATAAAGTTGATTCATCTGTAAACAAATGTGTAGTGGTTGAAACTGTTGATAATGTTATTCCTGAAGCTTATATTGAAAAAACTCCTTTCCCTGCTAAAATGAAGGAGTACTCTGTCATATCTAGTGCAGTTAATAAAAGTGAAAAGAAACCTAAAGAACCTGAAGAACAAATTAAAATTGAACCTGCTGTTGCAATAGTTAAGGATCTTGTGACTGAAAATGTGGAGGATGGTCATATTATTTTCTGTGAAGATGCTTCTAATATTGTTTCACATCCTAATAAATCCAAACAAGTTAGTGTTCCTATGCTATCTGTTAGAATTGGTGATCATTGCTATTATGGTTTATGTGATATTGGTGCAAGTGTTAGTGCTATTCCTTATGAGCTTTACACGGAGATTATGCACGAAATTGGTTCTTGTGAACTTGAAGATATTGATGTGGTTATTCATTTGGCTAATAGAGAAACTATTTCTCCAATTGGTATTGTTCGAGATGTGGAAGTTCTATGTGGTAAGATTAAATATCCTGCTGACTTTTTGGTACTTGGTTCTGCTGCTAGTGATCATTGTCCTATCATTTTTGGTAGACCTTTTCTAAATACTTGTGGAGCTATTATAGATTGTAAGAAAGAGAAAATTTTGACTAGATTTGCTGGTGAACCTTATGAATTTAACTTTTCTAAATTTACCAAAACTCCTTATAAAGCTGACTTGCCTAGTAATGATTTTAAAATGGAGCAGTGTGCATCTATTGTTCTTGTTCCTAATAATCCCTTGCAGCAACATTTGGAGAATAGTGAAAGTGAAGCTTTTAGGAAAGAAAGAGATGAGCTTGAGGAAATTTTTCTTCGTCAACCTATTCTCAAGCATGATTTACCGGTGGAAGATTTGGGTACAACACCGCCACCAAAGGAAGATCCTGTTTTTGATTTAAAGCCTTTACCTGATAATCTTAAATATGCTCATATTGATGATAAGAAAATATATCCTGTTATTATTAGTTCTAAGCTTTCAGAGATTGAGGAAGAAAGGTTATTGGAAATATTGAAGAAACACCGAGGAGCTATTGGCTATACTCTTGATGATTTGAAAGGGATTTCTCCTTCTATTTGCCAACATGCTATTAATATGGAAGAAGATGCAAAGCCTGTTGTTGAACATCAACGTCGTCTAATTCCGAAGATGAAAGAGGTGGTAAGGAACGAGGTATTAAAACTTCTTGAAGCTGGTATTATATATCCTATTGCTGATAGTAGATGGGTTAGTCCTGTGCATTGTGTTCCTAAGAAAGGAGGAATGACTGTTGTGCCTAATGATAATGATGAGCTCATCCCTCAAAGAATAGTTGTAGGGTATAGAATGTGCATTGATTTTCGAAAAGTTAATAAAGTTACTAAGAAAGATCATTACCCTTTACCCTTTATTGATCAAATGCTAGAAAGGTTATCTAAAAATACTCATTTTTGCTTTCTTGATGGTTATTCTGGGTTTTCACAAATTGCTGTTAAAGCTAAAGATCAAGAGAAAACCACTTTTACTTGTCCTTATGGAACTTATGCTTATAGGCGTATGCCTTTTGGTTTATGTAATGCTCCTGCTACTTTTCAAAGATGCATGTCTGCTATTTTTCATGGTTTTTGCGAAAGTATTGTAGAGGTGTTCATGGATGATTTTTCTGTCTATGGGAATTCTTTTGATAATTGCCTGCGAAACCTCGATAAAGTTTTGCAGAGATGTGAAGAAACTAACCTTGTTCTTAATTGGGAGAAATGCCACTTTATGGTTAATGAAGGAATTGTATTGGGACATAAAATTTCTGAGAGAGGTATTGAAGTTGATAGAGCTAAAGTTGAAGCAATTGAGAAGATGCCCTATCCGAGGGATGTTAAAGGTATTCGTAGTGTTCTTGGTCATGCTGGGTTTTATAGGAGATTTATTAAAGATTTCTCTAAAATTTCAAAGCCTCTTACTAATCTTCTTCAAAAAGATGTACCTTTTGTTTTTGATGATGATTGTAAGGAAGCTTTTGAAACTCTAAAGAAAGCCTTAACAACTGCTCCTGTAGTTGAACCTCCTGATTGGAATTTGCCTTTTGAAATTATGTGTGATGCTAGTGATTTTGCTGTAGGCGCTGTTCTTGGACAGCGGGTAGATAAAAAATTAAATGTTATTCATTATGCTAGTAAGACTCTTGATGCTGCTCAAAGAAATTATGCTACAACTGAAAAGGAATTGTTAGCTGTAGTCTTTGCTTGTGATAAGTTTAGACCCTATATTGTTGATTCGAAAGTTACAATTCATACTGATCATGCTGCAATTAGATACCTTATGACAAAGAAAGATGCTAAGCCAAGGCTTATTAGATGGGTACTTCTGTTGCAAGAATTTGATTTACATATTATAGATAGGAAAGGTGCTGATAATCCTGTTGCTGATAATTTGTCTAGATTGGAAAATATTGCTTATGATCCTGTTCCTGTTAATGATAGTTTTCCAAATGAACAATTGGCTGTAATAAAGGTGAGCTCGCGAGAGAGCCCTTGGTATGCAGATTATGCTAACTTTATTGTTTCGAAGTATTTGCCTCCAACCTTTTCAGCTCAGCAAAGGAGGAAATTCTTTTATGACTTGAGGCATTATTTTTGGGATGACCCACACTTATATAAAGAAGGAGTAGATGGTATTATGCGAAGATGTGTTCCTGAATATGAACAACAGGAGATATTGAATAAATGTCATGGAAGTGTTTATGGAGGACATCACGCTGGAGATAGAACCGCGCAAAAGGTTCTACAATCAGGTTTTTATTGGCCAACACTCTTCAAAGATGCAAGGAAATTTATTTTATCTTGTGATGAATGTCAAAGAGTTGGTAATATCTCCAGACGCAATGAAATGCCTATGAATTATACTCTTGTTATTGAACCATTCGATTGTTGGGGATTCGACTTCATGGGACCTTTCCCTTCTTCAGAAGGTAACACTCATATACTTGTCGCTGTTGATTATGTTACTAAATGGGTAGAAGCTATACCTACAAAAAGTGCTGATGGTGAGACCTCTATAAAAATGCTTGTAGATATTATATTTCCTAGATTTGGAGTACCTAGATATATTATGACTGATGGAGGTTCTCATTTTATTCATGGAGGTTTTAGAAAAACTCTTGCTAAGTATGGTATTAATCATAGAATTGCTTCTGCTTATCATCCTCAAACTAGTGGTCAAGTAGAATTATCAAATAGAGAGATTAAAGCTATCTTAGGAAAGACTGTTAATAAATCTAGGAGGAATTGGGCTAGCAAATTGAAAGAAGCACTATGGGCTTATAGAACTGCTTATAAAAATCCTATGGGAATGTCACCTTATAAAATGGTTTATGGAAAAGCTTGTCATTTACCTTTAGAACTAGAGCACAAAGCTTATTGGGCTGTTAGAGAACTAAATAAAGATCCTAAATTAGCCGGTAATAAGAGGTTGTTGCAATTAAGTTCTCTAGATGAATGGAGAAGTGAAGCTTATGAAAATGCTAAACTCTTTAAAGAAAAAGTTAAGAAATGGCATGATAGAAGGATCATCAAAAGAGAATTTAATGTTGGAGATCAAGTTCTATTGTATCGGTCTCGTCTCAGATTCTTTGCAGGGAAATTACTCTCAAAGTGGGAAGGACCATATGTTGTTGAGGAGGTGTATCGTTCAGGAGCAATTAAAATTAGCTCTCTCCAAGGCAATGCCACACAAGTGGTGAATGGACAAAGACTCAAGCATTATATCTCGGGCGATTCTTATAATGTTGATGTTGATATTATTCAAGTGGAAACACCGGAGGCTTTCATCAAAGGACAAATTGACAGTCCGCCAGAACTCGACTTTGAATAGGTAACAGTACAGGTAATAAAAAGTCCGCGTTTACCTTTCCGAACATTATTTCTGCTGTTTTTAGAAAATATGAAAAATTACGGAATCGAAACGGAGTGGAAAAGACGCGCGAGGGCCCGTCACCACAGGCCGGCGCGGGCCCCACCCTGGCCGCGCCGACCTATGGTCTGACCGCCTCGGCGTCCCGTTTCCACTCGTTTTCGGCCTGGAACCTTCCTTTTGTCGTAAAAATATTTGCTATATAATCCCCCGGACCCCTGGAGGTCCGTAATATCGTTTTCTCGTCGTGTTTTGTTTCGAGCTGTTTTCTGCCAGGATCTGCTTCGGATCTAGATCCATCATGTCTTCGTCGGGAACTCAGAAGGACAGCTTCTTTGAGGACGTCGTCAACCCGTACATGAACGAGCTGAAGATGCACCCCAAAGAGTTGCGGCTCGTGGATGGAGAGTTGCAGATCAAAGATGTCCAGGGTCCTAAGGGAGAAGGGAGTTTGGAAGACAGGATGGAGAAACTGGAACAAGAGGTCTTCAACTACAAGAAGATGGCTGAGCGTGAAGTGGATATCTTTCACAAGATTGTGTCTGAACTCATTGATGGGCACAAGAAGGAGACTGCAAAGCTGTGGGACGATATCTTCTCACTTCACGACACCACCAACAAACTCCAAGCTCAACTCTATGATGTTCATAATCAAAACTGTGAGTATGAAAACAGGTTTAAGCGCATAAGTCATGCTGCTAGTTTCAGGTTTCCGGAGACCAAGATGTCTTTTGTTGATGGAGGGCCTCTTCCATGGAAGTCTGATGACGACAAAGATTCACCATCACCACCGAAGGAGTAATTCATCATCGGTATTGGCATCCCCTTGGTTTGTTCCAAGCTTGGGGGAGTGATGACCCACAAGTATAGGGGATCGCAACAGTCTTCGAGGGAAGTATTACCCAATTTATTGATTCGACACAAGGGGACAAAGAATACTTGTAAGCCTTAACAGCGGAGTTGTCAATTCAGCTGCACCTGGAAACAGACTTGCTCGCAAGAGTTTATCAGTAGTAACAGTTCTATGGTAGTGGAAATAGCGGAGTAACAGCAGCAGTGAAATAAAGACAGCAGTAGGGATTATAGTAAACAGCAGGATTAAAATACTGTAGGCACAGGGACGGATTTAACGGGCGTTGCATGGATGAGAGAAACTCATATAACAATCAAAGCATGGGCATTTGCAGATAATAATAAAACGGTATCCAAGTACTAATCAATCAATAGGCATGTGTTCCATATTTAGTCGTACGTGCTCGCAATGAGAAACTTGCACAACATCTTTTGTCCTACCAGCCGGTGGCAGCCGGGCCTCTAGGGAAACTACTGGATATTAAGGTACTCCTTTTAATAGAGTACCGGAGCAAAGCATTAACACTCCGTGAACACATGTGATCCTCACATCACTACCATCCCCTCCGGTTGTCCCGATTTCTGTCACTTCGGGGCCATTGGTTCCGGACAGCGACATGTGTATACAACTTGCAGGTAAGACCATAAACAATGAATATCTTCATGAAACAATAACATGTTCAGATCTGAGATCATGGCACTCGGGCCCTAGTGACAAGCATTAAGCATAACAAGTTGCAACAATATCATAAAAGTGACATCTACGGATACTAGGCACTATGCCCTAACAATCTTATGACTATTACATGACCAATCTCATCCAATCCCTACCATCCCCTTCAGCCTACAGCGGGGGAATTACTCACACATGGATGGGGGAAACATTGCTGGTTGATGGAGAGGCGTTGGCGGTGATGGCGGTGAAGATCTCCTCCAATTCCCCGTCCCGGCGGAGTGCCGAACGGAGACTTCTGGCTCCCGCGACGGAGTTTCGCGATGTGGCGGCTTTCTGGAGGGTTTCTGGCGATGTCGACTTCTCTCCGTGCGTTTTTAGGTCGAGGCGAATAAGTAGTCCGAAGGGGGGCGTCGGAGGCCGGCCGAGGGGGCCACACCATAGGGCCGCGCGGGCCCCCCCTGGGCCGCGCCGCCTTATGGTGTGGGGCCCTCGGGCCTCCACCTCCTTCGCCCTTCTGGCTCCGTCAATATTTTGGTAAAATAGGGCCATCTGAAGAAATTCCGAGGATTTTCCCGAAAGTTGGATTTCTGCACAAAAACGAGACACCAGAGCAATTCTGCTGAAAACAGCGTTAGTCCGTGTTAGTTGTATCCAAAATACACAAATTAGAGGCAAAACAATAGCAAAAGTGTTCGGGAAAGTAGATACGTTTTGGACGTATCAACTCCCCCCAAGCTTAGCTTATTGCTTGTCCTCAAGCAATTCAGTTAACAACTGAGCGATAAAAGAACTTTCACGAACACATTTGCTCATATGATGTATATATTCTCATGCTATGGCTAATACTTAAGCAGTTCATAATGAGATACATGCAAATAAGATCATCCAACGGCTATGTCAATCATGGAGAAGTACCAACAATTAATAATAAGCATCATGAATCATGTATGTAAGCAAGATTGCAATGTTCATAAGAGAATATGGTAAAGTGGTATCTCGCTTGCCTGTATTTGATCAGCAAAACATAAATGCCGAGGCACCTCTTGAGTTCATAGAAAGACTAGAAGTAGTGATTGTCAAAGATAAAAGCATCAAAGTTATACCACAATCAATCATATTTTGAGACAAGCATATTATACTAAGAATGACAGTTGTGCTCTCAAGATAGTGCTCAAAGAAAGAATGGAGACACAACATAAAAGTAAAAGATTGACCCTTCGCAGAGGGAAGCAGGGATTAACATGCGCTAGAGCTTTTTATTTGTAAAACAGGAGTAAAATTATTTTGAGAGGTGTTTGTTGTTGTCAACGAATGGTAATGGGTACACTAACTCCCTCATCAACCGGACTCACAAGAGCGGCTCCCATTTATTTATTTTTGGGTGGCACTCCTTCCAACCTTTCTTTCACAAACCATGGCTAACCGAATCCTCGGGTGCCTGCCAACAATCACATACCATGAAGGAGTGCCTTTTTATTTAAGTTTTATTATGATGATGACACTCCCCCAACCTTTGCTTACACAAGCCATGGCTAACCGAATCCTTCGGGTGCCGTCCAACAATCACAAACCATGGAGGAGTGTCTATTTAATTAATTCGGGACTGGGAATCCCATTGCCAGCTCTTTTTGCAAAATTATTGGATAAGCGGATGTGCCACTAGTCCATATGAGAGTCCGTCAAAAGTAAATGACAAGGTCGAAAGCTAAACACCACATACTTCTTCATGAGCTATGAAACATTAACACAAATTGAGAAGCATTTTGAAGGTTTTAAAGGTAGCGCATGAGAATTTACTTGGAATGGTTTGAAATGCCATGCATAGGTATTTATGGTGGACACTTTTGGAACAACTTGGTTTTCAGGTGTTTGGAAGCACGAGCGGCGTCACCGCTCAGTACAAGTGAAGGCTAGCAAAAGACTAGGGAGCGACAAATCAAGAGAGCAATAACTGTCATAATCATGCTTGCGGCAAAATAAATTAACGGAGGCATAAAAGTGATACAAGAACTCTGAAGCAATTATAAATCATCGAGGCTTAATTGACTTTTTGTTCAGTCATATGCATGCGTGAGCATGTGCCAAGTCGATATAAATGAGTTATTCAGAGGAGGATACCACAATGCCATACTTACTTATGAATAAAACAATGCAAGCAAACATCCATGACATGCTACTCATATTAATAAATCGGAACCAAACATGAGAGATCATGAGCTACTAGACTTTCTCAAATAACATATACCTCACATGAACCAACTAAGCATGCTCATATGGATGAGTATATGTACAAAAATGAAAGCAAATAGAGTTCATACCAGCCTCTCACCACAATCAGATTGTCGTAGATCGTCATTATTGCCTTTTCACTTGTGTAGCTTGGATAATATAAAATGAAAACCACGCTCCAGCCACCGAAGACCATTGAACTCATGATGAACTTTACAAACCAAAGAAGAACAGCAAATATTTTTGGTGTTTTCGAATTAGAAATAAGAACGAAAGAAAACAAGCAAACAAAGCAAAATCTTTTTGGGTTTTCTCATAGCAAACTAACGATAGCAAATAAAGCAAACTAAGAGCAAGGTACCAAATAAATAAATGGTGAAGAGAAACAACAGAAATATTTTTGGTCTTTTTGTGTTTTAGGAAAGAAACAAAGTGAAAACAAAAGAATGCAAACTAACAGAAACACAGAAAAGCAGGATGACAGAAATCTGCCAAATCCTGACAGCAGTACAGAAATCGAATTTAACAAAAATCTTCCATTGCTCAGACCAAAAAGTGTTCAACTAATGAAAGTTAGATAACAACCTGGGGAACATGCTCAAAAATTGGCAACTCAAAATAACGTTCTGGCTGTGCGTACGAATTTTTTTGGTAACAGCACAGAATCTGTTTTTGGACAGCACTTCCCCAAATATCATCTCCCTCTCATTAGAAAACCACTCTAGAGACTAAACAAGTATGTACAAGTATCCAGCAACCATAATATGCAAAGAATGAGTGATGCCGGTATACCTCCCCCCAAGCTTAGGCTTTTAGCCTAAGTGGAGTTCATTCCCACGGTCCCCATGAAGTGGTGTCTTCGTAGTATGACGAAGAACGACCCGGTTCCATGTATGTGCTGGAGGAAACGTCGGGGTACGTGACGGTGTAGTCGTAGGAGGGCTCGGCGTTCTCGGAGTCATGTTGCTGGTGGAATTCTTGTATCTTCATATGCTCTTCCACCACCTCCTTTGTTAGCGACCATGATTGCCTGTCAATATTAAACAAACCCTGCTGGGGAAGAGGGATTTCTTTCTCGTTCCCGTCAGCAAACAACATTTTATAGACAATATTATCTATGGTGGAGTTAGTAGTAACAAAATGATGGCTCTTCATAGCAGCAATATCTAGCTTCCTAGGGGTTAATGGTACATCATTAGAATCAAGAGGAATATCTAGATGTGTTAGAATGCGCAGTGCAATAGTTCCTCCAAAAATAGGCCCCCTGCTAGACAGGCGGCGAGCAATAAGAGAACCAAGATGATAAGGTGTCTCTCCAGTAAGTGCAACATTCAAGAAAGCAAGATGGTAGCTAGAAATGTTACTAGTATTTTCTCTACCCAAAATGCTAGTACCAACGTAATATGCGAAATACTTAATAGCGGGGAGTTGAATGTTTCTTATCTTCCCTCGCTGGATGGTGCGGCAATCATCCCCGGTGATCCCTCGGTATAGCTCCAACAAGTCCCGGGGGTTGTCATCAATCCTTCTTGCTGTACCTACAGGGGCAATACCCAATGCAAAACAAAATTCCTCCAATTTCATGGTAACAGGAATATCATAAATCTTGAATGCGACTGTCGGCTCATATTCCGTGTTGTGGAACTTGAAGCTCTCAACGAAAATCTTGGTGAGCCTGTAATATTGTCCCCTCTCGTCTCCCACGTAGGTGGCTAGGCCTGCCCTGTTGACGAGGGTGAAGAAGTCATCCATTAACCCTGCATTGGTTAGAAACTCATAACAAGGGAAGGATGAAGCATTAGGGGCCCCTTGGTCCTCCTCGGGCGCGAAGCTAGGCGCGATGACATCCTCATTGTAGGATCGCCTAATTTGAGTGGACGCCCTTGAGGGCCTACCGGTGCTGGTTGTTGCTTTCTTGAACAACTCTCCAAACTTGAATTTCTTCATCTTCCCCTTCTGAAATTTTCAACAATCATTATAAAATTTGATTTCAAGGTGTGTAATTGAAGGGAACCACTATAGGAACTTGCTAGAGTGCTAAACATGCATCAAAACTAATTTCTACCACTTAGAACAAGCATGCAAGCTCACTAAACATGTTACATACAGCAGCAAAATATTCAAGATATACTCAACCAAATGAAATTCTAATTGGACAATCAAAGGAGTCACATACCAAGGAGTAAATGTGCCAAATTTCAGACAGAAATCTGGGCTGAGCAAGGAGATCGAAAAATCGCGAGTTCTTGAGCAGAAACACGAGTGAGAGAAACTTGGTACGAGTTTTTTCGGGAGAGAGAAGGTGCTGGGAGGAAGAGATGGTGTAGTGGGGCAAGGGGTGGCCCACACCACATGGTGGCGCGGCCCCCTTGCTGGCCGCGCCGCCCTATGGTGTGGCACCCCCTGGTGCCCCACAGGTCATCCTCTGGTGCTCCCAGGTGCCTCGTCGAAAAATAGGACCAACGGTATAATTTTTGTAATTTTTAGAGAACTTCGAAAAATGCACATTTCTGGGTATTAAATTAATGATTACTGCGCAGGAAAATGATTTCTAAAATCTTAAATGACCTAAGCATATTGCAAAACAAAAGTGCTACAGCAAATAAAATAAGTGGAGGGAGAAAGAAAGAAAGAAGTGTTGTTTAACTCTCCTATGCAATAAAATATACTTGTTAACAAGGTTGATCAAGTCTTGCTACCAAATAAATTTTATATGACATAAGAAGAAATAAACCTCAAATCAATCATGTTACCTTATATTGAATTGATATGGATCCAATCACAAGAGTTTGATATTCTTCTTTAGGCTCATATACAGGACAATCAATGGATCCCACTTTGATAGTTTTCACATTAAAAATTGTATTGACTCCACATACTTTATCAATCCTCTTGGGAAAATAGACAGTGTGTTCCTTATCATCAACATTGAAAGTAACCATGCCTTTATTGCAATCAATAACAGCCCCTGCAGTATTAAGAAAGGGTCTTCCAAGAATAATGGACATATTATCATCTTCAGGCATTTCCAACACAACAAATCAGTTAATATCAAGCAATGCTGAGTAACTTGCACAGGAACATTTTCACATAAACCAACAGGAATAGCAGTAGATTTATCAGCCATTTGCAAAGATATATCAGTAGGTATCAATTTATCTAAATCAAGTCTCTTATAAAGAGAAAAAGGCATCACACTCACACCTGCTCCCAAATCACATAGAGCAGTTCTAACATAATTATTCTTGATGGAACAAGGAATAGTCGGTATACCTGGGTCGCCCAACTTCTTTGGAATCTTACCATTGAAGGAGTAATTAGCAAGCATAGTGGAAATTTCCTCATTGGGGACTTTCCTTTTGTTAGTAACAATATCTTTCATATACTTTGAATAAGGAGGCAATTTAATAGCATCAGTCAAAGGGATTTGCAAAATAAAGGTTTCATCCAATCACAAAATTTATTATAGTGTTCCTCCTCCTTTGATTTTAGTTTCTTAGCAGGAAAAGGCATTTGCTTTTGAACCCAAGGTTCTCTTTCATTACCATGTTTCTTTGTAATAAAATCTTCTTTAGTATACTTTTTATTTTTAGCATGCTTTTCAGGTTCTTTTTCAATTTCTTCTTTATCAGGAGTATCATTCTTATCATTATCTTCCTCATGTTCATTACCACTTTCAGTTTCAGCATCAGAAATAGAAATACTATTAGGATCATTAACAGGTTCAGAGGATTCTACAACATTCTTATGTTTCTTTTTCTTTTTCTTTGATGGAGCACTAGTTTTAATTAGTTGAGAATCTTGTTCAATTCTTTTGGGATGCCCTTCAGGATATAGAGGATCCTGGGTAGAAGCACCACCTCTAGTTGTTACCTCACAAGCATGTTTTTCTTTAGAATTATTTCCTAACAAGTCATTTTGCACTTTAGTAAGTTGATCAATTTGAGTTTGAACCATTTGAAAATGTTTAACAAGTATCTTAACATCATTGGAGGTTCTCTCCACAATACCATGCAATTCACTAATAGCTCGGGAATTTTCCATTAAATGATTCTCTACTCTCATATTAAAATTTTCTTGCTTAACAATATAATTATCAAATTCATCTAAGCATTGAGCAGGAGATTTTGAATACGGAATATCTTCCCTAGTAAAGTGTTGAAGCGAGTGTACCTCAATCATAGATGAAGGGGGAATTGTCTCACATATATCTTCTATAGGAGGTAAATTCTTCACATCTTCAGGTTTAATACCCTTCTCCTTAAGAGACTTCTTGGCTTCCCTCATATCTTCATCATTCAATTTAATCATACCCCTCTTCTTCACTATCGGTGTCGGGGTTGGTTCAGGTGTAGACCAATCATCATGATTCCGGCCTATTTTAGCCAATAATTCTTCAGCGTCGTCTGGAGTTCTTTTCCTGAAAACACAACCAGCACAACTATCCAGGTATGCCCTAGACTCAATGGTTAGTCCACTATAAAATATATCAAGTAAATCATTCTTTTCCAAATCATGGTCAGGCTGAGCTCTAATAAGAGAACAAAATCTAGCCCAAGCCTCAGGCAATTTCTCTCCATCTTCCTGGTCAAAATTATAAATTCTCTGCAAAGCAGCATGTTGAGCACTAGCAGGAAAGTATTTTCGAAAGAAAACATCACGCAAGTCAATTGGACTTTTAATAGAACCAGGAGGCAAATTATTATACCAAGTTTTAGCATCATCCTTTAATGAGAACGGAAAAATTTTAGTGACAAAATAAGTACGCATCTTGACATCATCAGAAAATACGCCACTAAGAGTAGATAACTCAGTCATGTGTTCAACAGCACTTTCTTTTTCAGTACCACAAAAGGGTGTTTTCTCAACAATAGCTATATGAGATAGATCAAGAGAAAAATCATAATCTTTATCCCTAATGTTTATAGGAGATGTGGCAAATTTAGGATCAGGAGATGGTTTATATCTAACAGCATGTTCTGCAAGCAACTTTTTAATTTTTCTTGCATCAGTAGTAGCATTGCATTTTTCAATAAAATCATCATTAAGCTCCACATAATCTTCATCAAGATCATCACTAGAATATTCAACAGACTCAGGTGAATTAACAGGTGTAGCAGCATTTTCATTAGGAGTTTCAGTATTTTCAATTTGTCTAGACTTAGCAATTGTAGCATCTAGAAAAGATCCCAATGAACCACTATCATCAAGCACAGCAGAAACATTATCAATATTATGAGAATTTTCAGATTCAGCAGAAGTACCAGCACGCGAAGCATGTGGCGGTGAAACAAGTTTATCAATCACAGATGGTGAATCAAGAGCAGCAGAGGTACTAAGAGTTGTACCTTTTCTTGTAGTGGATGGTAATATGGCGATCTTAGTATCGCGAGGTTTACCCATAATGGAGAATTTGCAGCGAACAATATCAATCCAAGTGAACTTCCAAATAAAGCTATGCTCCCCGGCAACGGCGCCAGAAAATAGTCTTGATGACCCACAAGTATAGGGGATCGCAACAGTCTTCGAGGGAAGTATTACCCAATTTATTGATTCGACACAAGGGGAGACAAAGAATACTTGTAAGCCTTAACAGCGGAGTTGTCAATTCAGCTGCACGGAAACAGACTTGCTCGCAAGAGTTTATCAGTAGTAAGTTCTATGGTAGTGGAAATAGCGAAGTAATGATGAAATAAAGACAGAGTAGGGATTATAGTAAACAGCAGGATTAAAATACGTAGGCACAGGGACGGATTTAACGGGCGTTGCATGGATGAGAGAAACTCATATAACAATCAAAGCATGGGCATTTGCAGATAATAATAAAACGGTATCCAAGTACTAATCAATCAATAGGCATGTGTTCCATATTTAGTCGTACGTGCTCGCAATGAGAAACTTGCACAACATCTTTTGTCCTACCAGCCGGTGGCAGCCGGGCCTCTAGGGAAACTACTGGATATTAAGGTACTCCTTTTAATAGAGTACCGGAGCAAAGCATTAACACTCCGTGAACACATGTGATCCTCACATCACTACCATCCCCTCCGGTTGTCCCGATTTCTGTCACTTCGGGGCCATTGGTTCCGGACAGCGACATGTGTATACAACTTGCAGGTAAGACCATAAACAATGAATATCTTCATGAAACAATAACATGTTCAGATCTGAGATCATGGCACTCGGGCCCTAGTGACAAGCATTAAGCATAACAAGTTGCAACAATATCATAAAAGTGACATCTACGGATACTAGGCACTATGCCCTAACAATCTTATGACTATTACATGACCAATCTCATCCAATCCCTACCATCCCCTTCAGCCTACAGCGGGGGAATTACTCACACATGGATGGGGGAAACATTGCTGGTTGATGGAGAGGCGTTGGCGGTGATGGCGGTGAAGATCTCCTCCAATTCCCCGTCCCGGCGGAGTGCCAGAACGGAGACTTCTGGCTCCCGCGACGGAGTTTCGCGATGTGGCGGCTTTGGGGGTTTCTGGCGATGTCGACTTCTCTCCGTGCGTTTTTAGGTCGAGGCGAATAAGTAGTCCGAAGGGGGGCGTCGGAGGCCGGCCGAGGGGGCCACACCATAGGGCCGCGCGGGCCCCCCACCGCCTTATGGTGTGGGGCCCTCGGGCCTCCACCTCCTTCGCCCTTCTGGCTCCGTCAATATTTTGGTAAAATAGGGCCATCTGAAGAAATTCCGAGGATTTTCCCGAAAGTTGGATTTCTGCACAAAAACGAGACACCAGAGCAATTCTGCTGAAAACAGCGTTAGTCCGTGTTAGTTGTATCCAAAATACACAAATTAGAGGCAAAACAATAGCAAAAGTGTTCGGGAAAGTAGATACGTTTTGGACGTGCCCGCGGTATCACATCATCACCACCTTTATCTTTTACTATCAAGTAGTGTCATATCATGAATAGGGAAGTTATCTTATGGAATAGTATGCAATGTGGAAGTATCTCTCTTAGTTGGTTATCTATGTATCCGTTGGTGTGAGTTATCGTTATGGAATATTAATGAGAAGTCTTATCATTTACTTTTTGCACACCTTATTTTAGTTTGCAATCTCCATTATATGATTACTCTTGACATAAGTATTGATATCACTTTGAGAGCATCAAGTAAATCTATTTGGTTTTGGCAAACTTAGCATTGGTCAATAGCAACAACACCCTGATGTTTAATTAGAAGAGAGAAATACACTTAGATACATTACTCTATTATCTCTATGCTTAGTATTCTAAAGTTAAAATTGCTTGTGCTTATGAGAAAGATGCATGATTGTTTCTATCATATGTATATTTGTTTGTTTCCCTCAACCTTTATGCTTGCTATCAAACCTTGCTAGCCAAAGACCTGTATTGAGAGGAGATGCTTCTCATACATCCATAACCTTAGACCAAACCTATGCCATTTGTGTCCACCATACCTACCTACTACATGGTATTTTCTGCCATTCCAAGTAAATACTTCATGTGCTACCTTTAAATTATTCAAACTATTACTCCTTATTTGTGTCAATGTTTTATAGCTCATGAGGAAGTATGTGGTGTTTCATCTTTCAATCTTGTTGGGCGGACTTTCACCAATGGACTAGCGGCACATCCGCTTATCCAATAACTTTGCAATAAGAGCTGGCAACGGGGTTCCCAGCCCCAATTAATAACTTTCATTAATAATTCTCTTCACATGTTTTGCTCTGATTTATCAGTAAGCAACTTAATTTTGCAATAGACACTCCTCCATGGTATGTGAATGTTGGAAGGCACCCGAGGATTCGGTTAGCCATGGATTGAGAAAGCCAAGGTTGGGGGGAGTGTCATCCTTAATAAAACTAAAATACATGTGTAAACAAAAGAGAAGGGGGATGATCTACCTTGCTGGTAGAGATGCCGTCCCTCATGGGAGCCGCTCTTTGAAGGTTCGCTTGGCAAGGGGGTTAGAGTACCCGCTACCATTCGTTGACAACAACAAACACCTCTCAAAATCTTACTTTTATGCTCTTTATATGATTTCAAAACTTGAAAAGCTCTAGCACATGATTTAATCCCTGCTTCCCTCTGCGAAGGGCCTGTCTTTTACTTTTATGTTGAGTCAGTAAACCTATTTCTCTCTATCTCAAGCAAGCAATTGAGTTGTTGTGAACCAATCATTTATGCTATGATTCAGTTAATCATGTCCTTTATACTTTCTTGTTTAGTACCAATTTTATCTGAATGAATATGACTTTGAAGTTATCAATGATTATGAGGAGATTGTCATGCTTAAATATGAAGGCTCAGCTATAAATTCTAATATGAAAGCTTTGCTTATAAGTACAATCCGTTAGTAGTTCTCTGACCAAGAACGAAGTTTGCCATCACCAACTATGATTTCTTATGCACCTTTACTTGTGATTTCTCTTTACCTATTTCAAGATGAGTTATATGAGGAAGTTGTTTACTAGAATGTCTTGTGTGAATGAATATGATGCTTCTTGTCCGTATTTTATTTATCGACTCTTCACTCCATAAACATGTGGTCTTGTTTATTGAGCTCAGTTTCGCTTGGGGACAAGCGAGGTCTAAGCTTGGGGGAGTTGATACGTCCAATTTGCATCACTATTTTGTATCATAATTTGTTGTTATTCATTGATATATTTCATATTGGGACACAATACTTATATTATTTCATCTATTTTGCATGTTTCATCATCATTGGAGGATCAAGCACCGGAGCCAGGATGCTGGAAAAAGCACCGTCAGAACGCAATATTTCGGAAGATCAACTGTGGAAGGGAATTTCACGTAAATTCCTATTTTTCCAGATGACGGGGGAGCCAAAGGGGGAGCGAGAGAGGAGCCACTGGGGCCCGGACCACAGGCGGCGCGGCCCAAGGCCTGGCCGCGCCACCCTGTGCTCTGGGGGCCCCACAGCCCCTTTCGCCTCCTTTTCTTCGCGTACTCCTTCGTCCCGAAAACCTAAGCCACATAGAGGACCTCACGAGGGGTTACAGCCGCCTCTGCGAGGCGGAGAACACCAGAGAGAAAAGAGCTCTCCGGCGGGCAGGAATCCGCCGGGGAAATTCCCTCCCGGAGGGGGAAATCGACGCCATCGCCATCGTCATCGAGCGGGACATCATCTCCACCGTCATCATCATCATCTCCACCATCTACACCGCCATCACCACCGCTGCACCTCGTCACCGCTGTAGCAATTCGGGTTAAATCTTGATTGTTTGATAGGGGAAACTCTCCCGGTGTTATTCTATACTTGTTGTAGATGCTATTGAGTGAAACCATTGAACCAAGGTTTATGTTCAGATTGTTATTCATCATCATATCACCTCTGATTGTATTCCATATGATGTCTCGTGAGTAGTTCGTTTAGTTCTTGAGGACATGGGTGAAGTCTAAATGCTAGTAGTGAATTATGGTTGAGTAATATTCAATGTTATGATATTTAAGTTGTGGTGTCATTCTTCTAGTGGTGTCGTGTGAACGTCGACTACACGACACTTCACCATTTATGGGCCTAGGGGAGTGCATCTTGTATTCGGTTGCTAATTGCGGGGTTGCCGGAGTGACAGAAACCTGAGCCCCCGTTAGTATATCGATGCAGGAGGGATCGCAGGATCTCGAGTTTAAGGTTGTGGTTAGATTTATCTTAATTACTTTCTTGTAGTTGCGGATGCTTGCAAGGGGTATAATCACAAGTATGTATTAGTCCTAGGAAGGGCGGTGCATTAGCATAGGTTCACCCACACAACACTTATCAAAACAATGAAGATTATTAAACCACATGAAGCGAAAGTACTAGACTAAAATCCCCGTGTGTCCTCGGGAACGTTTGGTCATTATAAGTAAACAAACCGGCTTGTCCTTTGTGCTAAAAAGGATTGGGCCACTCGCTGCAATTATTTCTCTCGCATTTTATTTACTTGTACTTTATTTATCTGCAATATCAAAACCCCCTGAATACTTGTCTGTGAGCATTTACAGTGAATCCTCCATCGAAACTGCTGCCAACACCTTCTGCTCCTCGTTGGGATCGACATTCTTACTTATCGAAGATACTACGATACACCCCCTATACTTGTGGGTCATCAGCGCCCTACAATCTTGGTGGTGGTTATTGTGGAAGTAGTTGGGAAACCCCAAGAGGAAGGTGTGATGAGCACATCAGCAAGTTTTCCCTCAGTACGAAACCAAGGTTTAATCGACTAGTAGGAGAAAGACGTGACTTCTGAAGGTGTTGCTAGCTGACTAGTGGCAGGGCGCACTACCGGCGTCAGCAACAACGTGGAACCTGCACACAACACAACCACAATACTTTGCCCCAACTTATAGTGAGATTGCCAATCTCACCGGTTTGTTGAACGCAAAGGATTAGACGTATCGACTGGAAAGAGATGTTTGCAGTAATTAAATAGAACAGAGCTTTGCAGTAAGTAAAAGAGCAGGATTGCAGTGCTTGAATTTATTAGTGTAAAGGAAAGGACCGGGGTCCTCAATTTACTAGAGGTGTCTCTCCATAAAGATAAATAACATGCTGGGTGAATAAATTATAGCTGGGCAATTGACAGAATATCGACCATACATGACAAGATGATTACTATGAGATTCGTTTGGGCATTATAACATAATACATAGACCGTAATCCAACTGCGTCTATGACTAATAATCCACCTTCCGGTTATCGTCCGAACCCCTTCCGGTATTAAGTTGCAAGCAACAAATTATCGCATTAAGAAATGTGTGTAAAGTAAACAATAGAATTACCCTTGGATAAAATATTGTTGTTTTCACCCTAGTAGCAACATCACATCTACAATCTTAGAAGTTATTGTCACTCTTCCAGAAAACTAGAGGCATGAACCTACTATCGAGCATAGACACCCCCTCTTGGAGTCACAAGCATCTACTTGGCCAGAGTATCTACTAACAACGGAGAGCATGACATACAGGTTCCTAGGATATACAAGTGGATCTGGAGTTCTTGTTGTATCATGAAGATAAAAGTGTTCGCTTGGTTATTGTTGTCAGATAGATTGAATACAAGAGATTTATTAAAGAGGAGACATTGGAAGGTGACAGATGATACACACTGTGTCTTATGTCCAGGGAAGAGCTATGAGGATCGAATTCACTTATTTTTTGAGTGTAACTTCAGTGTGAGAATTTGGAACTACTTGCAGATAGAATGGAAGCCACATGATTACTTGCAAGAAGTGTTGGATCAGGCTAGAAGGAGTTTTGGACGGCCTTTCTTTATGGAAGTACTGATGACTGCATGTTGGAACATATGGATTCTTAGAAATGGGAAAATCTTTAGAAATGAGAAGTGCTCTTTCACTAAGTGGAGAAGCAAATTCATCCAGGATATAACTCTGCTGCAATATAGAACTAAAGCTAAACATAAGGATAGTCTACTTGCTTGGATTAGGTCTCTGCCTTAGAGACATAGTTTATCTTCCTTCTTTTTTGTACATATTGTAACCTTATCTTTATTTACTTTAAATAAATAAAATTTGCTGTGGGGCTTTGCCTCACAGTCCAGGGTCAAAAAAAAAAAAACAACGGAGAGCATGCAAGATCAAAAATAACATATGACATGAATATATAATCAACGTCAACATAGTATACAATATTCATCGGATCCCAGCACACACTAGGATTTCAAGTGGGATGGGATTATCCATCAATCTCGTGTCCCATCCCATCCCACTAATCCCACTCATCCCTCTAACAAATTCTACTAATCCCGTACGGGCTAAAAGGGACAACCCAGGCATCCCGATACTCCTCCAGCCCGGCAGCCCCTATCCTCTGAGCAACGCGTCGCCCCAAACGGGATTCGTCATCTGCGCCGCCGGGGCCGTGGCCGGCTCGCAAGAAGGGCAAGAGGTTGCCCCACGATTGAGCTCACCGGAGACTCGAATCATGGACTGCTGTCTTCCTAGCCAGCTCGCCCCCGAGGGAGATCGGCCGAGGCACTACCTGAAGCGGCGGCGGCGAGATCTGTGTGCCCGGTTCCACGACGCAGCCGTGCAGCTGGGTCAACTCAGCGTGCGAACGGAAGAGTGCAGTCACCGCGCGTTTCTCACGTCGCGCCGGCGAACCGGCGCCCAAGGTTGGCCTGTTCGCCACACAGACCGGCAGAGCGGGAAAGGGTGAGGCGCGTGCTGCGGAGCGCGAGCGCCGGTGGCCTCGCTCGGCCTATGATCCTGCCGTTGCAGACGAGACGGGAAGATCGGCCGGAGTAGTTCAGAGCCCTTTCACGCCGTTTCCTCGCCGGATTCCATGGGGATCACGCTCGTTCTTTTCGATAGTTTGGGGGAAGTTAACACGATAGGTAGAACCCGTAGGGACAAGTGTGATTTTCGTGGGACAGGTGGAACAGGGATTAATGGGACAGTGGGATAATAGGATAATTATCAAGTGGAGGCGGACGTCCCGAATCCATCCCACCTGAAACTATAGCACACACAACATGTAGGATTACATAAGGATAATCTTGATCATGTAGGGCAGCTCACAAGATCTAAACATGAGGCACAAATTGGAGAAGACAACCATCTAGCTACTGCTATGGACCCATAGTCCAGGGATGAACTACTCATGCATCACTTCGAAGGCGGGCATGGCGATGTAGATGCCTCCAGCGATGATTCCCCTCCCCCGACAAGGTGTCGGGAAGAGCTTCAAAACCCCCCGACATGGGTTCTGCAATGGCGGCCGCGCTGAAACTTTTCGTGGAGAGAGGCTCGGGTATTCAGCGTTTTACCGAGATCGTGAAATAAATAGGCGGAGGGGCGATGTCGGTGGAGGCCAGGGTGGCCCACACCACCCCTAGGCGTTGGCCAGGGCCAGGCCGCACCTAGGGCAGGTGTTGCTGCCCTGTTGCCCCCCTTTGACTCCCCTCTGGACTCTGTCTTCGTTACGGTAAAATATTGACTTCTCGGCTTTTGTTTCGTCCAATTCTAAGAATATTTCCTGTACAACTTTTCTGAAATACAAAACAACAGAAAAACAGGGAACTGACACTGTGCCATCTTGTTAATAGGTTAGTGCCAGAAAATGTATAAAAGTGCAACGAAGTATGAGCAAAACATATATGAATTGGTGTAAAACAAGCATGGAGCATCAAAAATTATAGATACATTTGAGATGTATCCGACACTCTCAACAATGTAATCATAATTGAATACATAAATATCATCTCTTCACTTTGCTACTCTGAACCACTCTCCGGTTGGATAACAAACACCAATTCACCTCGTAGGGCTACAAAAGCACTCCTTAAAGTCGCGTTCCGAATCTAGGGATACCCTGCTCTGTCACTTTGAGCATCCAAAGATAGTACTAACAAACACCAATTTATAAGTATTTCTATAAAGTTTAGTCTAAGAGACACACACAATGTGCACACTGTCACCTTCACATCGTGGGACAAGGTGTCTCCGGAGATGACATAATAAAACCACTTGAGAGCATAGTAGATGAAGAATAACATCTACTTATTCAACTAGATTACAAAGCTCATGATCACATAAAGATCATACCATGGGAGAGAGAGAGATAAACCAGATAGCTAACGGTAGAGCCCTCAGCCTCGGGGGAGAACTACTCCCTCCTCATCATAGGAGTCAGCAACATCGATGAAGATGGCGGTGGAATCGATGGAGATGGTTCCGGGAGAAATTTCCCGTTCCGGTAGGGTGCCGAAACAGAGACTTCTGTCCCCCGAAACTTGTCTTCGATGGCGGCGGAGCTACAAAACTTTTCGTGAACGGAGGCTGGTTGATTTAGGGTTTTCGCGCCGGGAGGCAATTTATAGGCAGAAGGGCGAGGTCGGTGGGCGCCCGAGGGGCCCATAGCACCCTTAGGCGTGGCCAGGGGGTGGCCCGCGCCTAGGCATGGTGTGGCCGCCTCCTGGATCTTCTCTGTCTCTGATTTGGACTCCGTCTTCGGGTCGGGAAAAATAGGAGGTTTGACTTTGTTTCGTCCAATTCCGAAAATATTTCCTGTACAACTTTTCTAAAATACAAAAACAGCAGAAAACAGGAACTGACACTGTGGCATCTTGTTAATAGGTTAGTTTCAGAAAATGCATAAAAATATCACAAAGTGTAAACAAAACATATAGAAATTGGTGTAAAACAAGCATGGAACAAAAAATTATAGATAGGTTTGCAACGTATCAGATACCTAAATTAATCACAATCAATAATCCATAATCAACTAATCAATTCTTTCATTGAGATAGTAATTTTTTCATTAATATATAAAATTTCATTAGGATTACAATGAGGAATCCCATGAAACTCCAATAAAAACCCCAAAAAGATAAACCGAGAAATCTAGGATTAAACTCCAATCCTAAACTTTTTCCGTTTATATAGGGAAAATAAGTGGAAACATCTAGTAAATCATATTCTTGAGGGCCTCTCTACTCTGCGATAGTTGTACTACGATGGCAACATGGCTTCCATCCTTCGTGACGACTACTGCAATAGTGGCGGATACATGGCCGTAATCCTGCGCGCACCGTGCTGCGACGATGGCAGTGCCATGGCCTCTATTCTCCATGCACCTCGACAACGTCTAGATGCCTGCCATTTTTTTTTTTGAACAAATGCCTGCCATTCTCCACACACGCTTGCATCTGAAAGGGAAAGTAGATTGATTAGAATAGGGAACTGAGGTGGAGGTGAAACCACAAGATGCAACACGGTACGTAGAAGAGATAAAGACCATACCTTATAATCAGGAACAAAGGTGGAGGAATGCGACACTCAGCCTGAGCTAGATCGGGAGATAGTACGATGAGAGTGATCAGGAGGGCGGTTATTAGGAGAGATGGAAGTTGGTGAGATCTAATTTCCTTTGCAAAATAATCCAATCTAAGGGTTTTCCGTAATTGTTAGGATTTGTTTATGGGTGCCATAACAAGTGTTGCTCCAGCTATGTGGGGCACAAAAGACCCATAAAGACAGTGCATGACTCGGCAGAGGTGGCCCGCACTTGTCAGTGAGACGTTGCTGACAAGTTAGGGAGACGTGCTTGACAATTCTCAAGTTTTATCCCAAATTTTAACATCGCTTACAATGAACAAAGCAACGATTAATGCTTCCATTCCATCTACCACGACACTCATGAGTGTCAGGCTTTCCTACAATCTACCACAACGCTGTTTTATGCTCGTAAGGAGTCGACACATAAATATCTGGCTTGTAACATCCCAAGTTTTCAAATCAATAAAGAGAATAAGATTCTATTATTCAAAAAATGGAACCAACAAAAACTTTAATTGAGTTATATGTGGTGCATAAGTCTTAATGCATATGTGTTGTGATCTTGCCATGATGATTGCTTGAGTGTTTATTAATGTTACTAAAACCCTAAACCATGAGCATTATGATCAAAGAGAAACAAATCAAAAGAAAAGAAAATGAAAATAACACCACATATGAGCCTATGGCTATATTTGCAAATATCTAACCTAGGCCATTCTATTTGGTTTAGATGGTTTGGAAATGTTATTAAACACTTAAGAATCACTTTTGAATCAAAGAAATACAAAACAAACCAAAGAAAATAGCAAACCCTCTCACATAAGATAATGGTAAAGTTTGACAATTATATCAGGATACCCACTTTGAGCCCTTATATTAAGAAATTCTTAAACTAAACTCTCTCAACTCTTTTCTCCTCATCCAAGAACTCATCAAGAGGATCATATTTGGTAAAGACCAACCTTGCAAATTCCTTCTCAATTGCTTAATATAATCAAGCAAAGTGGCATCACCAAATCAGATTTAAGATCATACACATTTTGGATTTTCTCAAACCACCACCATTTTGCAAACCAACACCACCATTACAAGCCAAACATTATTTGAATCACATCCATACAAAAGTTTGGCAAAATTCAAATATTTTGTTCATGCGGCCATTTCATCGAACACTTGGCAGGCAGGAATCTTGTTTGAACACACATGCTATTATCCTTTGGGTTTTGGCCTAAACCCGAGATCATCTGTGATGATTACTGTACTTGTACACCTCCTGGACAAAACCATGCCTTTGCCCTTGATGATTAAAGCAAGGAGAGGACCAGACCTAGCCATGCCATTGTACCATGCCATCCTCTATGCCATTCAACCTCTCTGCCCTCTCCTCTCACTTTAAGCATGTCCAACAGCCTCCCCTCTCTTCCCTGATCATGACCACGCCGGCCGTTGGTACAGGAGAGGCTCACATTGGCCAGCCCGTACGCGCCCAGAATGCCCAGGCATGCCAGCGCGTGCACGCGCGCGACGCACAGACGCGCCAGAGCGCGAGCTCGCCCAGTCGCATCAGTCCTCCCCTTCCTCTCTGCCTCTGCACAGAGCATCACCACGCCACCAGCTAGCGCCTAGACATGCCCAGCTGCTCGCGCAAGCCCTGTCGCCGTCGTCCTCGTCAAAGCTTTCCGCCGGACCTGTGACAGACAACGCAGCCGCCCGAGCCATCCCGTCCCCCTTTCTCCGCGCCAGCAAGCACGCGAGGATCGCCATGATGCCAGCAAGCTCACGCCGTCCTTCCCTTGCCCCTTCACCGCCCAGAATGCCGTCGCCGTGGACAACCCGAGCGTGCCCTGCAGCATCCCCTCGCCGCTATAAAGAGAGCACGCCCCAGCACCATCTCTTCACACCATTCCACTTCTCTCATCTCACTGAGCCTCCTCGACCACTTCCCTCTCCACATTACTGCTGGAGCTGCCCCAATTGCTCGCCGGAGTCCGCGGAGCCGCCGCAGAAGGAGCCAGAGCTAGGAGCCCCCAGGAGCCGCCGCTTGTACCAGGAGCTTCGCCATCCTCGACAACGCCGCCCTGCATCAACGCCGATGATCGCCGGACCATGGTTAGCCCTCCGACCCCCTAGCCTCGCCGCCAGTAGCTCTCGATCTCGTCGAAGACTACGATGATCCACCGCCATCCGATCTGCTTCTAATCCAACGCTCCACCTCACTCGTACTATTTCGCTGGTTAAAGACCCACTGACAAGTGGATCCCACTGTCAGGCGGCCTGCTCGTGCGAGACACGCAGCTGGGCCGGCCCATCTCTTTTTCTCTCTCTGGCCCGTTAAATTTTCCCGCGCGAGCCCAACTATTCAAATTTGATTTAATTCATTCAGTTTGAATTCACTACTGGTGCTATATATGTTCAAAATTTAATAGAATCAATTCCACTGAGCCAAATTTCATGAATTTAATATTTCTGGAAAGCTGATAAAATTATCTAGCCAACTACACTGGTCTCAACCCTAGATTTAATGTAGAACTCATGTAGTAAAAATAACAAGGTAGGGCCTTTTTCAAATACAAACAATTATTAAAAATCAACCATAATGAATTTTGAGGTGATTCCAATTCTCACAATTGTCATTTCAAGAACTCTAATTATTTATGCAAAAATATTACAGTGGTGTTTACCATGATCATGGGCTAGAATAAATAATGGCTATGTGGCTATTTCTAGTCCATTTAAATTACCCAAACTTATTTATTAAATAGTATGAGAGGTATCCTCTCATTTAAATCATGATCCTAAGTAATTCAATAAGAGGAAATGATCTTAGTCAATAGAACCTCATATTTTATTATTTAGTGATATTAAATTATTACTATAGTAGTGTTAAATGGCATGAGGTATAATACCTCATTTAAATCATTTTCCCAAATGATAAATATGAAATGTTGACCTTGGTCAAAATGTGTTTATACTTGATTATTTGAGGAGATTAAATCTTAACAAGATTCAATGAGAGGAAATTATTTCTCAAAGGAAATAAATATAAACCCTAATAAATATTTCAATGAGAGGAATTTTTTTTTAAAGAAAACAAAGTCAACCCCCATGTTAATGAGGATGTGATGTTAGGTTAGCTTGTGTGAACCATTTGTGTGTTTGGTCTAGTACTTAAAGTTTGTTTGGTGATTGTATACCTCGTATCCGTTTATAGACGCTAGTACCAAAGACTGCCAGGAGGAGGAGGTCTTCTACGAGGAAGAAGAAGAAAACTTTGTTCACTGTACCACTCAAGGCAAGCTATACTCTTGCAAGCTACCCTAATGCAAGGTCTACTAGAGCAAGGCACCATGGCACTATTACTTTATGTTTAATGATCCAATCCCAAGTCTTTACTCTTGCAAGCTTTTACTTTGATTATCAAGGCTTACTTTTATAGTTAACTTTGGTCTAAGTATAGAGTGGTACAAGAACATCAAACTTAGCCTAGAAAGCTACAAGATAGTTAGTACCCCTCATGACTAGTTGCTAGTGCTAAAACTAAAAATTGACTACTCTAGATGGGAACATGTGAAACAAATGACTTTGAAAACCTTGGAATGATGAGTCATACCATTGAAAGATTTTGAAGGTGAATATGATATGAATGACATGGTGAATTTGACAAAAACTGATGATTGGGTTCGGATGCGATACCATTTCAATTTTACAAGTACCCCACAATACCTGATTATGGGTAGGGCTTAACTGGAAGTTTATGTATTTTAGTATGGGTTCCCTCTAAACAAGCATCATAGGGGTTATGCCGAGGCTGTCTCCGAGAAATGTGAAATGACGTGAAAATGAGGTGAATGTCCTACCCAAGCCCTGTGCAGTTCCCAAGATAGCAGACTGCTGTCACTGGGAGGTCAAACTCATGGGGGAGGTGCCTATACTAGGGTATGTAAGTGAAATGTTAGGGTTGATGATCCGCATACTGAGTATGATTATTCAGGGCTATCCCTGACGGATGTAATCAAAAGTTATGGCACAAAAGTACAACCTCTGCAGAGTGTTAAACCTATTCGAATAGCCATGTCCGCGGTTATGGACGGTTGGATGGCCATACTGTTCCGTTGTCAGATGTTTCCTAAAAATAAATGGTGAATGGGAAGGTGAATTTAACTTGATCACAACAGAGTTGTGAGAATGACACTAATGTTCCCACCTGAGTTATGTTAGGCAAATAAAGAGTCTTTATTACTAAAGTACTTATGAAATAAAACTGGCTTTATGCAAATAAACCTAGAGCTTAGAACCCCTTTAATATAATAGATAGAGTTTACACTAGTATTAGTTTGCGAGTACTTTAAAGTACTCATGGTTGTGTCCCTGGCTATTCAAATGGCTAGACTATGAAGAGGAGCAACAATATCAGGATGACGGACAACAAGATGTCTACGATAACTAGTATCGTCTTCTAACGTCAAGCGTTACTTATGGACTAGATGGACTACTACTACTTCGCTTCCGCTATGTGTTGTGTTTGTTGATCATTAGATCAACTATTATTGGAAGTATGGATCATGTGATCTATTGTTGTAAGACGACTATGGTTTGTAATGAATGATGACTCTATGATATCAACTGTTATGTCTCGCAAAAACAATCTTCCTAGGATTGCGATGTATGGCATAATAGGCATCAAAACTTAAAAATCCGGGTGTTGACATGGCGCCCTTGTTTGCTGCCAGGAAATCACACGTCCTAGGGAAAAAAAAATTGCAGGCTACTTTTGCTTGTGCCGTACAAAAATTCAGCGATTACGGGAGGATTTTTTTGTAGTGAAAGATGACCCGATGGACCCAATAGGCCCAAATGCTAACCCTCACCTGCATTGCCCATTTTCTATGTAAGGTTGTAAACCCTCGGCCCACTCCTCGCGCGCGATGCTTCCACACTATAGACTCTCCACTACCACATGTAAACTTAGCTAGCCGCACTCCTCTCGCCTACTATTAGCCTCGCATTCTTTGGAACCACCTTAAATTTATTTGGATCTTTTGGTGGATAATGTTAGTAATCATGATATCCTCTTTGTGTCAACCCAAGCAATATTTTCACAAATATTATTGCCACTCTTGATCTTAATCCCTAGGGTTTTATGTGGAAAACCGCAATTCCAAATAATGGAAACCTAGACCCCGATCTTTCACTTCCAAAGCAACCCCTATTTGTTTTTTTTTTTTTGGAAAATTTCCCAAAGCATTTCAGTGACTACTCTACACTTATATAGTCCAATAATGCAAAAATATTTTCATATGTCTGCTGCAATATTATAACATAAAGATAATTCCATTTCTGGCCATAAATAGTCCATAAATTCAATGATATATCTCTACCTCTGTAAGAATCAGGAAACATTGTGGAGATGATAATCTTGCCAATTTATATACCCCAGGTAAAAATATTGGGTCAAGGTGAATAATATACCCACATGGTTGACGCATCAACCTTGGACAATAATTGTACCATGAATTGAAGTGTACACCAAACTATTTCCAAACATCCTTAAACTTTTCGACAATACTCATTACACATATGACATATCATCCGTAGTAAAAGGTCAACCTCATTTGAATAGAGAAATCCTCTATGCGAACTATCGAGCACCTTGGCCTTTAATGGACATTGGATCGATGAGAATGCATTTGGTTTGGCATGTGGACTCGCCGTTTGGCCCTGCAGGTGCATTATGCACTGCATTAAACGCATGGTGGAAATAGCATTCGTCCAAAAGTGCAACAGAGCGGCTGAAACGCGAGCGGCATGTCCCTGGGCGCTCTCTGAGTCCCGAGAGCGGAATAGCGACATATCGTCGCCCACGTTCACCTTGTGTGCCACTGTGCCACAGACCCCTCGCGACTTCGCCTCCATGCCTGGGCAATCGTCAGACTAATTTGAAGCATGGCATCTAGCAGAGAAGCAAACGGGAGAGGGAGTAACACACACTTCGAGTAAGTCAGAACTCATGCAAACTCGCTCATGAAGTGGTCATAAAATGACTCAGACCAAATAGGGAGCTGAGCGCTGTGTCCATCAACATCACATCTTGAGGTGCTGCAAGCATCCCCAAGGTTTGAAATAGGGAAGTCAGCAAGCGGCGGAAGGGAGTTCTCTGACATGAACAACGGTTTGTGGGTGCTATTCTCCCCAGCACCGTTGTTCGCAGTGTAATCTGAGTTCTGGTTACCACCATTGATGATGGGCTGTTCAAAGAATGAGATACTAGGTATCTGGATGTCAGGCAGTTGCCCAGTTACGAAGTCTTGGCCGTTGATACCCTCCAGGATCCTTGGGGAGGACAACGAGGAAGAGGAAGACATCTGCGCAGGACTCAGGAGGCCAATCTGCTCCAGGTCAGTAGGGATGGTTTTCATGCTGCTGGAGGTGGGACTACTCGCAATGGCCGCTGCAGACTGAAGCAGGCACTGTAAGTAATCGAGCTTTGCTGCCTGGACTGCATCGGCTTGCAGCTGGAGGTGGCTGGAGGTGTTGTCTTCCCATGGACGCTGCTCCACAAGCTGGCGGAGGTTGGCAAGCGCGATGAGCTGTGGCAGCGCAGCGAAGAAGTCAGTTCTTGGTCGGTGTGTCATGGGGTCGAAGCCCATCTGAATCAGCTTCTTCTTCAGGTGCGTGTTCCAGAAGTTCTTGATCTCGTTGTCGGTCCGTCCTGGGAGGTGCTTTGCGATGGCTGACCACCTGGTTTGATCAGCACAAGAGTTTAGGGGTGTTAGCTAGAGCGCCTCATGTCAAAGGACAGTTGATAGATGGCAGGAGTATATGTGGAAGAGATTTGGTAGAGGTTGTGCATTACTTGTTGCCAAGGACGGAGTGGAGTTGGAGAATAGTCTGTTCTTCCTCGGGGGTGAACTTCCCTCTCTTGATATCTGACCTCAGATAGTTAGTCCATCTCAGCCTGCAGCTCTTGCCACACCTGTTCAGTCCTGTGAGAGATGCATGAGTCACACTATGAACAAAAGCTAGCTATGGCAATTGTGCTTGGCTCTGAGACAGAAATTATAAGCGTGTATCGCATATACCTGCAAGCTTCGGCAGTGTTCTCCAGCTCCCATGGCCGTTCTTTACGATGTACTCTGTGAGCTTTTGGTCTTCTTCAGCGGCCCAAGGGCCCTTCTTGAGGCCATTCTCATCGCAGCAAGGAGACCTCCCCATTGATAGGACTGAGATAGGATTGGGGTTGGATGTTGCAGCTGGGAAGGAGGGAGACAACCTATCTGCCTTCCAAGCTTGGTCCTTGGGTTTCCTGTGCCAAGGATGGCTGGTCACCGGAACACAGCTTCCTCTATATAAAGGCGAAGACATCCTGGATTCCTAACCCAAGTTTAGACATAATTCATTCAAGTAGTAATGACGGATTTGCCCTTTGATTATTCGAGTATGTGACGAATGAGGGCAAGGGTAATGATGTCCATACTAAATAAGGGGCCTTTGATCCCTGTTGTTGACTTAGGTAATGGAGGTTGCTAACTACTAATACTTGGGTAAGCAATCACATTTTAAACACAAGGCTCGAAATGAGCCCGACTTTGAATTAACAAAGCCATCAACCGGCCAGGAGTTACACCAAGAGGCCATACTTGGGTAAGCAATCACATCGATATACCATGTCTCCTGTCTCCCTTTAGACTTTTTATAAAGGTTTTCTGCTTAATCCTTAGTGTTCCTTACTGTGATTATCTTGTTTCCGCTGTTATATATCATGTACAAATGTGATCTTCCTCTGGATTTTGGAAGTTGGAACTCATTCAACAGAGAAATCATTAGATCATTGTTAGCAGCTCATTAGAACATGTCTCATGGAGCATATTCTGCTATTACTTGCTGTGGAGCACCCTGCAGTCTTATTCCATATAATTGGACAAAAGTTTCAGAAGTAGAATCCTGGAAGTGTGCAGACTAAACTGGTGCAGTTTCAGCAACTCTCATTCGATATGAGTCCTATAGTAGCATCCCAAACATTAGTTTTTTTTTGAAATCCAGTCATAGCTCCCTCCAAATTGCAATGATTGTACTACTAGTACTTATTGTAATGGTAATATTATAGTACTTGGCATTTTGGCAAGACCCTGTCGTAGCAAAAATACACCATCTGCATGCGATGTCAACATTTGGATAAGTTGATTCCTGGGAGCTGGGATACCATAGTACTGGCTGTATATCGTTATCTTAAGTAATGGGACCTGCACATGAAAGGTGCAGATGAACTGGAGGGCGATCCAGGGAAGAACCTATAGGAAAGGTGATAATACTATTATCGTGGAAGGGGATACGTACAAGTTATTAGCAGCTGGAATGGCGTATGCAGAGATCTGACTCCGTATCTAGTCTTTACCTGTTCTTGCGCAGCCCCAGATTAAGTATACAAATTCCTTGGTTAGGTTTGTGCTAGCTGCTCATCACGCGTGATGCTGCCTATTGTTTGCTGCATTTCTTACTGCAACTGGGGACTCAAACATGTGTTAAACTGAGAGGCTGCAAGGGAAAGCATGGATGTCGATTAAGCTTCTGCTGTCATCTTTGACTGGAGCCGCCAAGTGGGTCGGTGCAGAAGACCAGCACCATGATTAATTGCTGTCTTATGGAATAATTGAAGGCACCATCGTACTTGGCGTTTTATTCTTGTTTCAAGGACTCGCACGTCCAAATTCAGAGCACGATCGAGGCGAAAGTTTTTGAGAGAGTAGGCAGAAGACGATACGGTGGAATTATTCATCTGACATATGTATGTCCCGAAACAATTTCATTTGGTAAGTAGCAAATATCAATCAAGAAAATCGCAAGCTGCATGTCTTATCTGTATTAAGATATATATATATAAAGGACTCATTCTAAAATAAATATGAAGGACTTGATACAAGGGCATAAAATAGCGACAATTCCACGTACGCTCCTTCTAGCCACATACCATGCCAAACGGCTTACAACACTCTTCCAAACAACCACACAACGAAGGCTTGTCTTGCTCAACCTCTAGCTGTTATGGCGAAGAGATGCGGCATAGTCTCAAAGCTGCGTTAGTACGATCGAGTTGAAATTTTTCGAGACAGTAGGCATAAGCCGATACGATTAAATTACTCATCTGAGGAATGTATGCTCCGAAACAAAATTTATTTGACAAGTAGCAGAGAGACCAGTAATTGATCTCTTTAGAGCGCACACATGAAGTTTTTTCACTTACATTTTGCATGATACATAGTCGAAAGCAACTCGGCTTCAGTGCGTAAAATGACTGGCCGTGTAACAAAGAAATTAAAAAGCTTTCGAGCAGGATATATACACTAGACACGATGTATTTGCATATGTCATCTCAGGAACACGTAGCATATATCTATCGACTTGCCGAAACGTACATATCGTTGACAAATTACCAGCAGCAGGGGGTCGCTGAACTGCAACCAAGCTATATGATCCAGACCGGTGAAGAGCCCGCATCCCGTGATAGATCGTTCGGGCCGGTCGTCCCCGTCCCCTAGCCAGCTTTCCAGCGCGCGTGACGGCGAGTGGGGAAAGCCTTCCTTCCCCATGCACGCAACGTACGTGCGTGACCTTCGTCGTCGTTGTCGTCGTCGTTTGGCTTTTCGTCCGTCCGGTCGCGTCACCCCTCCTTCGCCACCTTCACCTGCGTGGGGCGCGTGGCCCCATTGTTAAACAAACCCAACTTGATTAAACGTTCCCATGCATGTCGCTCTCAGTTTAGGCTCCGCGGCCTTCTCGATCGAGGGCGATCTCATTGTATGCGTTGTACGCGGTCCGGCCGGCCAGTAGCATCGTCGATCGCAAAACTGCTGCTGAATTTCGCTCGAGAAACGGTCATCTGGTGGTGCGTATAGTGTTTTAATTTGTCTGATAAAAAATTTAATCTATGGTTGGTTGGTTAGAAGGGCAATGGTGTCATCAATATGCTAAGGTTTAAGAGTGTCACAATAATTTCTTAGTCGAGAACACTAACTTCGTGCTCGGTCGTCAAATGATGTCATCAAATTTCAGTTGCAACTCATGTTGCAACTATGGCTACTTCTGATGACTCCAAGGGCACCACATCAACCAGTAATGATGATTGAAGAATTCTGTAATGCAATTAGTGTAGCTTTTGTGTCAGTTCATGAGGAGGCTTTTGAGAATGCACAACTTGTTAATTTAATCACTATCTGTAATGACATTACTAAGTACTCATGTGGTAATGAAATCTCTTTCTGTGACCTGCTATGTATGGATCACTTTGGCTACTACCAATTTGGTTTTCAATGAATAGTTCCCCAAATTTGAAGGTTGACTGGAATGTGCTTTGTTGGAATGTTAGAGGTTTAAATGATAAAGACAAGAGACTTGCTGTATACAACAAGATTGATGAGAGTAATTGTGCCATTATATGCTTGCAAGAAACCAAATGTGAAAATTTTGAGCACTCATTCATCAGGACCTTTTGCCCCAAACGTTTTGATAGATTTGTGTTTGTGCCTTCCATTGGTGCTTCTGGAGGTATTATTGTTCTTTGGAACAGTAAGGTTTTTATGGGCACTTTAATAGAAACAACTCATTCGGTTATTAGAATGCAATTTGCTTCTGCTCACACTGCTGAAATTTGGACTATGATTACTGTTTATGGACCCTGTAGAGGGGTTATGAGGGATGAATTTGTCCAATGGTTATTTGATTTGGATATCCCTGTGCATGATAATTGGTTACTTCTTGGAGACTTTAATTTCATGAGATCAGTGGATAATAGGAATAAACCAGGGGCTGATATGGCAGATATTTTCCTCTTTAATAATATTATAAGTCATCTGGGTTTATTGGAGCTGCCTCTAAAGGGGAGAAGATTCACTTGGTCCAATATGCAAGCTACTCCACTCTTGGAGCAAATAGACTGGTTTTTTACATCTTGTGAGTGGACATTGAGATTTCCTAATACAATGGTTTTTCCACTTGCAAAATCCACCTCTGATCATACTCCCTGTGTGGTATCTATCTCTACCTCTATACCAAAGGCCAAGATCTTTCGATTTGAGAATATTTGGTTAGAGCAGCCAGGATTCATGGAGGTGGTTACAAATGCTTGGAATATGCCAGTAAATAAGAAGAATGTGGCTTCAGTGCTAACTGCAAAATTCAAAAATCTTAGATATGCTTTGAAGAAATGGGGGAAAGGTCTATCACATTTGAAGATACTTATTGAACAATGCAATAAAGTTATCCTATTTTTGGACAATTTGGAAGACTCCAGAGATCTGAATAGAGCCGAATTCAATTTTAGGAATATTGTCAAGACACATCTGAAGAAACTTTTGAGTATACAATCAAACTATTGGAAGAATAGATGTACAATTAGATGGATTAAATTAGGAGGAGAAAACACCAAATTTTTCCATGCAAAGGCCACTGAAAGATATAGGCATAATGTTATATCAGTAATAAAGGATGAGCAAGGAAACCCTTTGGTGGAACATAACCAGAAAGCTAATGCATTGTGGGCCTGTTACAGAAATAGAATGGGAGTTACCAATGATAATGCAACACAAGCCAATATATCACATCTGATTACTCCAGTGGAAGGTTTGGATATTCTGTCTAAGGAATTTACCACAGAGGAAATTGAGGGAGTCTTGAAGCATCTGAAAACTGATAGAGCTCCTGGGCCTGATGGGTTTAATGGAATGTTTGTCAAGAAATGCTGGAATATAATCAAGGATGACTTCATTAATCTATGCAGGGATTTTCACAGAGGACAAGCCCCCTTGGAAAGTATTAATAGTTCATACATAACCTTGATTCCAAAGAATTTGTCCCCAGAGACAGTGAATGATTTTAGGCCAATTTCTTTAACAAATACATGTCTTAAATTTTTGACAAAGTTGGCTGCCAACAGGTTACAGTTACAAATCAAAAGTTGCATTCATGAAAATCAATATGGATTTATAAGAGGGAGAACCATTCAGGATTGTTTGGCTTGGACTTTTGAATATTTGCATCAATGTCATAAATCCAAGAGAAAAGTGATTCTACTTAAATTAGACTTTGAAAAGGCTTTTGATACAATTGAGCATAAGGCTATCATCAAGATAATGGAAATTAAAGGTTTTGATTCAACTTTCATTCAGTGGGTTAAAGAAATTCTGACTTCTGGTTCTTCTGCTATCCTTTTAAATGGTGTTCCTGGGAAACCTTTCTTGTGTAGAAGAGGGGTCAGACAGGGTGATCCTCTCTCTCCTTTGTTGTATGTTCTTGGTGGTGACCTGTTGCAAAGTTATGTCAATTATGCTTTCAGAGAAGGAAGATTAAGGGCTCCAATTCCCAATAGAGGCAGTAATGATTATCCTATTGTACAATATGCAGATGATACCATTGTAATGTTGCCAGCTGAGGCAGATCAGTTACAAGTATTGAAAGAAATACTGGAGGAATATTCTGCTTTTACTGGGCTCAAAGTTAATTATCACAAATCATCACTTATTCCTATCAACATATCTCAAGCTGAAGCTGAGGCTCTGTCAGCACAAATACAGTGTTCTATTGCATCAATGCCCTTCCCATATCTTGGCATTCCTATGGGCACTACTAAACCAACAATTAGAGATTTATCTCCCCTAACTGATAGAATTGAAAGAAGGCTCACTGCTTCAGCCTCTTTCTTATCATATGGTGACAGGTTAATTCTGGTCAATTCTGTATTGTCATCAATGCCCATACATTATCTTAGTACACTAGATATACCAGATGGAGCAATTGAGGTAATTGATAGAGCTAGAAGGAATTGTTTGTGGAGAAAGAAAAAAGATGATGACAAAGCACACTCTCTGGCCTCTTGGGAGATGATTTGTAAACCAAAAAACAAGGGTGGCTTGGGTATCATTAATCTGAAAATTCAGAATAAATGTCTTATGTTGAAGCAATTGCATAAATTCTACAACAATGTGGATCTCCCCTGGTGACATAGGCATCCCCAATGGGCCTGCCAAAGATGGTACCCGGGGTTTATTGAAGGCCCAGTACTCGAAGATTAAGAAGACTTGGAAGCCCATTTAGTATTAAGGAAAGATAGTTTGTATTAGGAAAAATAGAGACTTGTAATCTTACGGGTTGGATACGAAATCCTCCCGAACTCGTAACTTGTACCACGAAAACCTCGGCTCCGCCTCCTATATAAGGGGGAGTCGAGGGACAAAGAAAGGATCGAATCTACTATCAACATAACCCTAGTTTTCATAATCGTCGAGTACTTTTGCTGAACCTTCGAGATCTACTTGCCCTCTACTTCTAGCAAAACCCTAGTCTACAATCTGTAGGCATTGACAAGTTAATCCTTTGTCAATTGGCGCCGTCTGTGGGAATTAGAGGTTGCAAGGAGCTGATCTCGATGGCACGTTCAAGATCTTCGACTTCGTCGACAGCAAGCAACGCGATGTAACAAGGAAAAACTGATCTATTCAATTTTATTCCTCACCCGCCCTCCCGTATGGATGCATGTGCCTATCTGGAGGAGCCCATCATCATGACGTTCGGAGAATTCCGATTTGGCGTCAACAAGGAAGGATCCTACCGTCTCGAAGTTCCAATCTCGTCGGAATTTTCAGCGGTCGATTCTAACTTTTCGTCGAGTGACGAGGAGTTTTTCGCCACGCTTCGTCGACAACAAGGCAAGCGGAAAGCTCGCCAAGATCTTCAGCAACACATCCTTCGAGTCATCTGCGGACTCCTTTATAAGCAGCGACTCCGAAAGCGTCGACAGCTTCAACTTCATCGACAAATGCGCCATCGGAAAGGTCTTCACCACTCTATATGATGGTGTCACCAACCTTGACAAAAATCAATACACAAAATACCACCAAATCTGTGCAATAGAAGAAGCGGGTACATCAGAACCACAAACGTCAGAGGCTTTCGACGATTTGGGAAATCCATACGTCGATCCCGCTGATCTCAGAACAGGCCTAGGCACTAAATATGCCGGATCTTCAACTCGCGCAAAAGTCCAACTCCCGCAAGCAGCGTGGGATAGGGCTGCGAGAGCCATGGATGGATCAGAACCAATGAATACTACTGCTACCGTACAAGAGTTACAAGCATATCAATATAGACTTGCTCGGGTAGCAGAGAGTTAGAAAAACAGACAGCATCCCTGAATAGGAGGAAAGAAGCAGCTTCGCATCAAGCAGACGCCGAGCGGAGTTAAGTCGCCTTTCAGAACTTCGGGAGATAGTCACAGAGAAGCTCGGAGGAGAGCGATGTCTCGGCTCCAAAACATACCCGAAGCAGAAAGAGGAAGCATAATCCAAAATCTCGACATGTCCTTTATGTCGATTGATGAAAGAGGAAATATCATCCCAAAAACTCCAGAAGCAGGTTACATGGCAACACAAGCTTACATCCTTGCGTCTAGACCACCTCCTGGGGACCCGAGAGAACCATTGTTCAATATGGCGATGGCTGGAGTAGGAGTAATGGGAACAGCGTTTGCAACAACGCCTCCCGAAGAAAATCCTAGGCGAAATAGTCCACGACCCAACACAGCAGTTCAAGACCCCCAAGAACAAGTGGAGCAAGAGACACAGCGGTCCAAGTAAGGGTAGACAGAGCGCGACAAGAAAGAAGGGAGCGTCAGCACTCACCGAGCTTGCCGACGAAGATATGTGTGGGCTCCCGTGTTTTACGAGAAGAGTTCGAAAGACTCGAGTCCCAAAAGGGTTCAAACTACCCGAAAATTTCAAGAAATTCGACGGTGCAAGATCCCGAGGATTGGCTCGTGGATTACCTCGAGATGGTGAAGCTGGTAGGAGGAACCAGAGCAACAGCTATGCAAAGTATCCAAGTTCATCTGAGCGGTGCCGCGAGATCTTGGATAAAGAAACTCCCCCAAGTTCCATCGACAGCTGGGATAACTTTGAGGACGTCTTCGTGAAAAACTTCCGATCCACCTGCAAAACCTGCGTCATTGGTAGAGTTGAGAGCGTGTCGACAGAAACACGACGAGTCGATGAGGAAATACATACAGCGGTGGAACATCATAAAGAACTCGGCAGAAGATATATCTGACGAGAGGGCAATAGATGCGTTCGTGGCAGGAATCCGGCGAGGAGATTTTGTCGAGGACTTAGGGAGAACCAACCCTAAGACCATATCAGCACTCATGGAGATAGCCAATAAATGGGAAGATGGAGAAGACGCAATATACAACAAGCGACACAGGTCGCCAGAGAGGATCGTGGTCGAAATTATCAAAATAGAAGGCGATTTTCTCGCCAGTTCTAACAACGATGCTCCCGGCCATATATCGGCTGGTTTTCGAAATCCTGGAGGAAACAGTCGAGACGACTACCAAAGGAGTAACGAACATCAAGGCGACAATAGAGGTGATTCTCGCGGCAACAGACAAAACAATGGACCAAGGTTTCAACGACCTTATGTGTCCCCCGAAGAGATGATGAACGGTCCGTGCCAGATGCATTTTTATCTTGACAACAATGGAAAGAGGCAGTCAGGGCATCTCCAGAAAGATTGCCGAAACTTTCAGGCAATGTTGCGAGCCGCGGGAATCGCAAATGCCGGGCCACGAACAAGAAAAGGGGCCAAGGAGCGAAATCCATCTCCCACCTCCCGCAATTACGGACGAAAATCGGCACCAGCTTAGGCGGCAGCACCACATCCACCTCCATATGTTGACCCCAACTCTAACGGTGCGGTCTCGATGATTCAGAAAGCTAGGCCATCAAACAGCGCGAAGGTAATCTCGCGACAAGTGTTCATGGCAGAAGATGCCTCCACCAATCGAGTACTTAAATTGGTCGGGGCAAGACATCGGCTTCACAATCGCAGACCATCCGCAGCAAGTTCCTCGACCAGGACAATCAGCACTCATCTTACCCGCAGTAATCGCTGGTTTCGACGTGTCAAGAGTTTTCATAGATGGCGGCAGCAGCTTAAACCTCATAGAAGCCAAGTTACCCATTGGGCAAAATCAACCTCGACGTTCAGTTTGGAACCCGAGAAAATTACATGATAGAGAATTTGGAGTTCGAAGTTGTGGATTTCCCGTCGCAATATCACGCTTTGTTGGGACGACCAGCGTATGCTAGGTTCATGGCAGTGCCGCATTATACATATCTGTTGTGGAGGTTGCCTGGGCCCAAGGGACCTATCACAATCAAAGGAAGTTTCGCGCTATCCGATAAATGCGACAAGGATTTTCATCGATTCAGGGATGCAAGCAGAATATGCGGCGCCAAGGTTCACTGATTATGATGTGCTGCCAGAGGTAGGGAGATCTTCTAAGGAGCCAACTTTCAACACAACCAAGGATTCAAAAGAGGTACAGATCCACCCGACAGATCCAAAGAAAACGACGTCCATTGCCGCAAACATGGATGTCGCATAGGAAAGCGCGCTCATCGAGTTCCTCCGTGAGCACTGGAAAATCTTCGCATGGTGTCCAGCTGACATGCCAGGAGTACCCAGGGAACTTGCCGAGCACCACCTCAATTTGGATCCTCTCGCAAGACCAGTAAAGCAACCTTTGCGGCGTTTTGAGCCTAGCCGCAAAGCCATGTTATCTGAAATAGATCGACTCAAAGATGCTGGTTTTATCAGGGAAATATCTACCGAAGCCACGTGGGTAGCTAACCCAGTAATGGTGCCGAAAAATCACACAATAGTCCTTCGCATGTGCGTCGACTTCACGTGTCTCAATAAACATTGTCCCAAGGATCACTTTCCCCTCCCAAGGATCGATCAAATCATCGACTCCACGGCAGGATGCGAACGTCTTTCCTTCCTGGACGCATATTCTGGTTATAACCAGATAAGATTAAAAGAAGAAGATGAAGCCAAGACAGCGTTCATCACACCTACGGCGTGTTTTGCTACAAAACAATGCCCTTTGGTCTGAAAAACGCGGGAGCAACATATCGGCGGATGATGCAGAAGTGCCTAGCAACACAGATTGGAAAAAATGTACAAGTCTACATTGACGATGTCGTAATAACATCAAAGAAAGGGTCGACTCTGATCGAAGACTTGAAGGAAACCTTCGACAACCTCGACAAGTTCGCCTCAAGCTAAACCCGACAAAGTGCTCTTTTGGAGTTCCCAGGAGAACTTCTCGGGTTCTTAGTATCAGCAAGGGGGATTGAAGCTAATCCCGAAAAATACAGGCCATCGTTATATGAGAAAGCCAACAAAGTTGAAAGAAATACAACATTAACGGGGCGAGTCGCTTTGCGATTCGTCGCCAGGCTAGGAGAAAAGGCGCTGCCGTTCTATGCACCGATCAAACGGGGAAAAATTTCAATGGAACGAGAAGCAGATAGAGCCTTCGAAAACCTCAAGCGAGCAATTTCGACACCACCGATATTGGTGGCACCGAAAGAGAAAGAACCTCTCCTCTTGTACATTGCAGCCACACCTCAGGTGGTCAGCCCTAGTAGTCGAGAGGGAAGAAGAAGGCAAGCTTCATGGAGTTCGAGGCCAGTATATTTCATCGCGAACTGCGCCTCAAAACAGCGGTACCCGCAGATGTAAACTGGCATATGGAGTATTCACGACAAAGAAAATTGCGACACTATTTTTCGGCGCACCCGATAATAGTGGTCAACGAGGCTCCCATCAAATATACTAAACAACCCAGAAGCTACATGTCGTGTCTCCCTTTGGGGAATAGAACTTTCTCCTCGGGACATCACGTATGAAAAAGAAAAGCAATAAAATCACAGTCTTACCAGATTTCATTGCAGAGTGGATGGAGCTACAAAACACGGGACCCCCAGATTTATCGAGAACTTGGACCATGAACTTCGACGGGTCCAAAAGACTGGAAGGTGCTGGAGCAGGCGTGATATTGGTATCACCCGAAGGCGACAAGTTGAAGTACGTTTTGGATGACGTTCCCAAACGCGTCTAATAATGAAGTAGAATATGAAGCTCTCATACACGGATGAAGATGGCGAAAGCTTGCGGTGCAACCCGACTGAAAATTTTCGGCGACTCACAATTGGTGGCACAAAAGTCATGAACCAATGCGATGCAGTAAACGAAAGTATGATAGCATACAAAGAGGTGTACAATGAGCTGGAGAAATTATTTGATGGTTGTGAGGTAAACCACATCAGCAGGATGAGCAACGATGAAGCCGACGTTCTTGCAAACATCGGGTCACAGTGTCTCGCGATTCCTCCAGGCGTGTTTTGGGAAGAGATAAGCGAGAGATCAACAAAGCCAGCAAAAACAAAGAAGGAGAAGAAAGAGAAACCCTCGAGTATCACCAAAGACACAGCAGAAGAAGAAGAAGAAGAACAAGAGCTAGTCATGATGGTGCAAGTTCCATGGATGCAGGCTTACATATCATTGATGACCCACAAGTATAGGGGATCGCAACAGTCTTCGAGGGAAGTATTACCCAATTTATTGATTCGACACAAGGGGAGACAAAGAATACTTGTAAGCCTTAACAGCGGAGTTGTCAATTCAGCACTGGAAACAGACTTGCTCGCAAGAGTTTATCGAGTAATGTTTCTATGGTAGTGGAAATAGCGGAGTAACAGCAGCAGTAGGGATTATAGTAAACAGCAGGATTAAAATACTGTAGGCACAGGACGGATTTAACGGGCGTTGCATGGATGAGAGAAACTCATATAACAATCAAAGCATGGGCATTTGCAGATAATAATAAAACGGTATCCAAGTACTAATCAATCAATAGGCATGTGTTCCATATTTAGTCGTACGTGCTCGCAATGAGAAACTTGCACAACATCTTTTGTCCTACCACCCGGTGGCAGCCGGGCCTCTAGGGAAACTACTGGATATTAAGGTACTCCTTTTAATAGAGTACCGAGCAAAGCATTAACACTCCGTGAACACATGTGATCCTCACATCACTACCATCCCCTCCGGTTGTCCCGTCACTTGGGGCCATTGGTTCCGGACAGCGACATGTGTATACAACTTGCAGGTAAGACCATAAACAATGAATATCTTCATGAAACAATAACATGTTCAGATCTGAGATCATGGCACTCGGGCCCTAGTGACAAGCATTAAGCATAACAAGTTGCAACAATATCATAAAAGTGACATCTACGGATACTAGGCACTATGCCCTAACAATCTTATGACTATTACATGACCAATCTCATCCAATCCCTACCATCCCCTTCAGCCTACAGCGGGGGAATTACTCACACATGGATGGGGGAAACATTGCTGGTTGATGGAGAGGCGTTGGCGGTGATGGCGGTGAAGATCTCCTCCAATTCCCGTCCCGGCGGAGTGCCGAACGGAGACCGGCTCCCGCGACGGAGTTTCGCGATGTGGCGGCTTTCTGGAGGGTTTCGGCGATGTCGACTTCTCTCCGTGCGTTTTTAGGTCGAGGCGAATAAGTAGTCCGAAGGGGGCGTCGGAGGCGGCCGAGGGGGCCACACCATAGGGCCGCGCGGGCCCCCTGGGCGCGCCGCCCATGGTGTGGGGCCCTCGGGCCTCCACCTCCTTCGCCCTTCTGGCTCCGTCAATATTTTGGTAAAATAGGGCCATCTGAAGAAATTCCGAGGATTTCCCGAAAGTTGGATTTCTGCACAAAAACGAGACACCAGAGCAGTTCTGCTGAAAACAGCGTTAGTCCGTGTTAGTTGTATCCAAAATACACAAATTAGAGGCAAAACAATAGCAAAAGTGTTCGGGAAAGTAGATACGTTTTGGACGTATCAACTCCCCCAAGCTTAGCTTATTGCTTGTCCTCAAGCAATTCAGTTAACAACTGAGCGATAAAAGAACTTTCACGAACACATTTGCTCATATGATGTATATATTCTCATGCTATGGCTAATACTTAGGCAGTTCATAATGAGATACATGCAAATAAGATCATCCAACGGCTATGTCAATCATGGAGAAGTACCAACAATTAATAATAAGCATCATGAATCATGTATGTAAGCAAGATTGCAATGTTCATAAGAGAATATGGTAAAGTGGTATCTCGCTTGCCTGTATTTGATCAGCAAAACATAAATGCCGAGGCACCTCTTGAGTTCATAGAAAGACTAGAAGTAGTGATTGTCAAAGATAAAAGCATCAAAGTTATACCACAATCAATCATATTTTGAGACAAGCATATTATACTAAGAATGACAGTTGTGCTCTCAAGGTAGTGCTCAAAGAAAGAATGGAGACACAACATAAAAGTAAAAGATTGACCCTTCGCAGAGGGAAGCAGGGATTAACATGCGCTAGAGCTTTTTATTTGTAAAACAGGAGTAAAATTATTTTTAGAGGTGTTTGTTGTTGTCAACGAATGGTAATGGGTACACTAACTCCCTCATCAACCGGACTCACAAGAGCGGCTCCCATTTATTTGTTTTTGGGTGGCACTCCTTCCAGCCTTTCTTTCACAAACCATGGCTAACCGAATCCTCGGGTGCCTGCCAACAATCACATACCATGGAGGAGTGTCTATTTAATTAATTCGGGACTGGGAATCCCATTGCCAGCTCTTTTTGCAAAATTATTGGATAAGCGGATGTGCCACTAGTCCATATGAGAGTCCGTCAAAAGTAAATGACAAGGTCGAAAGCTAAACACCACATACTTCTTCATGAGCTATGAAACATTAACACAAATTGAGAAGCATTTTGAAGGTTTTAAAGGTAGCGCATGAGAATTTACTTGGAATGGTTTGAAATGCCATGCATAGGTATTTATGGTGGACACTTTTGGAACAACTTGGTTTTCAGGTGTTTGGAAGCACGAGCGGCGTTCCCGCTCAGTACAAGTGAAGGCTAGCAAAAGACTAGGGAGCGACAAATCAAGAGAGCAGTAACTGTCATAATCATGCTTGCGGCAAAATAAATTAACGGAGGCATAAAAGTGATACAAGAACTCTGAAGCAATTATAAATCATCGAGGCTTAATTGACTTTTTGTTCAGTCATATGCATGCGTGAGCATGTGCCAAGTCGATATAAATGAGTTATTCAGAGGAGGATACCACAATGCCATACTTACTTATGAATAAAACAATGCAAGCAAACATCCATGACATGCTACTCATATTAATAAATCGGAACCAAACATGAGAGATCATGAGCTACTAGACTTTCTCAAATAACATATACCTCACATGAACCAACTAAGCATGCTCATACGGATGGGTATATGTACAAAAATGAAAGCAAATAGAGTTCATACCAGCCTCTCACCACAATCAGATTGTCGTAGATCGTCATTATTGCCTTTTCACTTGTGTAGCTTGGATAATATAAAATGAAAACCACGCTCCAGCCACCGAAGACCATTGAACTCATGATGAACTTTACAAACCAAAGAAGAACAGCAAATATTTTTGGTGTTTTCGAATTAGAAATAAGAACGAAAGAAAACAAGCAAACAAAGCAAAATCTTTTTGGGTTTTCTCATAGCAAACTAACGATAGCAAATAAAGCAAACTAAGAGCAAGGTACCAAATAAATAAATGGTGAAGAGAAACAACAGAAATATTTTTGGTCTTTTTGTGTTTTAGGAAAGAAACAAAGTGAAAACAAAAGAATGCAAACTAACACAGAAAAGCAGGATGACAGAAATCTGCCAAATCCTGACAGCAGTACAGAAATCGAATTTAACAAAAATCTTCCATTGCTCAGACCAAAAAGTGTTCAACTAATGAAAGTTAGATAACAACCTGGGGAACATGCTCAAAAATTGGCAACTCAAAATAACGTTCTGGCTGTGCGTACGAATTTTTTTGGTAACAGCACAGAATCTGTTTTTGGACAGCACTTCCCCAAATATCATCTCCCTCTCATTAGAAAACCACTCTAGAGACTAAACAAGTATGTACAAGTATCCAGCAACCATAATATGCAAAGAATGAGTGATGCCGGTATACCTCCCCCAAGCTTAGGCTTTTAGCCTAAGTGGAGTTCATTCCCACGGTCCCCATGAAGTGGTGTCTTCGTAGTATGACGAAGAACGACCCGGTTCCATGTATGTGCTGGAGGAAACGTCGGGGTACGTGACGGTGTAGTCGTAGGAGGGCTCGGCGTTCTCGGAGTCATGTTGCTGGTGGAATTCTTGTATCTTCATATGCTCTTCCACCACCTCCTTTGTTAGCGACCATGATTGCCTGTCAATATTAAACAAACCCTGCTGGGGAAGAGGGATTTCTTTCTCGTTCCCGTCAGCAAACAACATTTTATAGACAATATTATCTATGGTGGAGTTAGTAGTAACAAAATGATGGCTCTTCATAGCAGCAATATCTAGCTTCCTAGGGGTTAATGGTACATCATTAGAATCAAGAGGAATATCTAGATGTGTTAGAATGCGCAGTGCAATAGTTCCTCCAAAAATAGGTCCCCTGCTAGACAGGCGGCGAGCAATAAGAGAACCAAGATGATAAGGTGTCTCTCCAGTAAGTGCAACATTCACGAAAGCAAGATGGTAGCTAGAAATGTTACTAGTATTTTCTCTACCCAAAATGCTAGTACCAACGTAATATGCGAAATACTTAATAGCGGGGAGTTGAATGTTTCTTATCTTCCCTCGCTGGATGGTGCGGCAATCATCCCCGGTGATCCCTCGGTATAGCTCCAACAAGTCCCGGGGGTTGTCATCAATCCTTCTTGCTGTACCTACAGGGGCAATACCCAATGCAAAACAAAATTCCTCCAATTTCATGGTAACAGGAATATCATAAATCTTGAATGCGACTGTCGGCTCATATTCCGTGTTGTGGAACTTGAAGCTCTCAACGAAAATCTTGGTGAGCCTGTAATATTGTCCCCTCTCGTCTCCCACGTAGGTGGCTAGGCCTGCCCTGTTGACGAGGGTGAAGAAGTCATCCATTAACCCTGCATTGGTTAGAAACTCATAACAAGGGAAGGATGAAGCATTAGGGGCCCCTTGGTCCTCCTCGGGCGCGAAGCTAGGCGCGATGACATCCTCATTGTAGGATCGCCTAATTTGAGTGGACGCCCTTGAGGGCCTACCGGTGCTGGTTGTTGCTTTCTTGAACAACTCTCCAAACTTGAATTTCTTCATCTTCCCCTTCTGAAATTTTCAACAATCATTATAAAATTTGATTTCAAGGTGTGTAATTGAAGGGAACCACTATAGGAACTTGCTAGAGTGCTAAACATGCATCAAAACTAATTTCTACCACTTAGAACAAGCATGCAAGCTCACTAAACATGTTACATACAGCAGCAAAATATTCAAGATATACTCAACCAAATGAAATTCTAATTGGACAATCAAAGGAGTCACATACCAAGGAGTAAATGTGCCAAATTTCAGACAAATCTGGGCTGAGCAAGGAGATCGAAAAATCGCGAGTTCTTGAGCAGAAACACGAGTGAGAGAAACTTGGTACGAGTTTTTCGGGAGAGAGAAGGTGCTGGGAGGAAGAGATGGTGTAGTGGGGCAGGGGTGGCCCACACCACATGGTGGCGCGGCCCCCTTGCTGGCCGCGCCGCCCTATGGTGTGGCACCCCCGGTGCCCCACAGGTCATCCTCTGGTGCTCCCAGGTGCCTCGTCGAAAAATAGGACCAACGGTATAATTTTTGTAATTTTTAGAGAACTTCAAAAAATGCACATTTCTGGGTATTAAATTAATGATTACTGCGCAGGAAAATGATTTCTAAAATCTTAAATGACCTAAGCATATTGCAAAACAAAAGTGCTACAGCAAATAAAATAAGTGGAGGGAGAAAGAAAGAAAGAAGTGTTGTTTAACTCTCCTATGCAATAAAATATACTTGTTAACAAGGTTGATCAAGTCTTGCTACCAAATAAATTTTATATGACATAAGAAGAAATAAACCTCAAATCAATCATGTTACCTTATATTGAATTGATATGGATCCAATCACAAGAGTTTGATATTCTTCTTTAGGCTCATATACAGGACAATCAATGGATCCCACTTTGATAGTTTTCACATTAAAAATTGTATTGACTCCACATACTTTATCAATCCTCTTGGGAAAATAGACAGTGTGTTCCTTATCATCAACATTGAAAGTAACCATGCCCTTATTGCAATCAATAACAGCCCCTGCAGTATTAAGAAAGGGTCTTCCAAGAATAATGGACATATTATCATCTTCAGGCATTTCCAACACAACGAAATCAGTTAATATCAAGCAATGCTGAGTAACTTGAACAGGAACATTTTCACATAAACCAACAGGAATAGCAGTAGATTTATCAGCCATTTGCAAAGATATATCAGTAGGTATCAATTTATCTAAATCAAGTCTCTTATAAAGAGAAAAAGGCATCACACTCACACCTGCTCCCAAATCACATAGAGCAGTTCTAACATAATTATTCTTGATGGAACAAGGAATAGTCGGTATACCTGGGTCGCCAACTTCTTTGGAATCTTACCATTGAAGGAGTAATTAGCAAGCATAGTGGAAATTTCCTCATTGGGGACTTTCCTTTTGTTAGTAACAATATCTTTCATATACTTTGAATAAGGAGGCAATTTAATAGCATCAGTCAAAGGGATTTGCAAAAATAAAGGTTTCATCCAATCACAAAATTTATTATAGTGTTCCTCCTCCTTTGATTTTAGTTTCTTAGCAGGAAAAGGCATTTGCTTTTGAACCCAAGGTTCTCTTTCATTACCATGTTTCTTTGTAATAAAATCTTCTTTAGTATACTTTTTATTTTTAGCATGCTTTTCAGGTTCTTTTTCAATTTCTTCTTTATCAGGAGTATCATTCTTATCATTATCTTCCTCATGTTCATTACCACTTTCAGTTTCAGCATCAGAAATAGAAATACTATTAGGATTATTAACAGGTTCAGAGGATTCTACAACATTCTTATGTTTCTTTTTCTTTTTCTTTGATGGAGCACTAGTTTTAATTAGTTGAGAATCTTGTTCAATTCTTTTGGGATGCCCTTCAGGATATAGAGGATCCTGGGTAGAAGCACCACCTCTAGTTGTTACCTCACAAGCATGTTTTTCTTTAGAATTATTTCCTAACAAGTCATTTTGCACTTTAGTAAGTTGATCAATTTGAGTTTGAACCATTTGAAAATGTTTAACAAGTATCTTAACATCATTGGAGGTTCTCTCCACAATACCATGCAATTCACTAATAGCTCGGGAATTTTCCATTAAATGATTCTCTACTCTCATATTAAAATTTTCTTGCTTAACAATATAATTATCAAATTCATCTAAGCATTGAGCAGGAGATTTTGAATACGGAATATCTTCCCTAGTAAAGTGTTGAAGCGAGTGTACCTCAATCATAGATGAAGGGGGAATTGTCTCACATATATCTTCTATAGGAGGTAAATTCTTCACATCTTCAGGTTTAATACCCTTCTCCTTAAGAGACTTCTTGGCTTCCCTCATATCTTCATCATTCAATTTAATCATACCCCTCTTCTTCACTATCGGTGTCGGGGTTGGTTCAGGTGTAGACCAATCATCATGATTCCGGCCTATTTTAGCGTCGTCTGGAGTTCTTTTCCTGAAAACACAACCAGCACAACTATCCAGGTATGCCCTAGACTCAATGGTTAGTCCACTATAAAATATATCAAGTAAATCATTCTTTTCCAAATCATGGTCAGGCTGAGCTCTAATAAGAGAACAAAATCTAGCCCAAGCCTCAGGCAATTTCTCTCCATCTTCCTGGTCAAAATTATAAATTCTCTGCAAAGCAGCATGTTGAGCACTAGCAGGAAAGTATTTTCGAAAGAAAACATCACGCAAGTCAATTGGACTTTTAATAGAACCAGGAGGCAAATTATTATACCAAGTTTTAGCATCATCCTTTAATGAGAACGGAAAAATTTTAGTGACAAAATAAGTACGCATCTTGACATCATCAGAAAATACGCCACTAAGAGTAGATAACTCAGTCAGGTGTTCAACAGCACTTTCTTTTTCAGTACCACAAAAGGGTGTTTTCTCAACAATAGCTATATGAGATAGATCAAGAGAAAAATCATAATCTTTATCCCTAATGTTTATAGGAGATGTGGCAAATTTAGGATCAGGAGATGGTTTATATCTAACAGCATGTTCTGCAAGCAACTTTTTAATTTTTCTTGCATCAGTAGTAGCATTGCATTTTTCAATAAAATCATCATTAAGCTCCACATAATCTTCATCAAGATCATCACTAGAATATTCAACAGACTCAGGTGAATTAACAGGTGTAGCATTTTCATTAGGAGTTTCAGTATTTTCAATTTGTCTAGACTTAGCAATTGTAGCATCTAGAAAAGATCCCAATGAACCACTATCATCAAGCACAGCAGAAACATTATCAATATTATGAGAATTTTCAGATTCAGCAGAAGTACCAGCACGCGAAGCATGTGGCGGTGAAACAAGTTTATCAATCACAGATGGTGAATCAAGAGCAGCAGAGGTACTAAGAGTTGTACCTTTTCTTGTAGTGGATGGTAATATGGCGATCTTAGTATCGCGAGGTTTACCCATAATGGAGAATTTGCAGCGAACAATATCAATCCAAGTGAACTTCCAAATAAAGCTATGCTCCCCGGCAACGGCGCCAGAAAATAGTCTTGATGACCCACAAGTATAGGGGATCGCAAGGGAAGTATTACCCAATTTATTGATTCGACACAAGGGAGACAAAGAATACTTGTAAGCCTTAACAACGGAGTTGTCAATTCAGCTGCACCTGGAAACAGACTTGCTCGCAAGAGTTTATCAGTAGTAACAGTTCTATGGTAGTGGAAATAGCGAGTAACAGCAGCAATAAAGACAGCAGTAGGGATTATAGTAAACAGCAGATTAAAATACTGTAGGCACGGGGACGGATTTAACGGGCGTTGCATGGATGAGAGAAACTCATATAACAATCAAAGCATGGGCATTTGCAGATAATAATAAAACGGTATCCAAGTACTAATCAATCAATAGGCATGTGTTCCATATTTAGTCGTACGTGCTCGCAATGAGAAACTTGCACAACATCTTTTGTCCTACCAGCCGGTGGCAGCCGGGCCTCTAGGGAAACTACTGGATATTAAGGTACTCCTTTTAATAGAGTACCGGAGCAAAGCATTAACACTCCGTGAACACATGTGATCCTCACATCACTACCATCCCCTCCGGTTGTCCCGATTTCTGTCACTTCGGGGCCATTGGTTCCGGACAGCGACATGTGTATACAACTTGCAGGTAAGACCATAAACAATGAATATCTTCATGAAACAATAACATGTTCAGATCTGAGATCATGGCACTCGGGCCCTAGTGACAAGCATTAAGCATAACAAGTTGCAACAATATCATAAAAGTGACATCTACGGATACTAGGCACTATGCCCTAACAATCTTATGACTATTACATGACCAATCTCATCCAATCCCTACCATCCCCTTCAGCCTACAGCGGGGGAATTACTCACACATGGATGGGGGAAACATTGCTGGTTGATGGAGAGGCGTTGGCGGTGATGGCGGTGAAGATCTCCTCCAATTCCCGTCCGGCGGAGTGCCGCGGAGACTTCGGCTCCGCGACGGAGTTTCGCGATGTGGCGGCTTTCGGAGGTTCGGCGATGTCGACTTCTCTCCGTGCGTTTTTAGGTCGAGGCGAATAAGTAGTCCGAAGGGGGCGTCGGAGGCCGGCCAGGGGGCCACACCATAGGGCCGCGCGGGCCCCCCCGCGCCGCCTTATGGTGTGGGGCCTCGGGCCTCCACCTCCTTCGCCCTTCTGGCTCCGTCAATATTTTGGTAAAATAGGGCCATCTGAAGAAATTCCGAGGATTTTCCCGAAAGTTGGATTTCTGCACAAAAACGAGACACCAGAGCAATTCTGCTGAAAACAGCGTTAGTCCGTGTTAGTTGTATCCAAAATACACAAATTAGAGGCAAAACAATAGCAAAAGTGTTCGGGAAAGTAGATACGTTTTGGACGTATCAATCATATATCCTAAGGAAAACGATACCCGACGACCCAGTCGAAGCAAGGCGAATAATCAGGAGATCAAAAGCTTTTACTGTGGTAAAAGGGGAGTTGTACAAACGAAGTATTTCGGGCGTGCTACAAAGATGCGTTACACCCGAAGAAGGACGAATTATCCTGAAAGATGTGCACGAAGGCATATGCGGGCATCACGCAAGCAGCCGGGCTATCGCGGCTAAGGATTTCAGAGCAGGATTTTATTGGTTAACGGCAATCGAGGACGCAAAGGAAATAGTGAGAACTTGCGACGCGTGCCAAAGATTTGCCGCCAAACCTCACTCTCCTGCAGCAGAACTCATGCCAATCCCATTATCTTGGCCCTTTGCTCAATGGGGTCTCGATATGGTAGGAAAACTACACAAAGCTTCGCCAGGAGGTTATGAGTATATGCTTGTTGCTTGTCGACAAATTTACAAAATGGATAGAAGCAAAGCCGATAAATTCACCGGACGGTGCGTCGGCGATTAAATTCGTGAAAAGCATCGTCTTCAGATTTGGAGTCCCTCAGCATCGTCACAGACAACGGCAGCAACTTTAGGTCCAAGGAGTTCAAAGCATACTGCGCAGAAGTGGGCATCAAGTTGAGTTTTGCGTCTGTCGCACATCCACAGACCAATGGACAAGTCGAGAAAGCCAATGGCATTATCTGCAATGGCATCAAGAAACGCCTGCTAGGACCACTGGAAAAAGCTCGGCATACTTGGCCGGAGGAGCTGCCAAGTGTATTGTGGAGTATCCGAACAACACCAAATACGGCGACACAGGAAACGCCGTTTTTTCTGGTCCATGGAGCCGAAGCAGTCTTGCCGATAGAAATCGAGCATGATTCCCCAGAGTTACAGAATATAATGAAGAAACCTCGAGAAAAGCCTTGGAGGACGACGTCGATGCACTTGACGAAGCTCGAGATGAAGTCTGTCGCGAGTCGCTAAATATCAACAGGACTGAAGAATTACCACAGTCGAAGATTGCGGCCAAGATCTTTCCAAGTTGGTGATTTAGTTTTGCGACTCAATAAAAAAAGTCATGAAAAACTCGAGTCACCATGGCTTGGACCCTACATCGTCACAGAAGTCATCGAAGGAGGAGCATATAGAATCAAGGACAAGAAGACGGGGAACGTTGAGCCAAATCCTTGGAACGTGGCGCAGCTCAGGCGTTTCTACGCCTAGATAGCAAAATATAGTCTCCTCTGTAAACATACAATGTACTGAAACGCCCGCGAGTTTTCAGACGCACTCTTTTCCTTTTCGGGGCACCTAGTGGGGCCGGGAAAGGTTTTTAATGAGGCGGGCTCGCGGTGCTGCAATATAATAAAAATAGTAAAGATATACTTCTTATTCGTCGACATACTCGGGGGCTCTACACCCTCAAATATCAAAACAGACAAACTCGATTTATTGAAAAATATTTCGCCTTGGTACAATAATACCTCGCCAAATATATAAATCGGAAGTTGGTCATAATTAAATATAGTGCAAACGTCAGAAAATCTCACCACTGTGGTCCAAAAACCCGATAAACAAAAATATAGAACTTCGACACCAAGACCCTGTAGTCCAAGGTGTGTTATTACAGCACAAGAAGAAATCTTGGGAAGAGAAAAAATAGTACAAACTCCAGCCAAAAGGCTCGGGGGCTCCAACAATATAGAGCATTCTGTGATATACAACAAATGTTTTCGACAAAGTTTTACAAATCAATCAGAACCCAAAATAGTATCTATTGACAAGCCTCTGGTTGTTTTATGCTCGGCATAAGATCCCTTGACGAAGAATTCTGAATCCATCCGAAGAAGCTCGTCTATCATCGACTCGGCCACAGGAGTCACCATCTCGTTGATTGCATCAATATTATTCTTCCGCCGCGTCTTCTTCGCCATGCAATCAACAACAATCGTCGACAGGTCTAACTTTGGATGACAAATATGTATCATAATCATGGCAAATCTTGCTCCAGCAGTCAGTTGGGCTCGTACGAAATTATGAATACGAGGAGCATCTCTGAAGGTCTCCAGCAATTCAGGAAGAGTCGCAGGAACCTCATTCCGGGGAAACAATGTCTTGAAAACAAGGGTCAACGTTGTCGTGCAAAAATTTAGAAATTCGCGCACTTGGCAAGCACGATCTTGGAACCTGACAATCTGCTGGGTTCGTTCAGGAGTGGCCCAAAATAAAGAGCCATGATTAAGGGAAAGGTTAACAAGAAGATTTGTTCTCTCATTCACTCTTCGATCTTCGGCAGCAGCATCAAGAACTGAGCCTATTAAACAACAAGGCAAGAAACTTGGAAGAAGGCACAGCGAAATAAAGAGAAGGCATCATAAAGTTTGAGATACATACCTAACATATCTGTGCTAGCTTCCAACATCAGCTCGAGCATGCTATTTTCTCGGGTAGTGGCTCCTTTGCTTCCAATACAGCAGCATCCTTGGCAGCCATAGCCTCTTCGGCTTGCCGACGAGCAAGTTGTTCTTGTTCAGACGCTTTCCGAGATTGTTCCATCATTGCCAGAGTTTGTTTCTTCGTGGATTGAAGTTGTTGTCGAAGTTCCTGTAAATCTTCCGACAAAGGTGTGCTTGAAGAACCTTCTAGGAAATTGTCATCGGCTTTTACTTTCTTCGACAAGGAAGACGCGGGAGCAGCATCGGGAGAGCAAGGATTGGTTGAATAATTATCAAATATCAACTGGAAAAGAAAATCCCCAGATCAATGATAGCACCAAGAGGAATTTCATTGCTTCTAGAAAAGTTACATGGTCATTACAAAAGAAGTTCTCCTAAGGGACTGGCAGGGTAATTGTCGCCAAGGCTAGAATGGCGACAATAGCAAAGGAAATAAAGAAAGCAAAAAATAGAAAAGACAAAGGCATTCAATTAGACCTCCGGCCTTGACGATCTAGGAGTCGAAGATGGCTTGATCCCGAGATAGGCCAGGATTTTCTTCGTGTTAAGCTTTGCCGCCTTGATCAATGATCGCCACCTTGTTTGCTCTATTTGCTCCATGTCGCCAACTTTGGCCCAGTCAATAGTCTGTTGACTGTCAGCAACTAGGGCAACGGTGCTTTCCACGGCAACCTTCATGTTCTCATGGCGCATCTTCAGCCCAAGATCTTCGGGAGGATTAAAACACTTGGCAAGACCAAGGAAAGTCGCGGGCTCCTCTTTCTTCGGGAAGAAGTAGGGGAAAAGCTTCGACAACCCCGCCCTGGCTTCATCCATGCCTTCACGCGCTTCCGTCCCATGAAACTCAAGGAATGAAACGGCGTCAAGAAGAGAATCGTTGTCGGGATTCTCAAGTTCAAATTCTTGAGAGGTCCTATCTGACAAAATAAAAATAGAAAATTTGGTCAACAAACAAGTGCAAAAAAGAAAAATCCAAAGGGTATGAAATGGTGCAAATACTTACTGACAAAGCGACGACTTTGTGTCTTTATGCGTTTGGTGATCGCCGCTTCGCGAGCAGATTGCGCAGTTATGTGATCGCTTAGCGAAGTCTCGGCATCATGCAGACGTTTCCGAAGATCTTCGACACCAGCAGCATCAGCCTTAGCTTTGTCAGCTTCTTGCCTAGCTTCAAGCATCCGACTCGGCCTTCTTACGAGCCTCTTCACATTGCTCTAACTTTTGAGCAAGCGTGTCAACACGTTCGTTGCTGCCAGTTTCTCTGAAAAAGGAAGACAAGATTAGTTATAAACGTCGACAGTCATGCAGAAAGAAAGCAAAAAGTAGCCAGGCATTACCTTCAGTTTTGTTGGCGTAATACCAACGAATTGGGCACCGATGCGAAGAAGCTCTTTGATCATAGGCTATCAAGGAGAGACAAAGAAAGAAAATGTCGGTATGGGAAAAATGACGACACATAGGAGCAAACGGAGAAAATATAAACAACGACAAGAGCGTTAACAACTTACATCATCCAAGAGAGGTTAGAAGAGCTACTCGATTGAAGAGTAAGCTCCGGTTGTTCAACCCTTGCCCTTTTTGGTGAAGGGACAAGGGGGCTTGACGGAGGAGTAGCAGCGCCGACATTCTGTCGAGGAGGCGACATTTCTTCTCCTTCGACTGGCGTCTCCGAGGCGACTAATGTGTGACGTACTCGTTCGAGCAGCCACATCAGCTTGGTACTTCTTCTTCATCATCACTACGAGTAAATGTCGACAATATAAAAAGCAAGATAAACAAGAATCTTCAAGTACAAATAAACAGAGAAAGGGTACTCACGAACTGATAAGAGCCTCGAGGTATGGATCATAGCCTGCCTTCTGGTGCGAAGGAACAGCTTCGTCGACTTTGGAGGTGCCGGAATCTTCGGCATCATCCCTTTTCCTTTTGTTCCTTGGAGAAACAGCAGGAGGAGGAGATTGTGTCGACGCAGTAGCTTCAGAGACATCCTCTTTTTCGTCGGATCCCGCAGATTTTCGAGATTCTGCGGGATCATTTGCAAAAGAGGGGGCATCTGGGTTATCATCGGAGATAACGGCCCTTTCCTCGACTTCCCCACCTTCAGGAAGAGGAGGAAGTGAAACAAGATTTGGGTGGTCCTGTGTAAAAAGAGGGAAGGATGTCAGAAAGGAGTAACAACACAAACAGCAAGGCAACAACAAATTACGCGATTATGTTTACCTTAGGAAGCGCATTGGTGGCGCTGTATGGTTTTACGCGATAAGTGGAAGGGATAGAGTCTTTCTTCTTGAGCGATGAAATCTTTCGAATAAGCCTATCCAAATCCTTGACTTCCAGATTCGTCGACAAGCGATCTGTGTCTTCATCGCCAACATAATTCCAGAAAGGGTTTTTGCGAGCCTGAAGAGGCTGCACTCTAGTCTTGAGGAAATACGCCGTAATTTGGATGCCTGATAATTCCTTTCCACGAGTATTTTGCAACTCATGGATGCGAGTCATCAGAGCCTCTGTCGCAATTCTTTCTTCCTCGGTAGCTGCATCCCAAGAAGCCGAAGGATTTTCTCGGCACCGTCAAAAGGAGGAATGTTGTCTTTGGCGCATCCATGGTTTTCTTCACGAATGTACAACCACTTCTTGCGCCACCCTTGAACGGAGTCAGGGAGTTTGACGTCGAAGTAGTTGACAGAAGAGCGAACAGAAATAACAACGCCGCCTATATTATAGGCGACATTGCGAGCCATTACGGCGACAAAGAAAATGCGCTTCCATAATGCCCAGTTAGGCTGGACACCAAGGAAGGCTTCGCAGAGGGTGATAAAGATAGAAATGTGAAGGATAGAGTTGGGAGTGAGGTGGTGAAGTTGGAGACCATAAACATAAAGTAACCCCCGAAGAAAAGAGTGAATGGGGGCGGAAAGACCACGGATGAGGTGATCAACAAAACTTACCCGATACCCCATTGGAGGGGTTGGGTAGCTTTCTTCACTGGGAAGCAAACCGCTTTGGGTTTCTTGGTAATCCCCAGCTTCTTCAAGAGATTGAGGTCCTGGTTCGTGATCTTGGACCTCTCCCACTCCGCGGCTCCTAGATCCGGCGCCATCGATGAATCAGGTGTGCTGTGCCTGGTCAATCGACGCGGTGGCATCAACAATGGCGGAGAGGTGTAGCTACGAAGAGAAGAGCTTTGGGAGATGAGGAGCGCAGGAGGAAATTTTGCAGAGAAAGGGGGAACGGCGCGAGCGGAAGTGTTCGAGGAAGAAGAAGAGGACCTTATATAGAGGTGCGGTGAAGCGACGGAACCGTTGGATGAAAAAAGAATGCAGCAGATGATCACCACGTGGATACAAGGGTACAATGGTATTTTAACATTGACGAGGTTACAGAACGTGTGCCAGAAAAAGGGGAGAACATGTGTCCCCCACTTGCACGAGGAATTAGGACCCACAAGGCAGCGAAGCAAGCGGTAATGGTCAGTTTCCAAAATAGAAATCGTCGCTATCATCAGCAATGACGTCGTCAAGATAAAAGAAAAATTCGACTATGAGGTTTCAAAAGTTTATCGACAACGCAAGATTATCTCGAGAGCCTTTGATCAAATACAAGTTTTTGCCCAAACACTCGGGGGCTACTTTGGAAAAATAGAAAATTTCGAGTATGACAAGATAGAAATGGCGAGAGCCTATGACCAAATGCAAGCATTTGTTCATAGCCTCGGGGCTACTCCCATCGGGAGCGCTGGTCGCGCACCGATAGATATAAAAATATCGAGAAGGATTATAAATATAGCGGCAAAGGATATTAATCTGTGGAGCCTACACCCAAGCACAAGTTCTTGGCTGTAGCCTCGGGGCTACTCCCATCGGGAACGCTGTTCGCGTGCCCGATGAATTTTTAAATGAGTATATTTCGAGTTACACGGATAACTCTACATATACTCCCATCGGGAAGACAAAATAAGTCATCAAATATGACTCGATAAAATGTGCTATTTCAACAGCCAAAAGCACTCGACAATATATTCTCGAGCGCTAAAGTCGCGAATAAATCTCTGAATGCCGCAAAACTTTGCGAAGGTAAGACCCAGATCCGTTCACGGCGTGGCTCCGTCTCGACGGCGGATTGCTACTTTTTCGTATCAACAGATATGAAGAAAAATCCAACGGACGTTAGGTACCCAATAAAATATGACTGGGACTCGACAGAATGGTAAGACCTTAAGCGGCACCCGAAGTTTACACCAGTATCCCGAGATCATGTCCAGGACGTGATCTTGAAGTAGGTTTTTGCGGATTGCCACTAGAGTTAACTAGTACCTGATCCGTCGATGAACTAGCCCCAATTACCATTATCCCTGTACAAAATAGTGATTGCATATCGAAAGATTATGTGATGAGTAAAGTTGGAGATTTTCCTTGATTCTTCGATTCAAGAAAAATCTCGGGGGCTACTGACATAGGCATCCCAATGGGCCTGCCAAAGATGGTACCCGGGGTTTATTGAAGGCCCAGTACTCGAAGATTAAGAAGACTCGGAATCCCATTTAGTATTAAGGAAAGATAGTTTGTATTAGGAAAAATAGAGACTTGTAATCTTACGGGTTGGATACGAAATCCTCCCGAACTCTGTAACTTCACGAAAACCTCGGCTCCGCCTCCTATATAAGGGGGAGTCGAGGGACAAAGAAAGAATCTACTGTCAACATAACCCTAGTTTTCATAATCGTCGAGTACTTTTCGACTGAACCTTCGAGATCTACTTGCCCTCTACTTCTAGCAAAACCCTAGTCTACAATCTGTAGGCATTGACAAGTTAATCCTTTGTCACCTGGGTCAAGCTAATTCGAAACTCCTATTATTATAAGGAAGTCCCACATGCAGTGACTATCTGTGGTTCCTTTTGGTGGAGGAATATTATGAAGCTAATTGATATTTATAGGAAAATCACACATTGCAATTTGGGAAATGGAGAGACAATTCTATTCTGGACGGATAATTGGAAAAATATGTTCTTTGATGAAAGGTTCCCAAGACTTTTTTCTTTTGTCAAGGATAAACTTATCTCGGTAAATGAGGCATTACAGATTTCTGATCCTGCACAAGCTTTTCATCTCCCTCTATCAAATGAAGCTTCAGATGAGTTCAGAATGTTACAGAGCATTTTGCGAGGTGTTGTCACATCGGAGAATCAAGATCAATGGCTTATTTCATGTAACAAAAATGGAGATTTTGTTCCAAGTCAAGTCTACAGATTAACCTACCAACATATCGCCTCTCATTTTCCATCTCAATGGATCTGGAAGAGTAAGTGTACATCAAAGCACAAATTCTTTGCTTGGCTCATTGTGCATGATCGTATCAATACAAAGGATATGCTTAGAAGAAGACACTGGAATGTCACATCAGATCACAGTTGTGTGTTATGCAGTACCCATGCATTGGAGGATTGGTCACACTTATTTTTTGAGTGTATGTTCAGTGTGAGAATTTGGATATATCTGCAAGTTAATTGGGTACATGGTTCTGGGCCAGAGATGTTAAAGGAGACTAAGAGAAGATTCAAAGGCCCCTATTTTACGGAAATTATAATTCTTGCATGTTGGAATATTTGGAAACAAAGGAATAATAAGATCTTTAGAGGCATGCAACCAACATTCAGGAGTTGGAAAACTGGCTTCATTACAGATGTTACCCTTCTTAAGCATAGGGTAAAGGAGAGCTCTGTAGGTCTTTTGTCATCATGGATTGACAACTTGTTGTAATCAGTAGGTAGGTAGTAGTTGTTGTACATAATTTCTTAGACTTTTGTACATAATTTCCTTTGATATTGAGCAATAAAAGGCTGTGGGGGCTCCCCTGCAGTAGTTAAGTTCAAAAAAACTCATGTTGCAACTCATAACTAGCACGAATCACAATACAAATTAAATACTAGGACATAACTAAACACAAAGTTACTAGCAAATCCCAATCTTTTATGAGCTAGCACCTTGTGTCTTGGACGTCCCAGTCTTACTTGGTCCTGGCACCCTTTCCTCAGTCCTCCCATGTCAGCTGTATTTTCCATTCTCGACGTGGTTTGTGTATACATACGTATGCGTCATGTTGTGGATGCCACCGTAAAGGTGCTATATGGTACACGCAAAAAAAAAGGTGCTATATGGTCCGTACACATGTGCATTGGAGGCTCTCCTTTTCTAAAGGATCTGTAGTGGCGTATTCCAAACTATCTCTTAAGGCCTCGTTTGGTAGGCTGGTTTTGAGGTGGATTTCAGCGTATTTTCCCAGCCCAATCCAATACACGGAGATACACTCTACGGACTGTTTGGCAGGCCGGTTTTTGTTGGAACGAAATCCGGAAAACACGAGAAACCACGTCGGGTAGGAGTGAATTGGAAACGCGTGGGGTACCTCGCGTTTTTTACTCGTCTCTCGACGCGTTGCACGTGAGCAGATCGCGCCGCTGCACTCTTTCTCCGCCGCTAGTTGCTTTTCTCGTGGAGACGCAAAGAACTACGCCACTGATTGCTACTTGCTTCCAGCTCGCTGGTTAGTTACTGTAATAACTTTTTAGCCTCGCGATTGTGTACAGTACTACAGTACTACGTACTGGATCAGCACTGCAGGTTATTCTCCGTTGTGACTGTGATTTTTTTAATTCTTGTTGTAGACCTTTTTAACATGTTGGTTGTAGAACAATTCACGTCTACCAAACGGATAAATTGATGGAGAGTATTGATTAGGAAGGGGTTAGTGGTGTAACCGAGTGTTTTGGGTGACAAGAGTGTTTTCACCTAATACCCTTGAAAAATTACCAGTGGCGGAGCTGTAACCAGAACTATGGGCGGGCCAGGCAGCACAAAAGGCCTAATTTTCTGGAAACGAGAGCCTTTTTGGGCTGGCCCAGCAGAAAATAATGAAGAATGAACCAAATCTTGGGCGGGCCACGGCCCAGGTCGGCCCCAACATAGCTCCGCCCCTGAAAATTACCCTCAATTACTCTCTGATACACTACTGCCAAACAAGGCCTAAAAGGAATTGAGGGCTATTCTAGCGTTTAACCGTCCCCAACCGCACGTCCCAAAATATTTTTCAGTATAAAATTATTTTCGGTCTGATGCGGGTTAATACGCTGTCCAGAGCTCCGAGGCCATCCCCACTACAGATGGAACGTTGCAGGAATGGTGGACGCAACTAAAAGCGACGTAGCGAGTGGTGGGCCAGCCTTGTCATCCACACAAAGAAATTTCATTTCTCCCGCCACTTCCCTCCCTCTCACCACTTCTTTCATTTGTCCTTTCCACCGCTTCTTTCATTTCACCCTCCTGCCAATGATCTCTCCCACCTAGACCGCCGCCGCCACTCATAGACATGCCGCCGAAAAACCCCAAGAAGGTGGCCATCAAGGCGCCAGACAAGCCACCTGTAACATCCCAAGTTTTCAAAGTTCAAAAACATCATGCATTCATATCATTCATGCATTTTAAAGTCAAATAAAACAAACAAACCTTAATAGGTCAAACCCTAAGAGCACTATTTGCAAGAACTTTCTACATGAAAGTTGTAGAAAATTCAATTACAAGCTTAACGCTAAAAGAATCTCTCAGAACAAGTTTGTAGAAATTATTTTATAAACGATGTTGCGGATTGAAGAAATACCGCGAAAATAAAGTGGGTAAAACTACCACACAAAATATCTAAAATGATCTACATGATTTTGCTGATTCCAACGGTTTAGGGCTTGTTGAAATCTAACGTATAAAACTTAAGATATGGATTTTACAAAACTAGACAGAAGTGGTTACAGTTCTAATGGTGTACGAAAAATTGTCCGAAAAAGTTGCTCGGATGGAAAAACTACCTACAGGAGAGTTGTAGATAATCTGATTACAAACTTAATGGAAGAACCACTATTCTAAACTGAGATGCGGATCTATAGATAAAAATTTGCGAAGATACGTACAACAGTCTAGATAAAAAGAGCGGAAATAGGATTATTACTGCGAGGGGTACATCGACTCGCGGCACGTCGCAGATGTTATAATCGAGATGCACAATAAACGAAGAACGAAAAGCAAAACACTGCAGGGGACACGAGATTTTACCGTGCAAAACCCTTGCAACACATAAGGGAAAAACCACGGACGCCAGCCAGCAAAACTTCACTATTTCGGTGGTGTTTACAAACGCCGTGGGTGTACAATGATGCAACAAAACCCTAGCGGCGGCTTACAGGGAAAAATATATAGACGGTGGCAATGATCTGTACCAGGATTAGCCATGTATCGACTGACCAAACTCATAGCATATGACAGATCAGGACGTGAACAAACCATGGCATACATCAAGGAACCAACATCACTAGAATAGGGAACTCGAGACATGTACTCAATATCATCTTCAGAGCTAGGACATTGCAAAGCTGACAACTTGAAATGAGAAGCAATTGGAGTAGTAACTGACTTTGCATCATGCATATTAAAACGATGAAGAACTTTCTTAATGTACTTTTCCTGACTAAGAAACAACAAACTAGACTTTCTGTCCCTTTTAATTTCCATGCCTAGTATTTTCTTAGCAGGACCAAGATCCTTCATCTCAAACTCACTACTTAATTGATTCTTTAAAATAGTGATCTCTTACATGCTCTTGGCAGCAATCAACATATCATCAACATATAGAAGCAAATAAATAGGTGATCCATTAACAAACTTGATATACACACAACTATCATACTGAGATCTCTCAAAACCATGTGTAAGCATAAATAAATCAAAAAAATTATACCACTGTCGTGGCGACTGTTTCAGACCATAAAGGGACCTCTTTAATTTGCAAACAAGATCCTCCTTACCAGGCCCAACATAACCTTCAGGTTGGTCCATATATATCTCCTCCTCCAGCTGCGGTAGATCGAACTTCAGTGACGACATCTCGTAAATCCTAGATCCAAAGAACACGGGCTCTGATACCACTTGTTATAATCGAGATGCACATTAAACGAAGAACGAAAAGTAAAACACTGCAGGGGACACGAGATTTTAACGTGGAAAACCCTTGCAACACACAAGGGAAAAACCACGGGGGCCAGCCAGCAAAACTTCGCTATTTCGGTGGTGTTTACAAACGCTGTGGGTGTACAATGATGCGACAAAACCCTAGCGGCGGCTTACAGGGAAAAATATATAGACAGTGGCAACGATCGGCCCAAGCCTACCGGCGACGGGCCTCGCTCCGCTCGTCAGAAGTTAGCCTCTTCTTGGAATTTGGATCACAAAATAACAGCAGAAGTTGCGTCGGGAAGAGCAGCATCGTGTGTGCGGTGTGGCGTCGCAGATGTTGAGTCGCGAAGAGCAGGCATCGTGTGCGCCGCGAGCCAAGAAGAGCAGCAGCAGCCGCCGCATGAGGGAGAAAGTGGCGTCGTGCGCTTTTAGCGTGAGGTTTGGGGGATATAGGGGTTGGGGTGTCTAGGTGCAGTGCACGGGGCGTCCAGGTTCATGAAAATAAATGGTGCCACGCGAAAATCACGCGCGGGCGGTATCAGATGGAGGCGGTGCGAGCGGGGCCGCTGGGCGCAAGGCAGCGCTGCGCGCGTTGGCGGGAGGAGAGCGTGGGGTGCTGGGGCCGCGGATTGGGCCGCGCGAGCTGGGCCGGTTGGTCCTGCCGCGTCATTCCCCTTTTTTATTTTAGAAATTGAAAAAGACATGTTTGGAGGGTCAACAAAAATCAGAAAAATGCGAATAATGTACCGTTGGATTTATTATGAAAAATACTTTATTTTGAGACCAAATTTAGGACAAAAATATGAACTTTATAAAATCAAAATTTGACATACATGTCTACGTGACTATGGTGCTTTTTTAAAGTTATCTCAAAATAATGATTTTTATAAGTTTCAAAACCTCCGAACAAAATAGAGTATTTGTTGGCAAATATTTTTGAAAACCAAGGTTTATGAAAACTCTATTTTTGGAAATACATTTTTAATAAACACAAAAATTTTAATTCCTTGTGAAATTTCAACTATGACAAACAAATAAACACTCGCTTTATTTTATTTTCACATTCTAAAATTTTGGGATTTGACAGACTACCACCCTTAAAAGAAATCTCGTCCCTGAGATTTGAAGAGGCTAGAACGAAAATAGGTTTGGCATATGTTGAGGTGGGCTACCACCCTTTAAAAAAACTTGGGTCTTGGGTTTAGGTTAAACTCAGCTTGGGTATGACTTGCGAGATCCAAGGATATGACTTGACACCGTGTCATGTTTTGAAAATATCTATGGCTCTTAGCTTGTGAGTTAATATCCAATAGGCAAATGTTTATTCACACATAGTGAACAACATATCTCTCCAAGGTGAGTCGAGAAGGTTTCCTTCATGGTTGGGCTTCTAATCCAAATGGTTGGTCGTTAAACTACTTTTGACACTAACGAGTCACTCTTTGGGTCAAACAGGAGACCAAGATGAGGGGACTTCACGACATCCTTGATCTTACTTCTTGTTGGTGTCTTCTAATCTTCTTCTACTCTTCAACTAGTGGTTGGATCTTCAATCTCGTTGTAGTCCTACGCTTGGCAGCACTTGCCATACTATAAGAGTATAATATTTCTCCATCCTAAGGTTCAGGCTTATCAGCGACGTCTCTCTTGTAGGTATGTCTCTCTAGATTTACCATTCCTTATAACAAGAGCAAACAATATGAATAGTCATCATGGGGGCCAATCCATATCACACCCAATCATTACCTTGTATTCAGTTTGGTATATCTCGTATTCTAACTCTTGGTCAACCTCACAAAGTTTGATAAAAAAATCATGAAGAATTGAATCAATGTTTCAATCCCCATTATTGAATTGTTTCGAAAACATTTCTACCGATCCTTAACTAGGGTTTTGCGTATCTCACACTCTTCCCTTCTTTATCTTGGTAGGAAACATCCGATTTGGTTTTGTTAAGGTTGTCTTCATGAAGATTTGTCAAGAAAACACTTGCTAGGTTGGGTGTAGATGAGAATAGATAGAAAGATTCTACAGAAGATTCCTACCCAAACACCGCAGATCAATGCAATTCAGCAAACAACAATCCTCTAACAAGCATCAAGCAATAATAAGTCAAACACAATCAATCTAGTATGATCATACCACAGTTTGGTATGATTAATGCGTTATTACGAGATCGTTTATCCGATATAAGAGAACTAATGGTGGTATAGTATATTTCTATATTGGATGCTTCAAGTTTCTATTCTACTCCTTCGGTGTATCTTCGTGTGTTGTGAAGTCTACATCGAAGTCTTTCTTCAAGTTCTTCATTGGTCTTCCATGAAACACTTCTTGTGGAGCCGAAGAATATCACATGGAGCATCAGTCCCTAACTTCACGCACAAGGTCATCATGTGTCTTCTCTAAATGGTTTTCAAGGGGTAGGCCATCTAAAGTAAGAGGAACATTTCTGAAGATGAAGTACGTAAGAATACAAGAAGTTCAAAATCCAAACATCAACTTAATGAAAACTAGATTAGATAGATTTTTTTTTCATCATAGGGTCTTCCTATTTCTAATCCAATCTCAGGGTCACGAACCTACGGCCAACACAATGCTCTGATACCATATGTAGCAACCTCACCTTTTAAGGTGTCGATCTCTGTGCGTATCTGTGCTAGTCCCTGGATCAATTGCTAGCACACACATTACAAGATGTAATACCAAGAAACAAAGGTATTTATTACATTGTATGATCCAGAATTTACATAAAGGATTAAAAATTGCATAGCACAAGGCTAGCATTCCATCAGAGTTTGAAAACGACTAAACATAGACATCAGAGTCCTTCATCTTCATGTGCCACGGACGAGCATGTTGAGGATAGATTTGTAACCCTAACCATCATAACTCACTCTTCTTTCAGAACATCTGCAACATGAAAAGTTACAGCCACGATGGTCAATACATTTGAATTGTATTGGCAAGATGACACTATAGTGGACTCAAATGGCAACCTAACACTTAAGTGTACATTTGGCTGGTAGAGCTCAGGCATATTTGCATAAAGCCAATTTTCTCCTATGATTTGTCAAATCCTTTTCTTTAATACTAATTAAGCGGTACCATTGATAGAAATCAATGAACCTGGAAACCACCGGTAAATCCCCGGTGAATCCTCCTACCCATGATCAACTTAGTTTGGGTGATCTACCCCTGTAGACACAAACCATAGATATGGCACGGGACCTACTAGCCGATAGTCACTTACACCAATTGTCATTTCCCTGTTCACCCATCAAGTTTTATTTAAGAAGTTGGGATGAGGAGACTTTCAAACATGTGCCTTGTCAGTTCGCTCAAATTGTCCGTAACCGGGGACACGGCTAAGTACTTAGATTTACACTATGCTGAGGTTGTACAAATTTACCCACATGACCTAGTCTCCTCTTCTTCCATGATGCACATTTTGCTCAAATGGACAGATGTTGACTAGGACGAGACTTTTCCGAAGTGATCACCCAAACCTTTGTCTACGGACCTGCTCGAACCTACATTCCCCTACATCATCATGTCGCGTAGGGCTCAGGTTCACACAACATACTCCGTCAAGCCAGAGCCCATATAGCATGTGGTTGTACGGTAAGCTAATGAGCAAGGTTGTCTATTATCTCTTTGTTCCTGGGTGGCCGTCCACAAGTGCAATACACACGACCACCATAGATATGACTCCGGTGTAACCACTCAACATAATCTAATCCAAGCCACATTCCACCCAGGTAGTTCATTGAATTTAGTTGTTTTTCCATAACCACTACTAAAACATTTTCATAGCATAGCTAAGCATCAACTAAATTCAATGGCGACAAAAAACAGTCAGGTGGAAGTAGCTATCTACTAGGATTACAAAAACAAAGCATATCCCTAGACTTATTACAAAAATCACTACGGTGCATGAATAAAATCAAGAACATTTGTGAGGGTGTGTTACTTGCCTTTTTGGTAGTCGAAGAGGGTTCACTTCTCTCAATCAAAACACGTCGCTCTTCATACGAACTATAAGATAAAATATAGCACAACATAAACACGCAATCCATAACAACATAATACAATCAAGACAAACAGTTTGGAAAAACGTTCTATGGTACTAAAGTGTGGCATGAGGTTTGGCTTGCAAGGTATGGTCTTGAGGTGTTGGAATGACAAGGTCATCAAGTCCAATACTCATAAGGAAAATGTTCAATTAGATATATTGGAAAGAAATAGGTTAACACAAAACATAGATAGTCTTTGGGATGGTCCATGTGGATAGCATTCACATAGACTCAAATGAAATTTGACATAGTGTGACAACACTTATCAAAGTAGCACAAGATCACACATAGCATTGGGTATGAACTAATGATATGTTGAACTACTCAAGTAAATCATTTGAAAGTTCAATAGTTCGAACTAAGTGGAAGGGTTCAATGGCATGAGGTTGTATAGGCGTGAATGGTATCAAGATGTGGGTCAAAGATGCTAATGGATAAAATGGATTTAATCTTACGTGGTATGGTGTAGAGTATCTCCACACTTCATTGGTAAGAGGAAAAAAATCTAAATTATGATATGTCACAATTTACTCAAATAGCTCAATTGTAATTTGAGTAATGTGAACTAGACAACCAAGGGTAAGATATGCATTACCCTTGAATATGATAAATAATTCTAAATGGTTCTACAAGTTGGGTATGATCATAAGGATCATTTTTGGAAATAGAAATATATCGAAAAATATTTATAGGATTAAACCTATGATGAAAGTGCTCAAATTCACAGATTTTGAAGTAGTTCAAAAGTCAAATTTTATCATTCCAAAATTTTGTTCATATTTTTATGAGTTCAAGGGTTTAGATTTTGCGCGATTTGGATAAGCAGATCCAAAGATATTGATTTTACAAGATTAGACATTTCGCGGTCTAAATTCGTCTGAAAAGTTATTAGGAGAAGTTTTTCGGATGGAAGAACTTTCTACATAAAAGTTGTAGAAAATTCAATTACAAGCTTAACGCCGAAAGAATCTCTCGGAAAAAGTTTGTAGAAATTATTTTATAGATAATGTTGCGGATTGAAGAAATACCGCGAATATAAAGTGGATAAAACTACCACACAAAATATCTGAAATGATCTACACGATTTGCTAATTCCAACGATATAAGGTTTGTTGAAATCTAATGTATAGAACTTAAGATATTGATTTTACAAAACTAGACAGAAGCGGTTAAAGTTCTAATGGAGTACGAAAAGTTGTCTGAACAAGTTGCTCGGATGGAAAAACTTCCTACAGAAGAGTTGTAGATAATCTGATTGCAAATTAACGAAAAAACCACTATTCTAAACTGAGATGCGGATCTATAGATAAAAATTTGCGAAGATACGCACAACAGTCTAGATAAAAAGAGCGAAAATAGGTTTATTACTGCGCGAGGGATACATCGGCTCGCAGCGTTCTCCCGTGGGGTGTCGCAGATGTTGCGTCGCGAAGAGCAGCATCGTGTGTGCGGCGTGGCGTCGCAGATGTTAAGTCGCGAAGAGCAGGCATCGTGTGCGCCGCGAGCCAAGAAGAGCAGCAGCCGCCTCGTGAGGGAGAAAGTGGCGTCGTACGCTTTTAGTGTGAGGTTTGGGGGCTCCCAAGCAGGGTATATATAGGGGTTGGGGTGTCTAGGTGCAGTGCACGGGGCGTCCAGGTTCATGGAAATAAATGGCGCCACGCGAAAATCACGCACGGGCGGCGGTATCAGCTGGGGGCGGTGCGAGCGGGGGCGCTGGGCGCAAGGCAGCGCTGCGTGTGCGTTGGGGGGAGGAGAACGCGGGGCGTTGGGGCCGCGGGCTGGGCCGCACGAGCTGGGCCGGTCGGTCTTGCCGCGTCATTCCCCTTTTTATTTTAGAAATTGAAAAAGACAAGTTTGGAGGCTCAACAAAAATCAGAAAAATGCGAATAATGTACAGTTGGATTTGTTATGAAAAATACTTTATTTTGAGACCAAATTTAGGATAAAAATATAAACTTTATAAAATCGAAATTTGATATACATGTCTATGTGACTATGATGCTTTTTTAAAGTTTTCTCAAAATAATGATTTTTTAAGTTTCAAAACCTCGGAACAAAGTAGAGTATTTGTTGGCAAATCTTTTTGAAAACCAAGGTTTATGAAAACTCTATCTTTGGAAATACCTTTTTAATAAACACAAAAGTTTTAATTCCTTGTGAAATTTCAACTATGACAAACAAACAAACACTCGCTTTATTTTATTTTCACATTCCAAATTTTTGGGATGTGATAGGATTGCTCCACAAGAGCACCTCCATATCATCGAGCAAGAGGTACCCCGTTGGTGGTTCTCAATGATACACATATACTTACAATGACAAGAACTTATTTGGAACCTAAGTTGAGTAGCATGAGGTTTAGGTACTCGCATTCAAGGGGCATGAGACTTTCAACTTGTGATTTGCAAGCATATAGCTCATTTTTGACTCACGTTAATTTTAACCATTCAAGATGCTTATGATAGGGCAATGAGAGCTCAAAGCTAATAAATACCATACTTTTTGGAAGGTTTATAAAACTTGTTTATCTTGCTTACTTTGCAAAGAGTCTCTTTTTTACTATTATATTGAGTCTCCATCTTCTACTTTATGCACCGATTGAGAGAGCATAGTTGTCATTCTTATTGCAATGTGCATAGTTCCAAAATTATTATTAATTATTATGATTGTGCTACTGCTTGTTCTTAAATTACTTGTAACTAGTCACGCTCTGAACTTTGAAGGTGTCCTAGCATTTATGTTTTGCTATTCCATAAAGGACATGTAGAGTACCACTTTCTTATGTTTACTTACAATGCACTATTATTCATGATCCTTTGTTTGAATTAATCTTCATGTTATAACATAGTTGCTAAGTTCTATTGAATTATATCTATCATGCCTATATTAGAGTACTTAGATCCCAACTCACAATGCTTTACATGCTTCATCAAGATTGTGTAGGCTTCATGTCACCTCAAAAATTATTTTGTTATCACATACCTACTCGAGGACGAGCAGGAGTTAAGCTTGAAGATGATGATATGTCTCAAACGTATCTATAATTTTTGATTCTCCATGCTTGTTTTACACCAACTCATATGTGCTTTGTTTACACTTCGTTGCACTTTTACATGATTTCCGGCACTAACCTATTAACAAGATGTCATAGTGCTAGTTCCCTGTTTTCTGCTGTTTTTGTATTTCAGTAAAGTTGTACAGGAAATATTCTCGAAATTGGACGAAACAAAAGCCGAAGTCAATATTTTACCAAAAAAGAGGAAGTCCAGAGGGGGGTCGAAGAGGCGCAGCAGGGCGGCCAGACCACCCCTAGGTGCGGCCTGGACCTGGCCGACGCCTAGGGTGGATCTAGGCCCACCAGGCGCCCCACCGACCTTAATCCTCCGCCTATTTATACATCTTCTCGGCAAACCCTGTATACCCGAGCCTCCATCCACGAAAAGTTCCGTCGCGACTGCCATCGCAGAACCCATCTCGGGGGGTTATGAAGCTCTTCCCGGCACCCTGCCGGAGGCAGAAATCATCACCGAAGACATCTACATCGCCATGCCCACCTCCGAAGTGATGCGTGAGTAGTTCATCCCTGGACTATGGGTCCATAGCAGTAGCTAGATGGTTGTCTTCTCCACTTTGTGCTTCATGTGTATTGATCTTGTGAGCTGCCCTACATGATCAAGATCATCTTTATGTAATCCTATATGTTTGGTTTGCTGGGATCCAATGAATGTTGGATACTATGTTGAGATTGATTATATATCCATGTCATATGTTATTTGTGATCTTGCATTCTTTCCGTTGCTAGTAGAAACTCTGGCCAAGTAAATGCTTGTGACTCCAAGAGAGAGTATTTATGCTCGATAGTAGGTTCATGCCTCTAGTTTTCTGAAAGAGTGACAATAACTTCTAACGTTGTAGATGTGTTGTTGTTACTAGGGAGAAAACAATGATGTTTTATCCAAGGGTAATTCTATTGTTTACTTTACATACATTGCTTAATGCGATAGTTCGTTGCTTGCAACTTTATGCTGGAAGGGGTGCAGATGCTAACCTTAAGGTGGATTATTAGTCATAGACGCAGTTGGATTACAGTCTATGTATTATGTTGTAATGCCCAATACCAAATATCATAGTAATCATCTTGTCATGTATGGTCGATATTCTGTCAATTCCCCAGCTGTTATTTGTTCACCCAACATGCTATTTCTTTTTGGAGAGACACCTCTAGTGAACTGTGGACCCCAGTCCTATTTCCTTTACTGATAAATTCAACTGCAATCCTGTTTTGTTTACTTTCTGCAAACATCTCTTTCCACTCGATACGCCTAATCCTTTGTGTTCAGCAAACCGGTGAGATTGACAACCTCACTGTAAGTTGGGGAAAAGTAATTTGGTTGTGTTGTGTGCATGTTCCATGTTGTTGCTAACGCCGGTAGTGCGCCCTGCCACTAGTCAGCCAACAACACCTTTAGAAGTCACGCCTTTCTCCTACTGGTCGATTAAACCTTGGTTTCATACTGAGGGAAAACTTGCTGCTGTGCTTATCACACCTTCCTCTTGGGGTTTCCCAACCGCTTCCACAACAACTGCTAACAAGATTGTCTGGCGCCATCACTAAAGCACCATCAAGAAGACACACTCCGTTTTTTATTGCATAGAACGCTCTAGTTTTCGCTCTTAATATTCTGCGAGTGTTTTAGTTTGCTAGTACTGCGTTTAGCTCTTGTTCTTTCACTCGAATTTTTTTCTGAGCTTGTTAGTATTCTTTATTTATGTATGATTAGTTCTCTGGTCCATATTGATTTTCATCTATGATAGTTGTTTCAAATAAGTTGATTGGTGTTGGAGACGAGTAAAATGTTTCATGCTTATAGTGATGCAAAAGGAAGCTTGTCTAGACTGTGGCATGGACTTTGGCATGTCATGTTGGATGTTTTTCTTATCATATGCTTAGTATTTATTGTTGTAGCATGATTTGTCTCAAATAGCCGAGGGTGCATAATGTGCTATTGAAAGAATCATGTGTTGTTTCCATCATACAAACCATAATATTGTGGTATTCTCCTTCGATGCTTTATTGGATTGACTTGGAACAAGCTTATACCATGTTACGACTACAACCAGTCAACTAAAGCCTCTATGATCATTTAGATTTTGACTTGTAATATCACTTTATGCTTTGATTAATAATGTTTTGTCGCTATGCATGATTATGATAATTACTGCTCTCTTAGTTGGTCGCTCCCAGTCTTTTCCTAGCCTTCGCCTGTACTAAGTATGAACTCTACTCGTGTATCCAACCACCAAAAACCAAAGTTTGCCAATTGTGTCCACCATATCTACCTACTAGTATTATTGCTATTCCAAGTATATTCATCACGCTTTTATTTATCTTCCAAATTAAATTTTTTCATGAGAAAATTAGTTAGTAAAGCTCTCACGAACTTGATGGCACATTTACTTTCTTGTACTTAATAAACTTGAGCCATTTTGACTATCTTATGAAGTCTATATGCTTGCAAATTGCGAGTTGGGAGTTAGCACAATCATGCTTTCATGGGGCACGCTTTCAACATTGCACTTATTCCTATTTAGTTGATATCCCATTCTTTTGTTTATGGATGCCTAGCGGTGCGAAATAAAATAGAAAATTGTAATTCCATGGTGTTTGTATATATGTTAGATAAACGCCTGAGCAACCAATTTAAGCCTTGCATCATTCATGGTGGAAATTTACAGCGAACCATAGTGGCATTCTATGAAGCATTTTCAATAAAAAAGCTATGCCCATAGTAAATAAAAGGATTGCTGAGATGCTCATTGTCTGTTTGTCTTATCATTTTGGCATGGGATTGCTCCTGGGCAGGAGTACTTCCATATCATAGGGCAGGAGGTATCCCGTTGGTGTTCTCAATAATACATATATACTTACAATGACAAGAAATTATTTGTGACCTAAGTTGAGTAGCATGAGGTTTAGGTACTCGTATTCAATGGGCACGGGATTTTGAACTTGTGATTTTTCAAGCATATAACTCATATTTGCCCTTAAATTAACTTTAACCATTCACGATGCTCAAAGACAATGAGTACCACACTTTTGGCAAGGTTTATAAAACTTCTTAATCTTGCTTCCTCTTCAAAGAGCCTTTCTTTGACTTCATGTTGAGTCTTCATCTTCTTGCTTTATGCATCAATTAAGAGAGCATAGTTGTCATTCTTAGTATAATGTGCATAGTACCAAAATTATTATTAATTGATTCATGATTATGCTATTGCTTGTTCTCAAATTACTTGTATTTAGTCACTCTTTGAACTTTAGAGGTGTCCTAGCATTTATGTTTTGCTACTTCATAAAGAAAATGCTGAGTACCACTTTGCTATGTTTTCTCTATGCTCATAAACAAACAGTTGCTTTCAATGCAAAATTATTCATGATCCTTTGTTTGAGTTACTTCTAATGTTATAACATATATAGTTGCTAAGTTCTATTGTTAGAATTATATCTATCATGCCTATGTTTAGAGTACTTTGATCCCAGCTTACAATGCTTTACAATAACTTGATCAAGATTGTGTTGGCTTCATGTTACCTCAAAAATTATTTTGTTATCACTTACATACTCGTGTACGAGCAGGAGTTAAGCTTGGGGATGCTGATACGTTGCAAACGTATCTATAATTTTTTATGTTGCATGCTTGATTTACACCAATTAATATATGTTTTGTTCACACTTCGTTGCACTTTTATACATTTTCCGGCACTAACCTATTAACAAGATGTCACAGTGTCAGTTCCCTGTTTTCCACTGTTTTGTATTTCATAAAAGTTGTACATGAAATATTCTCGGAATTGGACGAAACAAAAGCCGAAGTAAATATTTTACCGTAACGAAGACAGAGTCAGGAGGGGGTCGAAGGCGCCACAGGCGGCGACCACCCCATGGAGCGGCAAGGGTGGGCCCGCGCCAATGGGTGGTGTGGCCCCCCAGGCGGCCACCGACCTCGCCCTTCCGCCTATTTATTGACGATCTCGGGAAAAACCTAAACACCCGAGCCTCCATTCACGAAAAGTTCCGTCGCGGCCGCCCCATCGCAGACTCTAGCTCGGGAGGGTTCTGAAGCTCTTCCCGGCACCCTGCCGGAGGGGAAGATCATCACCGGAGGATTCTCAATCGCCATGCCCGCCTCCGAGGTGATGCGTGAGTAGTTCATCCCTGGACTATGGGTCCATAGTTGTAGCTAGATGGTTGTCTTCTCTAATTTGTGCCTCATGTTTAGATCTTGTGAGCTGACTATCATGATCAAGATCATCTTTTATGTAATACTATATGTTGTGTTTGCTGGGATCCGATGAATATTGAATACTATGTTGAGATCGATTATATATACTTGTCATATGTTATTTGTGATCTTGCATGCTTTCTGTTGCTAGTAGATACTCTGGCCAGGTAAATGCTTGTGACTCCAAGAGAGAGTATTTATACTCGATAGTAGGTTCATGCCTCTAGTTTTCTGAAAGAGTGAAAATAACTTCTAAGATTGTAGATGTGTTGTTGTTACTAGGGAGAAAACAACAATGTTTTGTCCAAGGGTAATTCTATTGTTTACTTTACATACATTGCTTAATGCGATAATCTGTTGCTTGCAACTTAATACTGGAAGGGGTTCGAACGCAGTTGGATTACGGTCTATGTATTATGTTGTAATGCTCAAACGAATCTCATAGTAATCATCTTGTCATGTATTGCTCAGCTGTAATTTATTCACCCAGCATGTTATTTATCTTGATGGAAAGACACCTCTAGGAAACTGTGGACCCCGGTCCTTTCTTTTACACTAATAAATTCATCTACTACAATCTTGTTGTGTTTACTTCCTCCAAGCACCGTTCTCTTTAATTTCACTGCAAACAATCATCATCTTTCCACATGATACGTTTAATCTTTTGTGTTCAGCAAAATCGGTGAGATTGACAACCTCACTGTAAGTTGGGGCAAAATATTTTTGGTTCTGTTGTGTGCAGGTTTCAGGTTGTTGCTGACGTTGGTAGTGCGCCCTCCCACAAGTCAACTAGCAACACCTCCAGAAGTCACGTATTTCTCCAACTGGTCGATTAAACCTTGGTTTCTTACGGAGAAAATTTGTTGTTGTGCTCATCATACCTTCCTTCTTGGGGTTCCCCAACAGTGTGAAATCTACGCTACGTCAAGCACCATCATATCCCAAACGCTCGATCCGGCGCCGTTTGGGGATGTTATTTTGTAGCGGTTAGAGATTCTCAGCCATCATATCTTGTTCACCCTTGGCCATGTCTCCTTCCGAGAATGAGTTGGTTTGGGGAGATAATTAGGTTACTGAGATCGAAATAGTGAGGCTGCTTGAGTGCCATCAAAACCCATTAGCTATCCCTCCGTTCACAATTAATTTGCATTTTTTATTTAGTTAAATCAAAAAATTAAGGTTGACTAAATTTTTTTGGAAAAACTATTAACCTTTACAATTTCAAACATAAACTATTGGTATTGTCATAATGTATATTTTGTATTATATGCATTGTGTATTATGGCTATTTATATTTTTCTGATATCTTTGGTTAAATTTGAAAATTTTGGACTTTGACTAAACTTAGAGCGTGAAGTAAATAAAATTGGAGGGAGTGCCTTCTTGCGTTATCCGAAGAATTCCGGTAGTCGAGAGGTGGATGCCAACTTTTCCCAGGGGACAATGTATGTTGTCGGCGTCTCCGTGACATCGGGGCTCACCGTCTCAGCCTCTCAGGCCAACACGCCACGGGCGCGACAGCCTCATCCTCATGCATGAGCGCCCCCGTCGGGTCGTACCCACGGTTAGGATTCACGAAAGGAAATACGCCAAAGATGGCTAAATACAAAGTTCGTGAGTTTTTTCTTATTTTTGGAGACCTATCAAGAAATACACTCGGAACAAAAATAACCAAGGTTAGTTGGTCGATTAAATTATGTTACTAATTTCAATTCTTACTATTATTATATATTATACAGTTAAAAGGTTAAGTTATTTTGCATTATATCAATACCACATAACAATCTAACATAAATAGATTAGATACGAAGATTAATAGAAAAGCAGTTAATGGATTGAATATATACATTCTATTGTCGAGTTTTCAAATGTGTATATATATACATCAATGTATGCAGTTTTCAAATTTACATTGAAATGAGCTAATGCAAATATCAAAGAAATTATAAAAACATGCTTGAGTATTATACAGATGCCAGAATACACACCGAGAAATGCACAGTATAGCATCATAGTCTACATGTATTATTTAGTTCTTCTCCTTATAAATAGCTACGTTGGGATCTGTAGGGTGGGGTTATTTTACATATGTTTGTAGAACATACACTACTAACATTATATTAGATGACTAATTAGGCATGTAGGCATATGCAAGAAAGATATTGCGGAGCTCTAAAACCAGTATACAATGATTTCAAAAGGGGAACGCTAGGCGTCAGTCACCCGGCCGTGAGCCAAAAAATCAGTCGTCCTGACCATCCGAAAGCCACCTGACTTTGAGAACCGGCCATAACATGAATTTTGAATTTAGCCCTCCAGGTTTTCAAAAATCAACCCGCAATTCCAACCTTAAACACTTAAACCGAAAGTTATTTCCAAATTACATAAGGTGATTCCCTCGCAATTGCTAGGGACACTGTGCTAGTATAGGTAAATTCAGGTACATTTCGGAGTCAAATCCACATATTAACTTAGCAGGTTTTCACAAAAAAATCCAATGGTGGAGGCGCATGGCCCCAGCGTGCTCCTGGCTTTGTAGCTGCTAAAAACATGCTCTATAGGAAAAGCTCCTAAAGAATCATTCCTCAAAAGTTTATATTAATATATCTATTTTGTGGCATGGATATGCTTAAATTGTGGCAATTGGAGAAAATGGCGGATCGCGAAATATGGGAGTAGATCAGGAGCAGGCGTGGAGAGCCATATGGCTGCTTAATCTTAGAGAGGTAAGGTGGGTAGCTTGCTTGGTTTAGGGATCCAACCCACATCACATATCTCTTTACCAAAAACTTTTCTGTATCATGGATTTTGAGAAACCATCTATTTTGTGAATAACCACTTAGGATAACCATGTCTTATACGGGGTTTGTCTCTCAGATGTTGATTACAAAGTCTTCGATGGGAATTTATATAGTAGTGTTTGCACATGTCTCATAATCCTAGGAACATGTATGCCACATGGAGGTGTTTTATATTTTCATGCTACCTTGTGATCATATATACCCTAGAAAGAGAGCATTCTCTCATTCAACTATGATTTCCGAGTATCACAATTTCTTCTTCGTGGTTATCCAAATGTATTTTCCTAAATACTTTCCTACTTGAGATGGATGAGTATAATTTTGAATATTAGAAGAAAACATACTAAAAGGGGGCTTCATACATGTGCTAAATAATCTATTTTGCATGCGCCGTGCATGTGGGAAGAAATTACATTAGCACCGGTGTAACCAGGATTCTCCAAATTAAATGACAGCAGCCATGCATAGACTTATGCCTCTAATTTAGCTCGTATGTGCTTGTCAACACCCGGGTTTTTAAGTCCGGATGCCTATTATGTCATACATCGCAATCCCAGGAATATTGTTGTTGCGAGACATAACAGTTGAATATCATAAGTCATCATTCATTACAAACCATAAAGTCTTACAACTTGGAATCACATGATCCATATTACACAAATAGTTGATCTAGTGATCAACGACACAACAACAAAGTTCATAGCGAAGCGTAAGATACAAGGACTCTATAGTCCACAGGCCAACGCTTGACGTCGGAGTAGTCCTAGTTGTCGTAGACGTCCTGCTGTCCATCATCTTCATACTGCTACGCCTCTTCATAGTCTGGCCATTTGAATAGCCAGGGACACAGCCGTGAGTACTTTAAAGTACTCGCAAACTAATACTAATGTAAGTGCTATTAAATCTAGAAAAGGGGTACTAGGCTCTAGTTTCTTTTGCATAAAGCCAATTTTAGTTCACAAGTATTTGAAATAAAGACTCTTCATGTACTATCTAACCCAAGTGGGAACATTAGTGTCATTCCCACAACTCAAGTGGTGATTCAAAAGCAAGTCACCAATTCACCATTCATTTCATCACTATTTTCAAAGAATCTGACACTGGTAACAGTATGGCCTTTCCAATCGTCCGTAACCGTGGACACGGCTATTCGAATAGGTTTACACTCTGCAGAGGTTGCACACTTGTGCCACAACATTTGATTTCATCCGTCGGGATAACCCCGAATCATCGTAACACAGTACGCGGATCATCAACCATAACCTTTCATTTACAAATCCTAGTATGAGCACCTCTCCCCATGAGCTTGGCCTCCCAGTGAAGACCAACTGTCAACCTGGGAACTGCATAGCGCTTGGCCGTACAATTCACCTCAATTCAAATCATTTCTCAACAACGGAGGCAGCCTCGGCATAACCAAAAATTGGAAAGGTATCGCATCAGGTATTGTGGGGTACTCAAAAATTGGAAAGGTATCGCATCCAAACCAATATCAGTTTTGATTCAAAAATCACTATCTTCTCTTGGTCATATTCACCTTCAAAATTCATTCAATGTAATGCATCATCATTCCAAAGTTTTCAAATTCATTTCAAGTCACATGTTCCCATCTAGAGTAGTCAAGTTTTAATATTAGCACTAGCACTAGTCATGAGGGGTGCTAACTATTTGTTATGCTCTTTAGGCTAAGTTTGATACTCTTGTAGTACTCTAGATTTAGACCAAAGTTAATTATAAAAGGAAGCTTAAATATTCACAGTGAAAACTTGTAAGAGTAAAACTTGGGATGGGTTCATGAAGCATAAGAAAAGGTGAGTGTGCCTTGTTCTTGGTAGAACTTTGCACTTTGCAAGAATATTAGCTTGCAACAATAGAGCTTGCAATAGTGTTAGCTTGCCTTGGTTGTTGATGTGGTCAAAGTTCTCTTCTTCTTCGAGGTAGAATCCTTCCTCTTCCTGGTATTCTCCGGTACTAGCGTCTATACACGAATACGAGGATACAATCACTCAACAGATCAAGAGCTATACTAAGCACACACATAAATCACACAAATTATTCTAGTGGTAACACATTGCCATCATGTTGGTTGGTATTCTTAAGAAAAATAATTTCTTCTCATTATATATGTAAATGATAGTTCCCTTTGGTCTTTGAAGAATAATTTTCTCTCATTGAATCTTCTTAAGATTTAATTTCTCAAACAATCCTGCATGAGTTTAGATTGACCTAAGTCAACCCTTCATCCTCATTATTTGAGAAAATGATTTAAATGAGGTAGAGTACCTCATACCATTTAATAATGCCTATGATGATTTAATATCTCCAAGCATTTCATATGATATCATTTGACCAGGGGTCCAACTTCATATGAATGCATTTGAGACAAGATTTAAATGAAGCATAATACTTCATATGATTTACCTAATATTTTTGGACAATACTACTTTAATAAAATAGCCATATTGTCCACTATTTTAACTAGGGCATGATCATGCAAAGTGACCACACCATTTTATTGCATAATCAATTAGTGTAAGTCAAATGTGAGCTAGTAGAGTTGGAATTAACTTAATATCTATTTTATTTGATTTTTAATAATTATTTGAATAGGGAAAAGTCCCTGCCTTATTATTTTTATCACATTAATTCTACAAAGAGTCTGGCCATGTGACCAGTGGCATTTGATAGATAATTTCTCTAGCTTTCCAACAATATAAAGTTCACCAAATTTGGTTGAGCTAATTTAATTCTATTGAATTTCAAAGTGGCAGCAGTATTCAAAATCGTTTGGAATTAATTAAATCGAGTTTGAATTAAAAAGGCCGGCGGGAAAAACTACTGGGCCAGATTCAAACTGAACGGCCCAAGCCAGCCCAGCCACGGTCCAGTGACGCGCGGCGCGCTGACAAAGGGTCCCGCATGTCAGCGAGTGTTAAACGCCGAAGCGGTATGGGCGAGTCTGAGGCGTTGGATTAGAACGCGATCAAACGGCGGTGGTTCGTCGTCGTCGACAGCGAGAGAAGCTCACCGGCGCGGCGGCAGTAGGGGGTCGGAGGGCGAGCTGTGGGTCCGGCGAGCGGCGGCGGTGTTCCGTTCGAGGTTGTCGAGGACGAGGAGGAAGCTGTAGCGGTGGCGTCGCTCGGGGAGGCTCCAGTCGTCGGCGATTGCACCAGGGCCTCCGCGGCTCCGATCGATCGATTGGGGCTGCTCCGGCGACAATCGAGCGAGTGGTTGGGTGGAGGAGAAGCAGTGGAGGATGGGGACCGAGATGATGTGCTCAGCTTCGTCCAGGGAACGCGTATTTATAGATGGCCGGTGCTGCGGGGCAGTGGGGTGGTCGACATGGGCGCGACGATTCCGGCGATGGAGAGGGGTTGGCGTTGGCGCGGTGGTGTTCAGCACGTCGTGGCGGTCCTCTGGGCGTCAATGGCGCGGCGAGGCGAGGTCTGATACGTCTCCAACGTATCGATAATTTCTTATGTTCCATGCCACATTATTGATGATACCTACATGTTTTATGCACACTTTATGTCATATTCGTGCATTTTCTGGAACTAACCTATTAACAAGATGCCGAAGTGCCGTTCCGTTTTCTGCTGTTTTTGGTTTCGAAATCCTAGTAATGAAATATTCTCGGGTGACGAAATCAACGCCCGAGTTCCTATTTTGCCGGAAGCATCCGAACACCGAGAGCCGCAGAGGGAGGGCCTGGGGCCCCCGGATGATAGGGTGGCGCGGCCCACCTGGCCGCGCGGCCATATGGTGTGGTCGCCTTCGACCTTCCGACTGCCCTTTCGCCTATATAAAGCCACGCATCGAAAACCATTACGAAAGAAGCCACGGTACGAGAAAAGTTCCCGAGCCGCCGCCATCGCGCCAAGATCGGGCGACGAGTCTCGTTCCGGCACCTGCCGGACGGGAGTGCCCGGGGCTTCTCCATCGACACCGCTGCCATCTCCACCGCCATCTTCATCACCGCTGCTCCCATGAGGAGGAGTAGTTCTCCATCGAGGCTCGGGCTGTACCGGTAGCTATGTGGTTCATCTCTCTCTATGTACTTCAATACAATAATCTCATGAGCTGCCTTACATGATTGAGATTCATATGATGATGCTTGTAATCTAGATGTCGTTATGCTAGTCAAGTGAGTTTTACTTATGTGATCTCCGGAGACTCCTTGTCCCACGTGTGTAAAGGTGACAGTGTGTGCACCGTGTGGGTCTCTTAGGCTATATTTCACAGAGTACTTATTCACTGTTATGAATGGCATAATGAAGTGCTTATTTATATCTCTTAATGATTGCAATGTATTTTGTATCACAATTTATCTATGTGCTACTCTAGTGAAGTTATTAAAGTAGTTTTATTCCTCCTGCACGATGTAATGGTGACAGTGTGTGCATCCGTGTTAGTACTTGGTTTATGCTATGATCATGATCTCTTGTAGATTGCGAAGTTAACTATTGCTATGATAGTATTGATGTGTATTATTCCTCCTACATAAGCATGAAGGTGACAGTGTGCATGCTACGTTAGTACTTGGTTTAGTCGTATTGATCTATCTTACACTCTAAGGTTACTTAAATATGAACATTGAATTGTGGAGCTTGTTAACTCCGGCATTGAGGGTTCGTGTAATCCTACGCAATGTGTTCATCATCCAACAAGAGAGTGTAGAGTATGCATTTATCTATTATGTTATGTGATCAAAGTTGAGAGTGTCCACTAGTGAAAGTCTATTCCCTAGGCCTTGTTCCTAAATACTGCTATCACTTTGCATTCTTGTTTCTTGAATTACTATTGCTGCGTTACTACTGCATGTTTACTTCTTGCAATATTACTATCATCAACTGCACGCAAAGCTATTTTCTGGCGCCGTACTACTGCTCATATTCATTCATACCACTTGTATTTCACTATCTCTTCGCGAACTAGTGCACCTATTAGGTGTGTTGGGGACACAAGAGACTTCTTGCTTTGTGATTACAGGGTTGCATGAGAGGGATATCTTTGACCTCTTCCTCCCCGAGTTCGATAAACCTTGGGTAATCCACTTAAGGGAAACTTGCTGCTGTTCTACAAACCTCTGCTCTTGGAGGCCCAACACTGTCTACAAGAATAGAAGCTCCCGTAGACATCAAGGTCTCACCGTGTCGGGCGCGTGCGAGGCCGTGGCGGAAGGGCGGCGATGATGTCGCCGGCAACAGCACGAGCGCGGGCAGGGGAGCTTGTCTGGCGGGTTCGCGGTGCGGCGTTGATGCTCAGGGAGAAGAGAGGGGGGCCAGGGGTGGCGCAGAGCGTCGGGGCAACGCGTGACCTGGGAGTGCCGCGGACGTGCACACGGCGACGTGGCCATGCCGCTCGTGTCGCACGGGACGTCGTGGGCGCATGCTGGTCCGGCGCTTGTCGCCCACCACTCGACAAATGGTGCACACCGGCGTGCTCAGGAGGTGGTAGGGAAGCAGTAGGGCATGGTGGGGAGTGTTGGGATGGAGAGAAGATATGTGAGGGGGAACATGGCCGGCATGGCCATGTCCATGGCTGGCTAGCTCCTCTACCTAGGGTTGCTATGCTGGTGTGAGGGAGAGAGGGGACCAGGGGACAGGTAGTGTTGAGATGGGGTAGGTTAGGGTTAGATAGGATACTATTTCAAATAGTGTCAAATAGTTACATAGAGGCTATTTGTGAATTTTGTTTAAATTTGATTCAGTTCACAAGGTTGCAAGTGTGGTGTTGTGAGCATCTCAATGAGTTAGAAATGACCAGAGGTGGTGAAGTGTGGTGGTGGCATTTTTGGATTCAAAGAATTGCAAAAATGGACAAGTGTGAGATTGTTGAACTTAATAAAATGTTGCACTTTGGATGAGCATAGCTATGGATCAAGAAAGAGTTTGGCATGGGGATCTTTACAAAAAGTGTTCACCTTGATGTTGACTTGGATGAGGTGCAAAGAGTTGACAAATTTTAGTTTGAAAATTTCGAAAAGCAAGGATTCAAAGTGGTGACCAGATTGTAAATGGCAGTTTTGACCAATATCATATGTGAGCTAGTTTTGTGTTTGAAATTTATTTGAATTGTGGTTCTTTGATTCCAAAAGTTGTAATAAGTGTTTAGAAACATTATTCAACTAATGGTGAAGACCCACATGGTCTAGGGTCAAGATTTATAAAAATGGCATAGAGCCATATGTGAGGGTTTTGTGAATTTCTAACTTTTATTCTTTTATTTTTCTTTTGCTTCATTTTGACATGAGTGAGGTTGATTTGGTGTTAGATTGAGTTAGGTGAAAGGTTCAAACCATTTTGAGGTAATGGAAGTGGCTAGGTCAAGATTTGATAATTTGGCTAAGTGCCACATATGCCTCTATGCATAAATTTGATTTTTATTTTGTTTCTCACTTGAATTGATTTGTAGGTGCTTTGTTCATTGTGTTGAGGTATTTCAATTCATCTATTCAAGGTAGACAAGGCAAAGCTCATCATTTTCCAAAAAGTAGCCATAGGCTTGCATATGCCTTTTTCTTAAATAAGATCTTTTCTTTTCATCTTATTTTGCAAAGATTGATGACAAGAGGGATGAGGTTTAGGGTTTAGTAAGTTTTGCACTGGTTCACTTCCATTTAGCCAAGTAATAAAAGATAGAGTCCAAAATTTACATATTAGGGCTATATGCCCACATATCTCTTTTCTCCTTTATTTTGGTTTCTCAAAATAGATCCAAATGATTTGTGAGAAGGTTAAGGTTTAGGGTTTTTCTTATTTGATTTATTCCTCTTTTATTTTATTTGGTTTGTGATCTTTACTTGATCACTTTAAGGTTTTAGGGTTTATCCCATAAGCATAATTACACTCATCATGGCAAAAACACAAGTAATAGGTATGAGCACTAAGCATAGCACTCTATTTAAGAAAAGTTTTTGTTGGTTCTCATTTTTGGGAAAAAGGAAATTTATTTTATCTTTGTTTTGAAATTTGGGGTGTTACAAACCCTTCCCCCTTAAACAAATCTCGTCCCGAGATTTTAAGAAAAGTTAGGTTCCTAAGAGATTGGGCGATATGATTTAACAGGAAGACATACTTGGCATGTTCTGAGGTGCTTCTTGAGCTTCGGTGGCAGTCATGTTGTAGTAGCGGCCGTTGTTGTTCTGGTTCTTTCTTGCGGCAAAGCGGCGTTGGTTCTGAGCAGGTGCAGCGGTGTTGGTGGCAATCTTGGCGAGTCTCTTGGGGCACTCATTGGAGTAATGCCCAACCACTCCACACTCATAACAAGTGATGGTTGACTTGTCCTTGGTATTGAGTGGCACAGTGTTGCTTCCAGTCTTTGGGCCAGTGTTGTTGTTGTTGTTGTTGTTCCCGTTGGTGTTGGTGTTGGGGTTGTTGTTGCTGGTGTGATTGTTGTTGTTGTTGCCTCCAGGCTTCGGGGGTCCTCCTTGGTTATTGGTGTAGTTTGGGCGGTAAGTCTGGGCAGTGGGCTTGTTGTATTTTGGAGTAAATCCTCCAGATGAGTTGTTGCGGGATTTCTGGGTATGGCTGGACCCATGCTGGTTCATCATCCGGCGTTTGCGGTTCTCGTTGGCTTGGTGAAGCTTCCCTTCCATCTGGATGGCTGAGTCCACAGGGCTTAAGGTCAGCGAACGGAATGTTCACTAACACCGTTTGCATCTCGTCGTGCGATCCGTTCAGAAATCTCTCCTTCCTTTTCTCGTGGTGTCGGTTTCATCCGGGCGTACCTTGACAGAGTGAGGAATCTGTCGCGGTATTCTACCACAGACATTCTGCCTTGCTTGAGTTCGCGGAACTCGTCTCTCATCTTCTTGATCAGTCCTTGGGGCACGTGATACTTGCTAAACTTGGTCTTGAAGTCTTCCCAGGTCATCATCTCCCCGCATTCATTGCGCGGGCGCTTGTCCTGAGCTCTTGCAGGTCTGACAGGTAGTGGGTGGCGAACAGTACTTTCTCGGCGGCTTCAACTCCCGCAACTTCCAAGTTGTTCTCCATTGTCTGGAGCCAGTCATCAGCGTCTAGTGGCTCTTCGGTCTTGCTGAACATTGGGGGATTAGTGTTTTGGAAATTCTTCAGCTTCGATCCAGGGTGATCGTGGTTTCCATGGCCCTGATTGTTCTGAGCTATCTGCTGCAGTGCAGCAATGTTGGCCTGTCGTTCAGCTCTCGCGGCTTCGCGATCTTCCATCATCATCTGGATCATCTGCATCATTGCGTCCTGGTTGGCGTTGCGGTTTGGTGGGGCCATCTGATCATTGGAGTAAATGATAAGATAAGAGGGAAATTTCTATGGTTTGTTTGAGTTAAATTAAAAAAAGTTCAAAACTTGAGTAGTGTTGAGGGGGTAGAAACCAACAACACTTTTTCATTCATACCAAGCATCACACATTACAAAGCTAACACACCGTTGGTTTGAAGAACCATTCATTCGCTCTACGATACAAGGGATCCTGATACAACTCACACCTACTTAGTGCTTTAATGATACTACTCTTCGGGGGGAATTCTTCGTCTTCACATGTGCTTGTGCCAAGCGCGGGCGTTGTCCAACTCCTTGTGGGTCTTGTAGCAGGAAGTCCAGGCATGCGACATAGTAGTTCATCTCCGGGTGCGGTGGCATGGTTAGTGGTCTTCCCATGGGGTCATGTCTTGGGTAGTAGACAAAGCGAGTGTTTTTTATCTTGTTCTCATTTTGTCCGCACAGACGGGCAATTGATTCCTGCATGGCTTTGGCTATTCCATCCTTCCAAGTGTTTCCCGTTACAGAAAACCAGATGTTTTCCCATATTGGGGCTCCAAGTTTTCCTCTCAGATCTGCAGTAACTTCCCACCGAGGTGGTCCTCCTGACGGATGGTTGAGGGGTATTCCGAAGAACTCGGGATACGGGCGTCCTAAATATTCCACTAGTTGCTTCAAATCCTTTTCGAACATTAGGTGTCCTCCGGGGCCAAGCTGGTAGGATTCACATTGGTATTCCATCTGTGAGCAATTTAAGATGAGTAAGTTAGAGAAGTGATCAAGTGTGCAAAATTTTATGTAGATTTACAAGGAAAAGTAGAGTATAGATCTCTTATTTTGGAAAAGATCTCAAGGATAAGAGAGTGAATAATTTTTCAGAAATATTCACTTCATTTGTTTTTGAAACTAATTTTTTTCAGGACGTCCATTCTAACTAGGGTCTCCTAAGGTCAAACAATGGCTCTGATACCAACTTGTCAACACCCGGGTTTTTAAGTCCGGATGCCTATTATGTCATACATCGCAATCCCAGGAATATTGTTGTTGCGAGACATAACAGTTGAATATCATAAGTCATCATTCATTACAAACCATAAAGTCTTACAACTTGGAATCACATGATCCATATTACACAAATAGTTGATCTAGTGATCAACGAACAAACATAAGTTCATAGCGGAAGCGTAAGATACAAGGACTCTATAGTCCACAGGCCAACGCTTGACGTCAGGAGTAGTCCTAGTTGTCGTAGACGTCACTTGTCCATCATCTTCATCTTCTTGCGCCTCTTCATAGTCTGGCCATTTGAATAGCCGGGGACACAGCCGTGAGTACTTTAAAGTACTCGCAAACTAATACTAATGTAAGTGCTATTAAATCTAGAAAAGGGGTACTAGGCTCTAGTTTCTTTTGCATAAAGCCAATTTTAGTTCACAAGTATTTGAAATAAAGACTCTTCATGTACTATCTAACCCAAGTGGGAACATTAGTGTCATTCCCACAACTCAAGTGGTGATTCAAAAGCAAGTCACCAATTCACCATTCATTTCATCACTATTTTCAAAGAATCTGACACTGGTAACAGTATGGCCTTTCCAACTGTCCGTAACCGTGGACACGGCTATTCGAATAGGTTTACACTCTGCAGAGGTTGCACACTTGTGCCACAACATTTGATTTCATCCGTCGGGATAACCCCGAATCATCGTAACACAGTACGCGGATCATCAACCATAACCTTTCATTTACAAATCCTAGTATGAGCACCTCTCCCCATGAGCTTGGCCTCCCAGTGAAGACCAACTGTCAACCTGGGAACTGCATAGCGCTTGGCCGTACAATTCACCTCAATTCAAATCATTTCTCAACAACGGAGGCAGCCTCGGCATAACCCCTATGACGTGTGTTCAGAGGGAACCCATACTAAAATACATAAATTTCTAGTTAAGCCCTTACCCATAATCAGGTATTGTGGGGGTACTCAAAAATTGGAAAGGTATCGCATCCAAACCAATATCAGTTTTGATTCAAAAATCACTATCTTCTCTTGGTCATATTCACCTTCAAAATTCATTCAATGGAATGCATCATCATTCCAAAGTTTTCAAATTCATTTCAAGTCACATGTTCCCATCTAGAGTAGTCAAGTTTTAATATTAGCACTAGCACTAGTCATGAGGGTGCTAACTATTTGTAATGCTCTTTAGGCTAAGTTTGATACTCTTGTAGTACTCTAGATTTAGACCAAAGTTAATTATAAAAGGAAGCTTAAATATTCACAGTGAAAACTTGTAAGAGTAAAACTTGGGATGGGTTCATGAAGCATAAGAAAAGGTGAGTGTGCCTTGTTCTTGGTAGAACTTTGCACTTTGCAAGAATATTAGCTTGCAACAATAGAGCTTGCAATAGTGTTAGCTTGCCTTGGTTGTTGATGTGGTCAAAGTTCTCTTCTTCTTGGGGTAGAATCCTTCCTCTTCCTGGTATTCTCCGGTACTAGCGTCTATACACGAATACGAGGATACAATCACTCAACAGATCAAGAGCTATACTAAGCACACACATAAATCACACAAATTATTCTAGTGGTAACACATTGCCATCATGTTGGTTGGTATTCTTAAGAAAAGTAATTTCTTCTCATTATATATGTAAATGATAGTTCCCTTTGGTCTTTGAAGAATAATTTTCTCTCATTGAATCTTCTTAAGATTTAATTTCTCAAACAATCCTGCATGAGTTTAGATTGACCTAAGTCAACCCTTCATCCTCATTATTTGAGAAAATGATTTAAATGAGGTAGAGTACCTCATACCATTTAATAATGCCTATGATGATTTAATATCTCCAAGTATTTCATATGATATCATTTGACCAGGGGTCCAACTTCATATGAATGCATTTGAGACAAGATTTAAATGAAGCATAATACTTCATATGATTTACCTAATATTTTTGGACAATACTACTTTAATAAAATAGCCATATTGTCCACTATTTTAACTAGGGCATGATCATGCAAAGTGACCACACCATTTTATTGCATAATCAATTAGTGTAAGTCAAATGTGAGCTAGTAGAGTTGGAATTAACTTAATATCTATTTTATTTGATTTTTAATAATTATTTGAATAGGGAAAAGTCCCTGCCTTGTTATTTTTATCACATTAATTCTACAAAGAGTCTGGCCATGTGACCAGTGGCATTTGATAGATAATTTCTCTAGCTTTCCAACAATATAAAGTTCACCAAATTTGGTTGAGCCAATTTAATTCTATATAATTTCAAAGTGGCAGCAGTATTCAAAATCGTTTGGAATTAATTAAATCGAGTTTGAATTAAAAAAGGCCGGCGGGAAAAACTACTGGGCCAGATTCAAACTGAGCCCAAGCCAAGCCACGGTCCAGTGACGCGCGGCGCGCTGACAAAGGGTCCCGCATGTCAGCGAGTGTTAAACGCCGAAGCGGTATGGGCTAGTCTGAGGCGTTGGATTAGAACGCGATCAAACGGCGGTGGTTCGTCGTTGTCGACGGCGAGAGAAGCTCACCGGCGCGGCGACAGTAGGGGGTCGGAGGGCGAGCGTGGGTCGGCGGGCGGCGGCGGTGTTCCGTTCGAGGTTGTCGAGGACGAGGAGGAAGCTGTGCGGTGGCGTCGCTCGGGGAGGCTCCGGTCGTCGGCGATTGCACCAGGGCCTCCGCGGCTCCGATCAATCGATTGGGGCTGCTCCGGCGACAATCGAGCGAGTGGTTGGGTGGAGGAGAAGCAGTGGAGGATGGGGAACGAGATGATGTGCTCAGCTTCGTCCAGGGAACGCGGTATTTATAGATGGCCAGGGTGCTGCGGGGCAGTGGGGTGGTCGACATGGGCGCGACGATTCCGGCGATGGAGAGGTGTTGGCGTTGGCGCGGTGGTGTTCAGCACGTCGTGGCGGTCCTCTGGGCGTCAATGGCGCGGCGAGGCGAGGTCTCACCGTGTCGGGCGCGTGCGAGGCCGTGGCGGAAGGGCGGCGATGATGTCGCCGGCAACAGCACGAGCGCGGGCAGGGGAGCTTGTCTGGCGGGTTCGCGGTGCGGCGTTGATGCTCAGGGAGAAGAGAGGGGGGCCAGGGGTGGCGCAGAGCGTCGGGGCGACGCGTGACCTGGGAGTGCCCGCGGACGTGCACACGGCGACGTGGCCATGCCGCTCGTGTCGCACGGGACGTCGTGGGCGCATGCTGGTCCGGCGCTTGTCGCCCACCACTCGACAAATGGTGCACACCGGCGTGCTCAGGAGGTGGTAGGGAAGCAGTAGGGCATGGTGGGGAGTGTTGGGATGGAGAGAAGAGAGGTGAGGGGGAACATGGCCGGCATGGCCATGTCCATGGCTGGCTAGCTCCTCTACCTAGGGTTGCTATGCTGGTGTGAGGGAGAGAGGGGACCAGGGGACAGGTAGTGTTGAGATGGGGTAGGTTAGGGTTAGATAGGATACTATTTCAAATAGTGTCAAATAGTTACATAGAGGCTATTTGTGAATTTTGTTTAAATTTGATTCAGTTCACAAGGTTGCAAGTGTGGTGTTATGAGCATCTCAATGAGTTAGAAATGACCAGAGGTGGTGAAGTGTGGTGGTGGCATTTTTGGATTCAAAGAATTGCAAAAATGGACAAGTGTGAGATTGTTGAACTTAATAAAATGTTGCACTTTGGATGAGCATAGCTATGGATCAAGAAAGAGTTTGGCATGGGGATCTTTACAAAAAGTGTTCACCTTGATGTTGTCTTGGATGAGGTGCAAAGAGTTGACAAAGTTTAGTTTGAAAATTTCGAAAAGCAAGGATTCAAAGTGGTGACCAGATTGTAAATGGCAGTTTTGACCAATATCATATGTGAGCTAGTTTTGTGTTTGAAATTTATTTGAATTGTGGTTCTTTGATTCCAAAAGTTGTAATAAGTGTTTAGAAACATTATTCAACTAATGGTGAAGACCCACATGGTCTAGGGTCAAGATTTATAAAAATGGCATAGAGCCATATGTGAGGGTTTGGTGAATTTCTAAGTTTTATTCTTTTATTTTTCTTTTGCTTCATTTTGACATGAGTGAGGTTGATTTGGTGTTAGATTGAGTTAGGTGAAAGGTTCAAACCATTTTGAGGTAATGGAAGTGGCTAGGTCAAGATTTGATAATTTGGCTAAGTGCCACATATGCCTCTATGCATAAATTTGATTTTTATTTTGTTTCTCACTTGAATTGATTTGTAGGTGCTTTGTTGATTGTGTTGAGGTATTTAAATTCATCTATTCAAGGTAGACAAGGCAAAGCTCATCATTTTCCAAAAAGTAGCCATAGGCTTGCATATGCCTTTTTCTTAAATAAGATCTTTTCTTTTCATATTATTATCCCATAAGCATAATTACACTCATCATGGCAAAAACACAAGTAATAGGTATGAGCACTAAGCATAGCACTCTATTTAAGAAAAGTTTTTGTTGGTTCTCATTTTTGGGAAAAAGGAAATTTATTTTATCTTTGTTTTGAAATTTGGGGTGTTACAGTGCTGAAAATTCTTGGTTCTTGCATGAGTCATGCAGGGTCCAACACATAAAAGGACAACTAGACACAAATTCTTAGCAACTCATTCTATCACAGGCCGCATAATTTAATCACCCCATGATCTGCTGATATCTTTGCTGACGCATGTGGTGGCGGAGGATGGATCTATGGGGACCGACGAGGACACCATGGCTAAAGCGATGCGGCGCAAGGCAGCCATCAACTTGGAACCTCCAGGTAACGAAAAGTCTAATGCATCTTTTTTGGCTTTTACTGCTACAAATATTTCCGCAAAATTGTGTAGTGTAGGTGTTACTTTGGGCAATAATGAAAAAAATTGTCCTCTCGACTAATGCTTTGAGACATATGGAGTTTGAAAGTCACTCCGAAAAAATCAAGCAAGCGGATATCTCTCAATTAGATGAGGAGGAAATGCATACCACAACTGATGGTCAGCTCCTCTCACATCTTGTTGGTGAGGTATCGGAGGTAGGCTTGGATGAGGCGATGCTCAGTTCAGTTTATGATCTGAAAGTGTCAAGCTAGAAATCTAAAACCTCCTCTTTAAAGAGGAATCAAAAAGTAAATAAGAAGGCGAAAAGGTCACAATCTCATGTTGTTTCCAGCGAATGGCATGTTTACGAATAGCAGAGGTCTTCGTGACTAGGCTAAATATTTACATATTGTTGATTGTGTGCGGGAACATGTAAATTTTTGATCTAAGAGATATTAGAGAGGTTCCAATGATTGGAAGACAGTTCACTTGGGAGAACAATCTTCCAGAGCCGGCATACGAAAAATTGGACCGCGTACTCGTAGACACACAATGGGAAAGTAAATTTCCACTGGTCTCTATACGGGCCCTTGAACGTATTAAGGCTTTGTCGGACCATGTACCCGTACAACTATCCAACGGAATTCCCAGAACTCAGTGTAAACCTCAATTCAAGTTTGAACTTGGATGGTTACATCGAGAGGGATTTTTTGCTATGGTTAAGGAAGTATGGGAGATACCTGTTGCCGGCCAAAACCCTATTCAGAGGTGGAACAAATAAAATGTGCGCATTGCGTAAACACCTTGGAGGATGGGAAAGGCACATGTTGGGGCAGCTTTAAAAAAGAAGTTTCTCTTGTCTACCATTATTGATGAGCTAGAGGCAATTGCTGAGGTTTGAGCATTGTCAACACAGGATATTGTACTTAAAAGTCAATCAAATGCGCAGATTGCTAAACTGTTGCGAGAAGAGGAACTCAAATGGTACCAAAGATCAAAAGCGCAGTTTATTCTGGAAGGAGATTCGAATACAAGATACTTTCATAGTGTCGCCAATGACAGACATAGAAATAAGCTTATTCATTTTCTTGTTCAGGATGAGGACATGATCGAAGGACATGAACAACTCAAGTCATACATAACAAACTATTACAAATATATATTCAGGGAACCAGAAGAAGGAAACTTCTCGATTGATGACTCCCAAACGGATGATATTCCACAAGTATTCGGTGAGGAAAATGCCCATCTTACTGCTCCTTATACCGAGGATGAAGTAAAGAAGGCGTTTTTCGAAATGGAGCACAACAAAGCCCTGGGACCGGACGGTTTCCCAACTGCGTTCTACCAGAACTTTTGGGACATCATAAAATCAGACCTGATGGACCTATTCAGTGTTCTCCATACTGGACAGCTCTACCTATTTTGTCTAAACTTTGGGGTTATAATTTTGTTGCCAAAAGTTAAGTAAGCAGAAAGGATCCAACAATTTAGGCCTATATGTCTTCTAAACGCTAGCTTTAAGATATTCACAAAAACCGCAACTATTAGGCTTAATTTGGTGGCTGATCATGATCTACGACCAACTCAGACTGTTTTTATGCAAGGAAGAAATATCCTAGATGGTGTAGTAACCCTACATGAAACAGTTCATGAGCTTCATCGGAAAAAACTAATGGAGTAATTCTAAAGATTGACTTCAAAAAGGGTTATGATAAAGTCAAGTGGTCTTTCCTTCAACAAACACGTAGGATGAAAGGTTTTTCTGATGAGTGGCGCGCTCTAATCCATAACTTTGTTTTCGGAGGTAGTGTGACCATAAAAGTTAATAATGATGTTGGAAGATACTTCCAAACAAAAAAGGGTTAAGGCAAGGTGATCCATTGTCACTGATGACCCACAAGTATAGGGGATCACAACAGTCTTCGAGGGAAGTAAAACCCAAATTTATTGATTCGACACAAGGGAGGTAAAGAATACTTATAAGCCTTAACAATCGAGTTGTCAATTCAGCTGCATGGAAAAGCACTAGTAACAGGGTGATGTGAAAGCAGCAGTAATATGGGAGCAGTAGTAACAGTAACACAGCAGTAGTAGCAGTAACACAGAGGAGATGGCTCCAGAAAATAGTTGATACTACTTCCAATGACATGAAGAACGAGTATATGATGATGAGAGATGGACCGGGTTCCCAGCTATCTACACTAGTGGTAACTCTCCAATAACAAGTGTTGGGTGAACAAATTACAGTTGGGCAATTGATAGGATTGAAATAGCATTAAGACAGAACATCAAGATTATTAATCATGTAGGCATGTTTTCCATATATAGTCATACGTGCTCGCAATGAGAAACTTGTACAACATCTTTTGTCCTACCAGCCGGTGGCATCCGGGCCTCTAGGGAATCTACTGGAAATTAAGGTACTCCTTTTAATAGAGCACCAGAGCAAAGCATTAACACTCAGTGAAAACATGTGATCCTCATACCTACGCCTTCCCCTCCGGTTGTCCCAATTTCTGTCACTTTGGGGCCTCGGGTTCCGGACATAGACATGTGCAAACAACTTGTAGATACAATCTAAGCAATAAGTATAGAGCTTAAATCTAAGATCATGCCACTCGGGCCCTAGTGACAAGCATTAAACATAACAAGATTGCAGCAACAATAACTTCACAAACTTTATAGATAGACTAATCATAATGTAACAATCCATCGGATCCCAACAAACACAACACCGATTACATCAGATGAATCTCAATCATGTAAGGCAGCTCATGAGATCATTGTATTGAAGTACATAGGGGAGAAAATACCAACTAGCTACAGCTAGAACCCGTAGTCCATGGGGGAACTACTCACGGAGCATGATGGAGGCGGTGGCGTTGATGGAGATGGCTTCCGGGGGCACTTTCCCGTCCGGCGGTGCCGGAGCCGGGCTCTGTCCCCCGAATTAGAGTTTGCGATGGCGGCGGCGCCCCCGGAGTCTTTCTGGAGTTTCATCAATTCGTGTCGCGTTTTTAGGTCGAAAGGGGCTTATATAGGCGAAGAGACGGAGTCGGAGGCCTGGGGCCGCCCTCACAGTAGACGCGCGGCCGGGCCTGGGGCAGCGCCGCCATGTTGTGTGGTGGCCCCCGGCCCCTCTCAGGCTCTCCTGACTTTCTGGATGCTTCAGGGAAAAATAAGATGTTGGGTCTTTGTTTCGTCGAATTCGAGAATATTGCCGAACAGCCTTTCTGGAACCAAAAACAAGAGAAAACAGCAACTGGCCCTTCGGCATCTCGTTAATAGGTTAGTTCCGGAAAACGCATAAAAACATTATAAAGTGTGAGCAAAACATGTAGGTATTGTCATAAAACAAGCATGGAACACCAGAAATTATAGATACGTTGGAGACGTATCAGTCACCAATGTTGTTTAATATAGGGGCTGATATGTTAGCCATAATTATCGAGCGTGCAAAAAATGATGGCCAAATTGAAGGAGTAGTCCCACACCTGGTGGTTGGTGGACTGTCTATTCTTCAATATGCCGACTATACGATTCTCTTTATGGAACATGATATTGAAAAAGCTAGAAATCTGAAATTAATATTCTCAGCTTTCGAGCAACTCTCGGGTTTTAAAACTGAATTATTTTTCTTCGGTGAGGCCCAAGTCGAGGATACCCTATATGCCAACTTATTTGGCTACGAACAAGCCATGTTTCCTATGAACTATCTTGGCATTTCGATTCATTATCAGAGGCTAACGAACGCTAAATGGAAACATGTTGAGGAAAGGCTACAAAAACAATTAAGTAGTTGGAAAGGAAAATTACTATCCATAGTTGGTTCTCATAAATTCAGTACTAAGTAACATGGTATTGTATATGATTTTATTCTTCCATCTACCCAAAGTTGTTTTGCAACGATTGGATTATTTCCGATCAATATTCTTTTGGCAAGGTGATAGTGAGAAAAAAAATATCGATTGGCTAAATGGAGTGTGGTTTGCCGTACTAAAGATCACGAAGGTCTTGGGATTCATGACCTAGAGGTCGAGTACAGAGCCCTACTAGGTAAATGGTTGTTCAAGCTCCTTATCGAAGATGGGGTGTGGAAAAGTGTTCTAAAAAGAAAGTACATAGGCTCCAATGCGATGCCGCGGGTTTATTGGAAACCGGGGACTCACACTTCTGGGTTGTCCTAATGGGGATAAAGAAATACTTCTTCCCATCTGGTTCGTTCACAATTAAGGATGGCTCGGAAATTAGGTTTTTGGAGGATAAGTGGCTACGTAGTGCTACCATCCGAGAACAATATCCAACATTGTATAATATTATGCATCACAAAAGCGAAACAATCGCTAAGGTGTTGGAAATTTCACCACCAAATGTGTCATTCAGAATCTTGGAATGCTTTGATACAACGCCTGGCTATCTAGTTGGCGCCAGGGACAGACGAGTTTCGGTGCGTTAATGCAGCCAGATGTGCCGGTTGATAATAATAGTTTTTTTTTCGAAAATGAAGGTTTCATTAAAGACTAAGGTTTTTGCGTGGTATCTCCTCACCAAGGACAACCTTGTGAAACGCAATTGGCATGGAAATGCAAAGTGTGTCTTCTGTCATCATGATGAGACAATAAAACACTTATTTTTCTAGTGCAATTTTGCTAGATCTATATGGTCTGTCATCTAAATATGTTCTACCTTATACCCGTCACGTAGCGTTGCTAATATTTTTGGCAATTGGCTGAACGGTATGGACTATATGTTTAAACTACTTATTAGGGTGGGAGCGCTTGCCGTTATTTGGTCGCTATGACTATTTAGAAATGACAAGGTATTCAATGATAAAAATTCCTCTCTCATGCAGATTATCTACTGGTGCACAACTATGTTTCGTTCATGGTCGTCTCTATATCGTGTGGAGAATCGCGACTTATTTATGGAGGTGTCTACTCGGTTGAAAGATTCGACGAGCGATATTTTTATCCAACATGGATGACGACATAATCTTCGGATCAGCCCTCCAGTACCTTAGGCGGTTTTGCATGTCACAAGATGTTTACTTGTATTGCGCCTTTTTTCTTTATTTTCGTGTTCTTTTGAATTTGAGCGGCTGTATGCATCTTGGTTATACAGAGGCCTGGTGTAATACTTAAATTTTTTAAGTAATAAAGTGCTCTTTATCAAAAAATCTTTGCTGACGCTGGATCGCTGCTAGCTAACTAATGGATGAATTCATCCATGCACTGCTTGCAAAAATCAAGGGAGAGTACAAGTTTAAAAAGAAGGAAGGGTAGAAGCAGACGTATCAAAAGGCTATCATTCGTGCATGGGATATGAAGTCTTTCGGGGTATGAATGGTTGCAGTATGATGTGTAGGATCTAGGAGATATATAAAGTAAATAGGGACGGGAAGTTAAATGAGAGTTGGGACCTGATGATTACGAAATATGTTGAGCTTTTTGGATGCGGACTGGGGATATTTGTTCGGAGCCCCAGTTAGCCTTGCAGATCATAGATTTGATAAAACTCGGAAATGGAAATTAGGCAACACGCCCCTGAGCTTAGACAAGTATGATTCGTTCCTGGCCTCTGCATTAAAACACCAATTCACGCTAATGTTGGTCATAAATTTGTAAAAGGTGCATATTTGAGTCCTAGAATATTTCAAGTCATTCACGGTGGCTCTCCTAAGTCCTAACCAGCCCATGCCAATTCTAACCTGCTCACATGGCGCGCCGGCAAGCTCACCGAGGTGACCTAGGCTTTTAGGGTCCACGGTGAGCCAGCGAATTAGTTAAAGTCTTTTGGGATCTGAATCTACAACTTTGTAGAATTAAGATTTTTTTGATAGCCTCGACACTTCTGAGACCCGTACCTTTTCTGAAGCAAGGCTATTTTCAAGGAAGGACTGAAAAATGGACAAAGTACTGGGCTACAAGGAAGGGTTGTACCCCTTTTCCATCATGGATTCATGGCTTCATTTAATTCTTAGCTTAGCTTTTTTTTGGGAACGCGGGCAATGATTTTGCCCCAGTCTATTAATTGAAAAGAAGTTTTACAAGAAATAAAAAAAAACATACAACGAGCTCTACTCTTCCCGCATGATTTCACTCAACTTCTTAGCACCTGCGTTCACCCACAAGCGAGTTTCATTATTAATTCTATCTGACACAGTCGAAGGCGGGGCATGCTTGCTACTGAAAATTCTCGCATTCTTTTCGTTGCACACTTCCCAACATGTGAGCAAGGTGATGGATGCCAACATCTTTAGCCACCAATTCTCAATGGTGAGTCCTCGTAAAGAAACTCATGCGCGTGAAATACTTCCATGGAATCCACAGATTCACATTAACATGTATGCATCTGTGCCCATCCCACACGGCTGCGCTTTTCATCGCCATCGTTTTGAGTAATTGGATCAACCCATAGCCAGGTGACTGGGAGCAATGTGGCCTAAATCAAGGCTTGCAATGCACACCTGTTCCATGGCATTGGAAAAAGGGAATAGATAGACAGGCAAAAGTGGCACACACGCCCTTCTTTGACATATGTGTGTGGGAGTTGGTGCAGCCAACAACCCAAGAACCTCCCCAGGTTTTGTTTCCTTCAAGTATTCCATCCATCCGGCCCGCGTTTTTCCGATGACGATCTTTGCCCGCCTCTACACTCTTCGAAGCGCACACTCCGTCATCGTCAGAACAGGCCAAATGCCTCAGACCATGCTTACTTTGAGGTTTAATCACGGTGACCATGCATACAAAAGTGCAAACCAATGGCTGGATTTGGTTGATATGTATAGTTAGAGACACATGCACCAACCTCCCTTTGTTAAAGCTTGGAGAGCCTCTTGGGCATCGACTTCCTTTTGTCAAACGTTGTCAGTTTCTGCTGCAAGCCATCTGAGCTAATTCTGAAGGGTCCAGTGCTGATGACTATATTTTGTCGTTGGATAAAGGGATATGCAGATAAATAAGAAAATGTGTATACACATTGTTGGAACATTTTGCATGAAGTTGTTGTACACATTTGCAAAGAAGATGGCGGGCATAAAGAGAACCAGATTTGTATATACATGTAGACATATATAATTATGTATACACCGGTCCAGGTGCAACAAAGAAAAGATGGAACCAGAGAAAGAGGACAAACGCAATGGGATAGAGGATTCTTGGTCCCAAATCTTTCCTACCTGATGTGTCCTGTGCGACTTGTCTCCTTCGTTCTCTGTGCACAATTGCGTCACTTTCCATTGACAACAAGTTAAGCAATACAGTAAGATAAAGTTGCTCTTTGACGGACGGCAGCTTCTTATACCCGTTGGTCCTCCTGCTCGACAGAGGCTGCTGCCTTCCTCGTGCGAGGTCCAAACTACTGTAGCAGAATCGAATGTTTGCCATGAGTTTGCAAATTCATTCCGATATATAGTGATGATCGTATTCGTGCACCCGCAATTTTCGGCCCGAACGAGTTTTCCAAGTTAAAAACCAGTGTCTCTTGTTTTCCATCTACTATTCAAGAGGCGATGCCAAAAGTCTCTGGCATATCCATTGTGTCCAACTCACGGATGGTTTCTTCCGGACATGGGTTTCTAACTGTGTCATAGCTAGGCTAATATATTGCTTCAATAAATCGTATTGTCGCAGCAATGTCTGCTCATGCACAGTCAGATTTAACAAGAAGAAATCGACAGTTGTGGAGAAACTTGCCTTTCGGTCCCTCCTTGACCTAGCCGCCGCCCCTCCACCCTCCCAGCGCCGCCGCTGCCCCTCCCTCCCTCCATCACCGCCCCCTCCCATCCCCTCTCCTCCCTTCCCACCTTCGCCCCGGGTCATCTCGCGCAAGGCGGCTCCGGGCGACGACCCGAACCCAAGAAGAGGCAGCCCATCTTCCTCCTCCTGGCCACTGCCGCCGTCGGGGTCGGCGGAGGCGGCCGCGTCCGGCTGCCAAAGGCAGGGGCGGTGGTGGCACGTCCATGGACTCCCCTTCGCGCGAAGGCGGGGTCTTCCAAGGGCGGTGACGGTGGACGGCGGTTCTGGTGGCGGTGGCCTTTGGCTACTTCACCTAGATCATGGCGGGAGAGGCGGTGGTGTGGCGGAACTCGGCGGGGAAAGGGCGGCAGCAGGATCGCTGCTGACCTCCACCGGCCGGGTTGGAGGAGGAAGATGGACCGCGGTTCCCAGCCATGGCGGCGGCGTGGGGGCCGGCCGTTCCGGCTTTCATGGTGGTGGTCCTAGGGTTCTTCTTTCGCGAAGATGAAGACGTTCCGGATGCCGATCTTTCTTCATCTAGCCGGAGTGATGAGTTCCGGAAGGCTCCGACAGTGAATGGAACAATGCATCTTTTGCCTGGAGTTCAAATGATCGGGTGGTGATCCATCGTCATAGGAGGGACACGGTGCCTCTCCCGCACCCCTCCAGGGCCACGGTGTGAGGTGCCTCTCCTAACCTAGCCGCTGCCTCCTCCTCTCCCGCCCCCCTCCCAGGCGGTGGCGGAGGATCTACCCGCCCCGCTCCGAGAAGCCGCCCCGGACCGCCGCACCTCAGCCACCGCTGCTGCCAGCCTCGGCCTTGGCCACGGCGGCGGTGGCGGCGCCCCTTCCGTCGAATGACGAGAGGGTTTCCACGGTGGTGTTCCATGGGAGGTGATGAAGCGCCAGTGGAGGAAGCCGGGCGGCACGTGGCAGGGCCTGATGCTCTCCGTCGGTAGCCATGGAGGATTCGGTGGAGACGACGGCCTCCGCCCCCGGTGGCGGTTCAACGGTGGTATGCATGATCGCGCCGCCGTCCACTTCCTGGTGATCGGCGGGAGGAATGGCGGCGCAGGGCTGCTGTTCTTGCATTTTTGTGGCGGTCCTCGGGTTTCTCGCAGCGAAGATGAAGATCTGGGAGGTCGGTTTGCTTTGATAAACTGGAGAGATGAGTCCCGGAAAGCTCCACTTGCGAATGGAACAGTGCATATTTTGCCTGTAGTTTGCTGAATCGGGTGGTACTCGGTCGCCCGCACCCATGTTTTTATTCCGATCGTTTGGTTCCGGAGGGAGCGGCGCGAAGTTCTGTTCTGTGTTGACATCAAGAGACTTTTGGTCCATGTTGAAGTCAGAAGCAGAGAATTTCATGAAGGTGGGATTGGGGGATTAGCTAAAGAAGGTTCAAGTCTCCGTGATGTTGAGGAACTTGCTTGGTGTTCCGGGATTCGCAGCAGTGGTATGAAAGTGGGGGCGGCAACACAGGTGAAGTTTAGAGTCCTATCTTTCAGGGTGAAAACTCAAAGTCTGACCTTAACTGGTTGTGCCTGCCAATGACCTTGTTGGAGACATTGTTTTAAGAGCGGGGACTATCTTCAGGGTGAAAACCTAAAATCTTTGATCGGGCGACGACGGCGCTGATGCATTGTTCCCTTCTTGGAGGCGTCGCTTTTGGAGAGTCTCTATTTCATTTATTGTCTAGGGGTGGATGTATTAGTGTTGCTAGGTCTGGGATACTATAACGGGACTTTTCTTTCTTAGTTTTCTTTTATCTTTTTTTACAGTGTGCATCTGTACTGCCATTAGAGTGTTGCATTGTTGTAGTGGCTGAGTGTAATTAATATCTTTTAATATTAATATATTCCCTTTATCGAAAAAATGTTAGTAGTGAAATGCTTACATTATTTGCCTCCTTATTAACGCCGCGCCTTTGCTTCCTAGTTAATACTTATATGTCGACTACGCACGTCAACGAGATCGACCGAGTCCGATCGAATGGTATAGTAGGCGTACATATATCCAGTTAATGATGGTTCAATCCGATCTCGTTTACCGTTTACTACTAGTTAATTAACAGGAGCTTTCGTACATAGCCAGCTCGCGATGCATGATTAGGTCAACTCCGGCTTCGGTTCGACGGCGGTGGTTGTGACTTTGATCCGTCGTCGATCTCTGTCGCCGGTGGAGTCCTGGGCACGAATCAGTGCGCTGCATGCATCACTGAACTGTAACTGACAAGGAGATGGCCGGACACGAGCGCTAATGATCAGACTAGAGCCACAGTGTCCTAGCGAACTCCTACCTTCAGGTTGAGCAGAGAGTAGAGACAACTGAGCGAGGCCGTGTGTGTGTCTGCACTATAGTGTTACGGCATCATCAGTAACTTAATTATTAATACTGCTCCCTTCCTAATTATTCTTACATGTCATCGTATTTTTCATATTGAGTTCCAAACTTCCAATATACAATTTGTTGTGCCATTTCAATTCAAGATATAAACTCTGAGCCAAAATTTGGGTCACCCCGTAATATCGGGAGAGTAGTAGACTACTAGTAGTCTCTCATGTTGACTGTTCCAGTAATGCTACACCTACGGATCAATTCTTACGGAACGGAGGCTACGGGATTACGTGGGGAAAGCACAGCAGAGTGACGTTCCTACATTCACGGGAGCCAACAAATCTGAACCAATCCGGTGGTTCCAACTCAGTCCGTAGAAGATTTTCGTAATAAATTTCCATAAGTCTAGCATTTTCGGTCTTTTTCCTCCGTTTCAAAAAAATAAATGAAGTCCGAGCCAAAATTTCCATTGTATACTCTTGCATGCCTTCTCCTGCATGTTCGAAAACGCACGCAGAAATGTTCGTTAGATCATCAAGCATATATGCAGAATTTTCGGTAGAGCACACCACCATATACGGATACTCATGGCCATGGCTGTTAGCACGTTGTTTTCCTAGGTCGCGAGGAACGCATGCAGATAGGCCCGTACGTAGTAAGGGTGTGTTTGGTAGTCCGGGGAGCTGAGATAATCTCATCTCAGCTCAGCTGAACACCCAATTAGCTGATTGGTAGCCCGGCTCGGTCCTTCTCAGCAGTGCTGGCCTCGCACAGAAAAGTGCTCTCAGCCAGGCCGGCTTGGGAAGCTCAATTAGCTTCACAGGTCGCCCAGGCTGAGGTCGCCCCGCAAAGCACTGTAGCTCCCCCCGCGCCACCCCCATACCCCCACCCGGTACTCTCATTCCCCCCAATCCTCCTTCTTCCGGTCCAGCACCAGGTCCTCCACCAGGGCTGCGCGACACGGGTCCTCCTCCCTTACGTGCCCAGACCTCTCAGCTGCAGGCCGCTGCCTCATGTCCTCCCACACCTGGATTTGGCGGCCTCCTCGCTGGAGCGCCACGAGCAGCTCGCCCCGGCCCGCCTCCTTGCTCATGTAGGCCACCGGCATCGACTCCCTCGCGCGCCGCTGCGACAAACCCGGCGCGGCCTCCTCGGCGCCGCCATGGCCGTCAACGGGACCACGCGTTGCGGCGCCGTTCAGCCACACCCGCCACCGCGCCTCTGCGTGGCCCGGAACGCCCCTCCCGGCGCCGACGGGCCGACGTCGCCCGGCGGGCCCCGACGTCCGCCGGACGCCGTCCCCACGCACCGCCAGGATAGCCACGCCGACGCTGCTATGGCCGGAGCATCTTCCTTGATGCAGTGGTTGGATGAACCAGGGACCTGATTGACTTTTTCTTTTTCTGTCTAGGGACTTTTGTGTAAAAATCTCTACTCAGCACTATCTCAACTCATCCACACGCCAAACAACATCTCAGCTGAGCATCTCTTTCCGGATACAGACTACCAAACAAGGCACAAAATCTCAACCCAACACATCTAAGGTCAGCCTGTATGAGGTGGGAAAAGCATGTTGAGGTGGCCCGACCTAACAAACACACCCTAAGTAACCCGTAGCTAGCTAATCATCCAGCAGTCGTGTGTGCGCGCGTTTTCTTCCAACTGTTATGTCCAACTTTGCAGGAAAGCTCTGACTTTGTTTTGTCCTGACCGCGACTAGTCGATCGTTTCGCTCGCTGTCGAAGCTGGCAAATATATTCGGTCGCTGTCCTGGCTGCAACTGCTGCTCTCTCTATAGCTAGCTAGCCCGGCAATTTGCTGCAGGTCACTGCTGACACTACGTAGCTCTAACCATTTTGGTCACCATCTGCAGGTCACTTTGCTCCTCTGTCGTTTGAACTTTCAGCTATCCCACACAATGGCGATGCTCGATCATCACATGCACAACACAGACGAAGTTCTGTCTTAAATGTAGAGAAAGCTCAGTGCATCTTAAGTATTTTGATATGTATATGTATTCTTATACGTGGATAAGATCGCTACCCGTTACTTTCGGGCATTCAACGCCTGTCACAATTCCGGTTAATTTTTTTTATGTAGGTTGCAGACTTGTGGATAGTTACTATACATTTTATTATTACAATGAAGCTGTCAGTCCGTTATAGAGAAATGATAATTAAGTTGTCGCAGCCATGTAGAAAATGAATATATATGTGTCACAACACTGGTGGAAAAATGGCCTTCGGTCGCGGTGCGCAACTGCCATTAGTCGCGGTTGCGCATTGCTGACTATCTTCGCGAATAAAGGTTTTATTTAGTGTGGTTCATCTGAACCTTGTGACTAAAGGCGCTAAATCCGTGTAGTGAGCGTATGAGCGGGAGAGGACCTTTAGTGTGGTTAATAAACCAACAGCGACTAAAGGCAGCCGCGGATTTAGGGTGCCTTTTTTCTTTGGTTCCCTAATACAGTTTACTTTTTAAGATTGTATTGTTTTATTTCTTTTGTTTTTATTTTAATTTTGAAGGAGTTTCACATATTCTACGGTATACATGCATGTGAATGTACAATTTCAAACAAATTTGACATTAGAACCAAAAAGAATTCAAGAGAAATATACAATAATATATATTCAATATTGGACGACCACATATACAATTTTGAACAAGTTTCCATACATAATTTATAAGTGCATATAAAGTTCTACGTCCTCTACATAGTGTTCTCCTCTAGGATCGATGACTTGGTTCGCCAACCATCCAGCTAGTTCCTCTTGAATTGGTCGGAAGCGAGCTTCTGGACTAAGCGTCGCCCGGAGGTTAATCCTCTTGAGGTTGTTCTCAGACGGCTCCCGCTCGGTGGTGTATCTCCGGATCCTCTCACAAACATAGTATCCACATAGATTGGTCCCGGTGGCTGAATATCCCCGGGCGCAGTCTTTGCCCTTTTAAATTGTAGCTCTTTTTTTAATTCACCGACCTTTTGATCTACAAACCGTCTCCAAACCCTACGAGGCAAAGAAAATTAAATGAACAAGAGAGTTGTTAGTTACTTGATATCAGGAAATGAATAACTAAGTAGGCCGATCGATATAGAGCGCAAATGAATGAAAATAGTTACTTTTGTCTCTTTTCATGTAGCCCCAAGCGCGAATCATGTTCAGAGAGAGTCGTGGACGGAAGCGTGAGTGTGATTTTGAATTACTAGCAGAGTCAGTGGAACTGTGGACACGATACACGCACAGTCATGCATAACTCATCAATTAGCCACATACCATGCATGGAGTAAACAAAGGAATGTGCTCAAGGCAGAGCACTCACCCAGAAAGTAATTAAAATAGAATAAATCTTTTGAGTTCTCCTTGTTATAGAGGGGATCCTCTATGGTTTTAACATGCATTGTGTGTGGGTCAATGAACCCAATGTCTGTGATATCGTCCCTTTTGCATTCGAGCATCTTCGATCTGCATAATATAGCGCACAAAATATTATAACAATATATATATATATATATATATATAGTGCAGGCAATGAACGAGATGGGGTAGAAATTAATAAATCACTTACAGAACATAGCAATTGATGATAGATTTGTCGAGCTCGCGCAGATTGAACAGCTGGAACAATTCATTCCGTTGAATTGTTATAGAGTAATGTTTGAAGTGATGCTCAGGTCTAACATCCGCATAAATATAGTCTCTGGCGTTTTAAGTTTTATGTAACCCTTGTATCAATTTAGCAGACCTTTCATTTGTCGAGGTAGATCCTCTTCCTGCGCAGGCTCGACGAGAGGACCATCCTTCACATATCCAAATACTACGTGCCTGTTGCCGTAATGAGACTATTGCTGAAGAGTCAGACCTAAGTGCACGCTTGTTCTTTAGCTTTCGCTGATCCAATCTGTCTTTGCACCTTTCTGCTGACATCCCTGAGCTTGCAATCTCCTGGTTTCTTGACTTTCACTATGAGCGGGGGGGATGCATTGTTTACTTTGTTCCCGAGCTGGGCAACTTGTTTCCCCCTTTCTAATTTTTCTCGGCCTCCTCGGCTCTTCTGCATCTCAACCTCTGCTTCCTCCCAGGCATTGGTGTGTGCCTCTGAAGTTCCACGTTCATGATGATGAGTGTGGCAGGACGGTGTGTTCAAAAATATCTTAGCCCACTTCTTTTGCTCATCGAAAATCTTGGCAGGGCTCGCCCTATTTTCTTCTTGCAGCCTCGCCTTCCATTTCTCTAATCATGCGCCTTATCTCAACTTCCTCGGCACTACATTCCCAAGACCTCTTGGTAAGAGGCTTAAGTGATGGCTCACAGTATCTTTGTAGTTGCGGGTACGTAAGGGTCAGAGTTAATAACCCGGAGCGCATACCTTCTTCGCCGGGAGGTGGATTGAGGGCGCGTACGATCACCCGCCGGACAAGGGCCAGAGGCGGCGTGCGCACCGGCCAGGAGGTGGTGGAAGCAGCGTCGGCTTACCCGCCGAAGGTGTAGGTGAGCCACCACCACCACCACCACCGCCGCCACCACCACCGGAGGGTGGACTTGGGTGATTCCTCGGGGTCGGTGACCTTGGTAAACCTTACATACAGAATGAGCCGGCGCTTGACATCTCCAAGTCTTGTCGCCCCTTCGGGTGTAGCAATGTCAATGTCCAAGTCCTCAAACCCTTGGACTATCTCCTCCCCGTGCAGTGACCCGACTGTGTCCAGGTCAGGGTTGTTGTAGTGGAGTCTCCAGGTGTGTCTTGCAGGTATTTCTTCCTTCCATGGACATGCTAGATGGATATCTGAACCAAACATGCTTTCATCTCCTTTATATCGTCACGAGGTAGAGAACTCTGGTGCATTAACCATTTTTGGATGCTCGGTGCGGTAATTTGATCGTCGGTGCACCCGGCCGGTGGGGGCCTGCCTCCGTGGAAGCCCCTTGGCCCAGCTTCTTCTCTGTGGCTTCCGAGATCCATTGGATGATCTTCATGCTGCGCCTGAGCTGCATCTCTTTAAACTACCTAGTACACTCACGGTTTTCTTCATCCCATCCATTTCCGTTACCAGCTTCGCCACAACATCTGCATCCCGATCCATCTTTCTCTTGCGGCTTCTGTAACCGTACGGGTCATCTTTCTGGGGGAACCCTAGTTTCCACGAACACGTCCTCCGTGTTCAGGATTCCCGAGGGCTCTTGTCAGCGCGTCGTTCTCTCTGTTGAACTTGATCTTTCCCTCTTGAGCATCCCTCATTGCCTCAATAAGCTTTTCGGTGGGTTTAATTGCCCCGGTAAACACACTCCCCTGTCTCCGGGTTCAGCGATCCCCCATGCCCGTACCACCAACTTTTGGCCCTTGGGTCCCATCCCTCCGTACCTGGACGGATTCCTCGCGCCCTCAGCTCGTTCTCCATCTTCTCCCACCTAGGCTGCCAACAGCGATACCCTCCTGGCCCCATAATATGATTGTACTCCTTCTTGGCCGCATTCTTCTTATTTTTTTCGACATTTCAAGGAACTGCTCCGATTTCTTTTGCTTCACAAATTCTGGCCAATCATGTTGCAGTTTCTCATATTGTCCTTTGAAATCCGGAGTCTTGCCCTGCTTGACAAAGTCATGGGCTAGATTTTGCTTGTATTTCTGGAATGCGTCGGCCATCTTAGAAAGAGCGAACTGTTTGACTAGCTTGCGCCTCTCTTGTTTTCCTGAATCTTGTTACCCGCCTCATCGTATCTGCGGTATTCCGGAGGTAGAACGAAATGTTCTATAAGCTTCTTGAAGCAATCTTTTTTTGTCCTCTTATCGACAAAAGTGAAACCAAGACGTGCCTTCTTTGGCTCATTCCACTCCTGGACGGTGATCGAGACGTTCTCTCTAACAACGGCTCCGCATTGGCTGATAAACTTGGTGGCGTTCTTGCTGGGCTCCAGCGGCCTGCCGGTTGCTTCGTCGACAGCCTCGATGGTGCATGTTTCGTTTGGTTTCATCGTCTTGGTTGCGCCACGCTTTGACGACGACGTACTCGATTTTTTGACGATCCGGTCGAGGGCTAAAATAAGAAAGAGAGTCGCGCGCGTTAGTACACACATATTTATTCAAATCAGTTAGTTTGTATATCACCAGAGGCTCAATGTATATATATACCTCGGCGCCGGAGGTGGTTGCTACTTCCAATTGAAGATCGTTGTTTACCGACGTTTCTTCGGCATCATCTTGCTGACGGCGCCCTTCATCTTCATCGTCAAGGTTCAGATAAGAAGAGATATCATCTTCTTCTTGTCCGGTCGGCTCATATGGAATATCGCCTTTTATGATGCCGAATATATGGTCTTCAACGTCCAGATCATAGTTGTCCAGAATCGGGTCAGCTCTATCGTCCGCCATATGTCAGTCCTGAAAACATGTAGTCAAAACAAATTAATTGTGTATATGCATGCCAACATTATCACATCTCTTCTACATATAAAAAGAGAGGGCGACGATGGAGCGAGAGGGGGGGGCGCAGTGACCGCGTGACGGCCAGGAGACCGTGGCGGTGGCCCGAAGGGGGACGCAGTGACACGTAGAGAGACCGGTGACGTGCTTGAATTGAAACGAGGCCTGTGGCAGTAATAGGAAGGCCGGTGTGGCGGTGACAGAGAGAGCGGTGGCGGTTCATTTTAGACAAACTTAATTTTAAGTGAATTTTTACAGTTCTTTTTAAAGTCAAATTGTAGTTCTAGTTTTTTTTTACACAATCTTTTTAACCAAAAGTTCATAATTTTATCAAAAAATTAGGAAAAAAAAGAAAAAAAAACCGCCGGGGCGCCCCGACACACCTCTCTCCTCTCTCTGTGGCAGCGACCACATGCGGCGCGCCGATCTCCTGCTCTCCTGCGGCCCGGGCGCAGCCGCACACCCAGCGCGTATGCGCGACGGATCCTCCTCTCTCCACAGCGGCGAGCCCTTTGGCTGCAGCACGTATGTGGCTGTAGCCTGGAAATATTTGTGGCCATGTGCAGCCGTAGCGTGCTGGTTTCAATTCGGCCAGCCTTGTGAAACGTAAAGCGAATCAAGCAAGCCTTGGCCTTGTAGCAACAGCCTTGAGAAGAAGAAAGAAGCGCCAACGTCGAGGATTCGGCAATGCGAGCGGCAAGCGCGAAGGCCAGCGGTGGCAAGCAGCAGCAGCGGCAGCAGGCGGAAGTCGGCGAAGAAAGCGGCCCAGCCAGGCGAGTAAAGCGAAGAAGGCAGCGGCGAAGAAGTGTGTCGTCCAGCGCCCCTTAGCGTTATACACGTGGGAAGGCTTTAATCGCGGTTGGGGTCATAACAGCGACTAAAAATACTGCTGATAGGGTTGGTGACCCCAATAGCGACACTGTTGCCCCATTTCGGTTCCCGCGAGAGAAGCGACCTTTAATTAAAGCGGTTGGCGAGGAGCCGCCGCGACTAAACTTTCAGGAAATGAAGCCGATATTAAATGTGAAAAATACAACTAATTCAATTCAAAATCTTAAAAATACATATAATATATCAAAAAATTCAGCAAAAATAAACTAATTCATTTAAAAATCTTAAAATACAAATAATATATCAATTGTTTCCCGCCAATTTCTTCCGCCAATTGTTTCCCGCCAATTTCTTCCGGCCTCTTTCTTCCCGCCAATTTTTTTCCGCCAATTTCTTCCCGCCTCCTTTCCTCCCGCCTCTTTCTTCCCGCCTCCTGTCTTCCGCTCCCATTTTCCCGCCATTTGTCACTACATATATGTGGCTTGGCTAGCATTATCACATCTCTACAATCTCCCTAAGCTCACTCCCAAGCTTCCCCGCACCACTCTAACCTACCGGCAATTGGAGGAGCTTTGCGCCTGTTTACCCTTGCCCTAAAGACTCTGGCGTCCCCGCCATTTTTGGAGCCTAAGCGCCGGCGGCGTGCCCGTCCCTCCCCTCCCTCGAATGCTGCTCGCGAGATGGCCATCACGAACCGCTACTACCTCGACCTCACGCCGGAGAACAGCGGATGAATCCCCGCTGGCATCCCGATAACCAGCATACTTGGGGCGCCTTCTTCATCAAGCGGCGTGAGAGGGCGCTCGCCAGGTATGAGGAGGACGGTCTGCCTCCTGGGAACTTCCACGAGGCCGGCCGTCGGCTATGGTGGCGCGGCCGGACGGACTCTGCAGGGCGTCATGGACTACATCACGACGACGATATCCCCGCCTGCGCTACCCTCGATTCGAGAGCCCGGCGCCCGCCCGGCCGGCAGCCAGCAGCGACATTTAGCGGCAGCAGCAGAAAAAGCCAACCAGCCAGGCGACTACCAGGTACAGGCGGCTATGAAGACTACGGTATGCATATTATGCGCCTGGCGGGGAGTATGACTAATCCTCCAAATTTCATGTATGCGAGATGTGACTTGAGTCACTCCAAATTTCGTATGCAGGAGTATGACTCCAGTCACTCCAATTTTCATGTATGCAGAGTATGACTTAGTCACTCCAAATTTCATGTATCATCAGTGCTATCTCGAGTCAATTGAATCATTCGAAAATGGACACCAAACACATCACGGGTAATATAATTCACATGATTCATTCAACAAAGTTTAGTACAATAATAAATTATTACACATCATTTCTTCCCTTGTGTCCCTGCTTGCTTACGATTGTGCCGTATCCATGGGGCATCCTCATCATTTAACTTAATGCTTGGGTCGGTGTTCACTTTGAAGGGCGGAATTTCAGCAAACAATATTATAATCTTCTGACATGTCTATCTTGTCCTCCACTCCCACGATGTTTCTTTTCCACGAAAGAACAATGTGGCGCTTTGAATCATCGCATGATGTACTGATCGTTTTTTATCTTTCCGTTTTCTCGGTTTGCTACTCATGTCCTTCATAGAAAACCTGACGACATCTTTCGCTAGGGCGAATGGTTCGTCAAGGTAACCAAAATTGTTGAAATCCACCATTGTCATTAAAATGTTGCTGGTCACCTTTACCCCACCTTCTGTTAGCTTGAACCATTTGCCCCGGAACAAAGGGACCCTAAAAGGGTCCATAGTCAAGTTACCATATCTCCTCTATGTAACCATAATATGTGACCTTTGGCCCATTCTCGTTTGCTGCATCAAAGCGGACACCAGTATTTTGGTTGGTGCTCTTTTTATCTTGGGCGATCGTGTAAAATGTATTCCCATTTATCTCGTACCCTTGGAAAGTCGTTATAGTCGAAGATGGTGTCTTGGCCAACATGTACAGCTGATCTACAACCTTGTGTCACTCATTAAATGTTTTCTCAACCAACTGCTGAAAGTCTCCATGTGGGCCTTCCTAATCCAGGATTCAGGCTTCCCCGGGTTGTCCGAGCGTAAAATATTCTTGTGTTTCTCAAAGTACGGAGCCACCAAGCTGGAATTGATCAGAACTGTGGTGTGCTTCAGTCAGAGAATGGCCGTCCATACATATCGTTGATTTCCTTTCGATCGTGCCTTTTCCACTTAGTCTCCCCTCGTGCCGCGATCGAGGAAGACCAATCGGCTTTAGGTCAGGAACAAAGTCAACACAAAACTCAATTACCTCCTCATTTCCATAGCCCTTGGTGATGCTTCCTTCTGGCCTAGCACGATTATGAACATATTTCTTTAATACTCCCATGAACCTCTCGAAGGGGAACATATTGTGTAGAAATACAGGGACCGAGAATGGAAATCTCTTCGACTAGGTGAACCAGGAGGTGCGTCATAATATTGAAGAAGGATGGCGGGAACACCAACTCGAAACGACAAGACATTGGACCACATGGATTACCGTAACCGTGGTAGAACTTACGGATTGATTACCTTCGAGAGGGTGCATTGAGGAATACACATAACTACAATGGCTACTCGAACATTTTCGCGAGGAGCCCCCTCCAAGCAATCGGAAGCAATTGCGTCATAATCACGTAGCGTCGTGAGACTTGAGGTTTTGGAACTTTTCTCCGCCATGTTTATTATTCCCTTTATATTGGACGAGAATCTAGACGGGACTTCATACCGCTCAGGCATTCAAAAAAGATGACCTTCTCTTCTTTGGTCGGAGCGTAGGCGACACGACCTTGGCTTAGATTCCAGGATCTGAGTCATCGGGTCTTTCAAACTTCTTAGTCTGCCGTGCTTCACTTTGTATCATTTGACTTCCCATACACGCCCAAGAAGCTTAGGATGTTCACGCAAATATTCTTCGTAACGTGCATCACGTCGATTGCAGGGCGGACTTCTAGGACTTTCCAATATTCTAGCTCGAATATAGATTTCTTCTTCCACATGGCTACGTGCCCGTCGGCTCCCTTCGGAACTGATTGTCCGCAGGACCCTTTCCCAAGATGACTTTCAAATCCTTGACTCTCATCAATACCACCTCACTTACCGTCATTCCTTGAGCTCCCGGCCAGAGTGATCTGCCCCTTCTTAGTTATGGCCTTTGCTTTCTTTACGTTATGATTTTTTGGGCAAAAATAAGCTATTTTTGTGGCGCACCGTTCCTGGTGCGCCACAAAATAAGTTTCTGTGGCGCATTCAAAACGGTGCGCCACAGAACTAAGCTTCGCCTATAAGGGTTTTCCTACTAGTGAAAGCAACGCTCGTAGGTCAAATTCCTCTTCTTTGTGCTCATCCCACACACGGACACCAGGTCTGTCCCACAGCTGTAAAAGTTCATCAACTAATGGCCTTAGGTACACATCGATATCGTTGCCGGGTTGCTTCGGACCTTGGATGAACACTGGCATCTAATGAACTTTCGCTTCATGCACAACCAAGGAGGAAGGTTGGCAGAATCTACTCCAGTCACGGGCAGGTGCTATGGCTGGAGCTCGCACGCCAAAGGGATTCATGCCATCCGTACTTAGACCAAATCTTATGTTCCTTGCGTCAGCTGCAAAATCTTTGAACTCTCTGTCGATCTTTCTCCATTGCGTTCCATCTGTGGGGTGTCTCAACTCCCCGTCAGACTACGATCCTCTTTGTGCCATCGCAACAACTTGGCATGCTCTTTGTTCAAGACAGACGTTTCAACCGTGGTATTATAGAGCATACCACATCACCTTGGCAGAACCTTCTGGGTTTACGGCCCTCAACATCGTCACAGGTCATCGCCTAAGATCTTGCAATGCAGTGCATAAGGGCATTCATTCAAATTCTCGTATTCACCGCGGTAGAGGTGCAGTCGTTGATGCATGCATGTATCTTCGAACCTCTAAACCTAGAGAGCAGACAACCTTCTTTGCTTCATACGTCTTGTGGTGATACGTCTCCAACGTCGATAATTTCTTATGTTCCATGCTACTTTATTGATGATACCTACATGTTTTATGCACATTATATGTCATATTTATGCATTTTACGGAACTAACCTATTAACAAGATGTAGAAGCAGTTCTGTTTTTACGCTGTTTTGGTTTCAGAAATCTTTTAAAAATATTCTCGGAATTGGAATGAGCTTTTCGCAGGGGTCCTATTTTTGCCGAAGCTTCCAGGAGCAGAAGACCTAACAGTGGGGCCACGGAGCAGCCGGGGGTGGCGGCGCGGCCAGGCCACTGGCCGCGCCGACCTGCCCCTGGGCCCTCGTGTGGCCTCGGCGTTGACTTAGCCTGCAAAGCTCCGTCCTTGAGCCCCGATGCAGGAGCCACGATCGGAAAACCTTACAGACGCCGCCGCCGCGAATCCCATCTCGGGGGATTCAGGAGATCGCCTCCGGCACCCTGCCGGAGAGGGAATCATCTCCCGGAGGACTCTTCATCGCCATGATCGCCTCCGGAGTGATGAGTGAGTAGTTCACCCCTGGACCATGGGTCCATAGCAGTAGCTAGATGGTCGTCTTCTCCTTGTTGTGCTTCATTGTTAGATCTTGTGAGCTGCCTAACAGTCAAGATCATCTATATGTAATTCTATATGTTGTGTTTGTCGGGATCCGATGGATAGAGTACTATGATTATGGTGATTATCAATCTATTGTTCATGTGTTGTTTATGATCTTGCATGCTCTCCGTTATTAGTAGAGCTCGGCCAAGTTTTTACTCTTAACTCCAGAGGAGTAATTATGCTCGATAGTGGGTTCATGCCTTCATTGATACCTGGGACAGTGAGAAGAAAGTTCTAAGGTTGTGATGTGCTGTTGCCACTAGGGATAAAACATTGGTGCTATGTCTAAGGATGTAGTTGTTGATTACATTACGCACCATACTTAATGCAATTGTCATTGCTTTGCAACTTAATGAGAGGGAGTTCGGACGATAACCTGAAGGTGGACTTTTTAGGCATAGATGCAGTTGGATGGCGGTCTATGTACTTTGTCGTAATGCCCAATTAAATCTCACTATATTTACCATGTCATGTATATGCATTATTATGCCTTTCTCTATTTGTCAATTGCCGGCTGTAATTTGTTCACCCAACATGCTTTTATCTTATGGGAGAGACACCTCTAGTGAGCTGTGGACCCCGGTCCTATTCTTTACATAGCATACATTCTACTTGTTTCTGTTTTCTTTGCAAACATCTTCCACTCGATACGTTTAATCCTTTGTTACAGCAAGCCGGTGAGATTGACAACCTCAGTGTTTCGTTGGGGCAAAGTACTTTGGTTGTGTTGTGCAGGTTCTAGTTGGCGCCGGAATCCCTGGTGTTGCGCCGCATCACATTTCGTGACCATCAACCTTCAACGTGCTTCTTGGCTCCTGGTTCGATTAAACCTTGGTTTCATACTGAGGGAAACTGTGCGCATCATACCTTCCTCTTGGGGTTCCCAACGGACGTGTACATCTACGCGCATCAAGCACTTTTTCTGGCGCGTTCCGGGGAGATCAAGACACGCTGCAAGGGGAGTCTCCACTTCTCAATCTCTTTACTTTGTTTTGTCTTGCTTTATTTTATTTACTACTTTGTTTGCTGCACTAAATCAAAATACAAAAAAATTAGTTGCTAGTTTTACTTTATTTATTGTCTTGCTCTCTATATCAAAAACACAAAAAAATTTAGTTACTCGCATTTACTTTATCTAGTTTGCTTTATTTACTGTTGCTAAAATGGCCAACCTGAAAATACTAAGTTGTGTGACTTCACAAATGCAAATAATAATGATTTCCTATGCACACCTATTGCTCCACCTGCTACTACAGCAGAATTCTTTGAAATTAAACCTGCTTTACTAAATCTTGTCATGAGAGATCAATTTTCTGGTGCTAGTTCTGATGATGCTGCTGCCCATCTCAATAATTTTGTTGAACTTTGTGAAATGCAAAAGTATAAAGATGTAGATGGTGATATTATTAAACTGAAATTGTTTCCTTTCTCATTAAGAGGAAGAGCTAAGATTGGTTGCTATCTTTGCCTAAGAATAGTATTGATTCATGGACTAAATGCAAGGATGCTTTTATTGGTAGATATTATCCTCCCGCTAAAATTATATCTTTGAGAAGTAGCATAATGAATTTTAAACAATTAGATACTGAACATGTTGCTCAAGCTTGGGAGAGAATGAAAACTTTGGTAAAGAATTGCCCAACCCATGGATGACTACTTGGATGATCATCCAAACCTTCTATCCAGGACTAAATTTTTCTTCGCGAAATTTATTGGATTCAGCTGCTGGAGGTACTTTTATGTCCATCACATTGGGGGCTACAAAACTTCTTGATGATATGATGATAAATTACTACGAATGGCACACGGAAAGAGCTCCACAAGGTAAGAAGGTAAATTCTGTTGGAAACCTCCTCCTTGAGTGATAAGATTGATGTGATTATGTCTATGCTTGTGAATGGTAGATCTAATGTTGATCCAAATAATGTTCCTTTAGCTTCATTGGTTGCTCAAGAAGAAAATGTTGATGTGAATTTCATTAAAAATAATAATTTCAACAACAATGCTTATAGGAACAACTCTGGTAATAACTATAGGCCATATCCTTCTGCTAATGGTAATGGTTATGGTAATTCTTATGGGAATTCTTACAACAATAATAGAAGTGTACCCTCTGGTCTTGAAGCCATGCTTAAAGAATTTATTAGTACACAAACTGCTTTTAACAAATCTGTTGAGGAAAAGCTTGATAAAATTGATACTATCGCTTCTAGAGTTGATAGGCTTGCCTCTGATGTTAATCTTTTAAAGTTGAAAGTTATGCCTAATAATGATCTTGATAATAAGATTACTACTACAGCAAATGCCATCCAAGTTAGAATTAATGAGAATATAAGATTAATGGCTGAATTGCGTGCTAGGTGGGATAGAGAAGAAAATGAAAAACTAGCTAAAGAGAATAATGTAGCTAAAGTTTGGACTATTACCACCACTAGTAATGCTAATTCCTCACATGTTGCTACACCTCCTACTATCAATGGTAAAATAATTGGTGTTGGCAATGTTTCTACTCCTAGTGCAAAGCGTACAAAACTACCTGAAATTGCTAAAAACTGTTTGTGATAAAACTGCTGAAATTTTTTCCAACCTTGGGAATAATGATCCCATTGTTGTAGCTCATAATGATTTAGATTTTGATGATTGCCACATCTCTGAAGTTATAAAGTTCTTGCAAAAACTTGCTAAAAGTCCTAATGCTAGTGCTATAAATTTAGCCTTTACAAAACATATTACAAATGCTCTCATAAAAGCTAGAGAAGAGAAACTAAAACTTGAAACTTCTATTCCTAGAAAGTTAGAAGATGGTTGGGAGCCCATCATTAAAATGAAATTCAATGACTTTGAATGTAATGCCTTATGTGATCTTGGTGCAAGTATTTCTGTTATGCCTAAAAAGATTTATGATATGCTTGACTTGCCACCATTAAAGAATTGTTATTTGGATGTTAATCTCGCCGATAATGTTAAAAAGAAACCTTTGGGAGGATTGATAATGTGCATATTACGGTTAACAATAACCTTGTCCCCGTTGATTTTGTTGTCTTGGATATCGAATGCAATGCATCTTGTCCAATTGTGTTGGGAAGACCTTTTCTTCGAACTGTTGGTGCTGTTATTGATATGAGGGAAGGTAATATTAAATATCAATTTCCTCTCAAGAAAGGTATGGAACACTTCCCTAGAAAGAGAATGAAGTTGCCTTTTGATTCTATTATTAGAACAAGCTATGATGTTGATGCTTCTACTCTCGATGTTACTTGATTTGCACTTTCTGCTAGCTGAAAGGCGTTAAAAAGCGCTTATGGGAGACAACCCATGTTTTTACCTACAGCAATTTTTTGTTTTATTGAGTCTTGGAAGTTGTTTACTACTGTAGCAACCTCTCCTTATCATGTTTTTGTGCCAAGTAAAGTTTCTATGTCAAAGTTGATGTTATATTTGGGATCGCTGCACAGAAACAGCATTGCTGTCTGTCACGAATCTGGGCATAATTCTCTGTAGAAAATTCGAAAAAATCTGCCAATTTACGAGCGTGATCCTCAGATATATACGCAACTTTCATTAGTTTTGAGTTTTTCCATTTGAGCAAGTCTGGTGCCATTTATAAATTCGTCTTTACGGACTGTTCTGTTTTTGACAGATTCTGCCTTTTATTTCGCATTGCCTCTTTTGCTATGTTGGATTTATTTCTTTGATCCATTAATGTCCAGTAGCATTATGCAATGTCCAGAAGTGAAAAGAATGATTGTGTCACCTCTGAATGTGTGAATTATTAATGATGCACTAACCCTCTAATGAGTTTGCTTGAAGTTTGGTGTGAAGGAAGTTTTCAAGGGTCAAGAGAGGAGAATGATATACTAAGATCAAGAGGAGTGAAAGCTCTAAGCTTGGGGATGCCCCGTGGTTCATCCCTGCATATTTTAAGAAGACTCAGCGTCTAAGCTTGGGGATGCCCAAGGCATCCCCTTCTTCATCGACAACATCATCAGGTTCCTCCCTGAAACTATATTTTCATTCACATCTTGTGTTCTTTACTTGGAGCGTCGGTTTGTTTTCGTTTTTGTTTTTGTTTGAATAAGATGGATCCTAGCATTCACTTTGTGGGAGAGAGACACGCTCCGCTGTTGCATATGGACACATGTGTCCTTAGGCTTTACTCATAATGTTCAAGGCGAAGTTTCTTCTTCGTTAATTTGTTATATGGTTGGAATTGGAAAATGCTACATGTAGTAATTGGTAAAATGTCTTGGATAATGTGATACTTGGCAATTGTTGTGCTCATGCTTAAGCTCTTGCATCATATGCTTTGCACCCATTAATGAAGAAATACATAGAGCTTGCTAAAATTTGATTTGCATATTTGGTTTCTCTAAGGTCTAGATAATATCTAGTATTGAGTTTTGAACAACAAGGAAGACAGTGTAGAGTCTTATAATGTTTACAATATGTCTTTTATGTGAGTTTTGCTGCACTTGTTCATCCTTGAGTTTGCTTCAAATAACCTTGCTAGCCTAAACCTTGTATCGAGAGGAATACTTCTCATGCATCCAAAATCCTTGAGCCAACCACTATGCCATTTGTGTCCACCATACCTACCTACTACATAGTATTTCCGCCATTCCAAAGTAAATTGCTTGAGTGCTACCTTTAAAATTCCATCATCCACCTTTGCAATATATAGCTCATGGGACAAAATAGCCTTAAAAACTATCGTAGTATTGAATATGTACTTATGCACTTTATATTTTATTAAGTTGCTGTTGTGCGATAACCATGCTTAGGGGGATGCCATCAACCATTGTTGAATATCATGTGAGTTGCTATGCATGTCCGTCTTGTCTGAAGGTCTATCATTTTAGTGGTTGGAGCATGCAAAATTGTTAGAGAAGAACATTGGGCCGCTAACTAAAGCCATGAACCATGGTGGAAGTTTCAGTTTTGGACATATATCCTCAATCTCATATGAGAATAATAACTTTGCTACATGCTTATGCATTTAAGAGGAGTCCATTATCTGTTGTCCATGTTGTCCCGGTATGGATGTCTAAGTTGAGAATAATCAAAAGCGAGAAATCCAAATGCGAGCATTCTCCTTGGACCTTTGTACAGGCGGCATGGAGGTACCCCTTTGTGACACTTGGTTGAAACATGGCATGCAAAGACCCGGTAGTCCAAGTTAAGTAGGACGAGGTGCGGGCACTATTAGTATACTATGCGTGAGGCTTGCAACTTGTAAGATATAATTTTCATAACTCATATGCTTTATTACTACCGTTGACAAAATTGTTTCATGTTTTCAAAATAAAAGCTCTAGCACACAGCAATCGATGCTTTCCTCTGCGAAGGACCATTCTTTTACTTTTATTGTTGAGTCAGTTTACCTATCTCCTTCCACCTTAAGAAGCAAACACTTGTGTGAACTGTGCATTGATTCCTACATACTTGCATATTGCACTTGTTATATTACTTTATGTTGACAATATCCATGAGATATACATGTTATAAGTTGAAAGCAACCGCTGAAACTTAATCTTCTTATGTGTTGCTTCAACACCTTTACTTTGATTTATTGCTTTACGAGTTAACTCTTATGCAAGACTTATTGATGCTTGTCTTGAAGTACTATTCATGAAAAGTCTTTGCTATATGATTCAGTTGTTTACTCATGTCATTACCTTTGCTTTGATCGCTGCATTCATTACATATGTTTACAAATAGTATGATCAAGATTATGATGGCATGTCACTTCAGAAATTATCTTTGTTATCGTTTTACCTGCTCGGGACGAGCAGAACTAAGCTTGGGGATGCTGATACGTCTCCAACGTATCGATAATTTCTTATGTTCCATGCTACTTTATTGATGATACCTACATGTTTTATGCACATTATATGTCATATTTATGCATTTTCTGGAACTAACCTATTAACAAGATGCCGAAGAGCCAGTTGCTGTTTTCTGCTGTTTTTGGTTTCAGAAATCCTAGTAAAGAAATATTCTCGGAATTGGACGAAACTTTCGCCCAGGGTCCTATTTTTGCACGAAGCTTCCAGAAGACCGAAGACCTAACGAAGTGGGGCCACGAGGCAGCCAGGGGTGGCCGGCGCGGCCCAGGCCCTGGCCGGCCGACCTGCCTGGGCCCTCGTGTGGCCCCTCGCGTGACCTTCCGCCTACTTAAAGCTCCCGCGCGAAACCCCCAGTAGAGAGCCACGATACGGAAAACCTTACAGAGACGCCGCCGCCGTGAATCCCATCTCGGGGGATTCGGAGATCGCCTCCGGCACCTGCCGGAGGGGATTCATCTCCCGGAGGACTCTTCATCGCCATGATCGCCTCCGGAGTGATGAGTGAGTAGTTCACCCCTGGACCATGGGTCCATTGCAGTAGCTAGATGGTCGTCTTCTCCTTGTTGTGCTTCATTGTTAGATCTTGTGAGCTGCCTAACATGATCAAGATCATCTATATGTAATTCTATATGTTGTGTTTGTCGGGATCCGATGGATAGAGAGTACTATGATTATGGTGATTATCAATCTATTGTTCATGTGTTGTTTATGATCTTGCATGCTCTCCGTTATTAGTAGAGGCTCTGGCCAAGTTTTTACTCTTAACTCCAAGAGGGAGTAATTATGCTCGATAGTGGGTTCATGCCTTCATTGATACCTGGGACAGTGACAGAAAGTTCTAAGGTTGTGATGTGCTGTTGCCACTAGGGATAAAACATTGGTGCTATGTCTAAGGATGTAGTTGTTGATTACATTACGCACCATACTTAATGCAATTGTCTGTTGCTTGCAACTTAATACGGAGGGGTTCGGACGATAACCTGAAGGTGGACTTTTTAGGCATAGATGCAGTTGGATGGCGGTCTATGTACTTTGTCGTAATGCCCAATTAAATCTCACTATATTTACCATGTCATGTATATGCATTATTATGCCTTTCTCTATTTGTCAATTGCCCGACTGTAATTTGTTCACCCAACATGCTTTTATCTTATGGGAGAGACACCTCTAGTGAACTGTGGACCCCGGTCCTATTCTTTACATAGCATACATTCTACTTGTTTTACTGTTTTCTTTGCAAACATCTTCCACTCGTACGTTTAATCCTTTGTTACAGCAAGCGGTGAGATTGACAACCTCCTGTTTCGTTGGGGCAAAGTACTTTGGTTGTGTTGTGCAGGTTCCTAGTTGGCGCCGGAATCCCTGGTGTTGCGCCGCATCACATTTCGCGACCATCAACCTTCAACGTGCTTCTTGGCTCCTACTGGTTCGATTAAACCTTGGTTTCATACTGAGGGAAAACTTGCCACTGTGCGCATCATACCTTCCTCTTGGGGTTCCCAACGGACGTGTACATCTACGCGCACCGGGCAACTCGTTATTCTTTGGAAACATATTCTTCAACATTTTCAGCAAGTCTTCAAATGCCGAGTCAGCTACACCTGCTGTGCCTTGATGTCTCGTTCCCCCTCCTTTCCTGCAGACAGTGTTGGGCCTCCAAGTGCGAGAGGTTTGTAGAACAGCACAAGTTTCCCTTAAGTGGATCACCCAAGGTTTATCGAACTCAGGGAGGAAGAGGTCAAAGATATCCCTCTCATGCAACCCTGCAACCACAAAGCAAGAAGTCTCTTGTGTCCCCAACACACCAAATAGGTGCACTAGTTCGGCGAAGAGATAGTGAAATACAGGTGGTATGAATATATATGAGCGGTAGCAACGGTGCCAGAAAATAGCTTGCTGGCGTGTAGTTGATGGTGGTAGTATTGCAGCAGTAGTAACACAGTAAAACAGTAAACAAGCAGTAGTAACTCAGCAGTATTTAGGGACAAGGCCTAGGGATTACACTTTCACTAGTGGACACTCTCAACATTGATCACATAACAGAATAGATAAATGCATACTCTACACTTTGTTGGATGATGAACACATTGCGTAGGATTACACGAACCCTCAATGCCGGAGTTAACAAGCTCCACAATAATGCTCATGTTTAAGTAACCTTAAGTGTAAGATAGATCAAAACGACTAAACCAAGTACTAGCATAGCATGCACACTGTCACCTTCATGCATATGTAGGAGGAATAGATCACATCAATATTATCATAGCAATAGTTAACCGCAATCTACAAGAGATCATGATCATAGCATAAACCAAGTACTAACACGGTGCTGTCACCTTTGCACACATGCGGGAGGAATAAAACTACTTTAATAACACATCACTAGAGTAGCACATAGATAAATTGTGATACAAAACTCATATGAATCTCAATCATGTAAAGCAGCTCATGAGATCATTGTATTGAGGTACATAGGAGAGAGATTAACCACATAGCTACCGGTACAGCCCCGAGCCTCAATGGAGAACTACTCCTCCTCATGGGAGCAGCAGCGGTGATGAAGATGGCGGTGGAGATGGCAGCGGTGTCGATGGAGAAGCCTTCCGGCACTTCCCGCTCCGGCAGTGCCGGAACAGAGACTCCTGTCCCCCGGATCTTGGCTTCGCGATGACGGCGGCTCTGGAACTTTTCTCGTATCGTGGCTTCCTCCGTCAGGGTTTTAGGTCGGGGACCTTTATATAGGCGAAGAGGCGGCGTCGAAGGTCGAAGGGGCGGCCAGGGGGTAAGGCGGCGCGGGCCAACCCTAGGCGCGCCGGCCACCTCTGGTGGGCCTGTGGCCCCCTAAGGTCCTTCCCGGTGTTACTGGAAGCTTCGTGGAAAAATAGGAACCTGGGGCGTTGATTTCGTCCAATTCGAGAATATTTCGTTACTAGGATTTCTGAAACCAAAAACAGCGAAAACAGAACTGGCACTTCGGCATCTTGTTAATAGGTTAGTTCCGAAAATGCGTAAATACGACATATAATGTGCATAAAACATGTAGGTATCATCAATAAAGTAGCATGGAACATAAGAAATTATCGATACGTTGGAGACGTATCAGCATCCCCAAGCTTAGTTCTGCTCGTCCCGAGCAGGTAAAACGATAACAAAGATAATTTCTTAAGTGACATGCTATCATAACCTTGATCATATTGTAAACATATGTAATGAATGCAGCGATCAAAACAATGGTAATGACATGAGTAAACAACTGAATCATAAAGCAAAGACTTTTCATGAATAGTACTTCAAGACAAGCATCAATAAGTCTTGCATAAGAGTTAACTCATAAAGCAATAATTTAAAGTAAAGGTATTGAAGCAACACAAAAGAAGATTAAGTTTCAGCGGTTGCTTTCAACTTATAACATGTATATCTCATGGATAGTGTCAATGTAAAGTAATATAACAAGTGCAATATGCAAGTATGTAGGAATCAATGCACAGTTCACACAAGTGTTTGCTTCTTAAGGTGGAAGGAGATAGGTAAACTGACTCAACAATAAAAGTAAAAGAATGGTCCTTCAAAGAGGAAAGCATCGATTGCTATATTTGTGCTAGAGCTTTGGTTTTGAAAACATAAAGAGAGCATAAAAGTAAAATTTTGAGAAGTGTTTGTTGTTGTCAACGAATGGTAGTGGGCACTCTAACTACCTCATCAACCAGACTTTCAAGAGCGGCTCCCATGAAGGACGTTATCTCTACCAGCAAGGTAGATCATCCCTCTTCTCTTTTGTTTACACATGTACTTTAGTTTAGTTTTTCTTTATTTATGGATGACACTCCTCCCAACCTTTTGCTTACACAAGCCATGGCTAACCGAATCCTCGGGTGCCTTCCAACATTCACATACCATGGAGGAGTGTCTATTTGCAAAATTAAGTTGCTTACTGATAGATCAGAGCAAAACATGTGAAGAGAATTATTAATGCAAGTTAATTAATTGAGGCTGGGAACCTCATTGCCAGCTCTTTTTGCAAAATTATTGGATAAGCGGATGAAGCCACTAGTCCATTGTGAAAGTCTGTCAAAAGTAAATGACAAGATCGAAAGATAAAACACCACATACTTCCTCATGAGCTATAAAACATTGACACAAATAAGAGGTGATAAATTTTGAATTGTTTAAAGGTAGCACTCAAGCAATTTACTTTGGAATGGCGGAGAAATACCATGTAGTAGGTAGGTATGGTGGACACAAATGGCATGAAAATTGGCTCAAGTATTTGGATGCATGAGAAGTATTCCCTCTCGATACAAGGTTTAGGCTAGCAAGGTTATTTGAAGCAAACTCAAGGATGAACAAGTGCAGCAAGACTCACATAAAAGACATATTGTAAACATTATAAGACTCTACACTGTCTTCCTTGTTGTTCAAAACTCAATACTAGATATTATCTAGACCTTAGAGAAACCAAATATGCAAATCAAATTTTAGCAAGCTCTATGTATTTCTTCATTAATGGGTGCAAAGCATATGATGCAAGAGCTTAAACATGAGCACAACAATTGCCAAGTATCACATTATCCAAGACATTTTACCAATTACTACATGTAGCATTTTTCCAATTCCAACCATATAACAATTTAACGAAGAGGAAACTTCGCCATGAATATTATGAGCTAAGAACACATGTGTTCATACGAACCAGCGGAGCGTGTCTCTCTCCCACACAAGGATGAACTTATTCAGAGAATGAAAATAACAAAACAAAAATAAAAGCACACAGACGCTCCAAGTAAAGTACATAAGATGTGACTGAATAAAAATATAGTTTCACTAGAAGAAACCTGATAAGTTGTCGATGAAGAAGGGGATGCCTTGGGCATCCCCAAGCTTAGGCGCTTGAGTCTTCTTGAAATATGCAGGGATGAACCACCGGGGCATCCCCAAGCTTAGACCTTTCACTCTTCTCGATCACATTATATCACCCTCTTCTATTGACCCTTGAAAACTTCGACACCAAACTTCAAGCAAACTCATTAGAGGGTTAGTGCATCATTAATAATTCACACATTCAGAGGTGACACAATCATTCTTTTCACTTCTGGACATTGCATAATGCTACTGGACATTAATGGATCAAAGAAATAAATCCAACATAGCAAAAGAGGCAATGCGAAATAAAAGGCAGAATCTGTCAAAAACAGAACAGTCCGTAAAGACGAATTTATAAATGGCACCAGACTTGCTCAAATGGAAAAACTCAAAACTAATGAAAGTTGCGTACATATCTGAGGATCACGCTCGTAAATTGGCAGATTTTTTCGAATTTTCTACAGAGAATTATGCCCAGATTCGTGACAGACAGCAATGCTGTTTCTGCGCAGCGATCCCAAATATAACATCAACTTTGACATAGAAACTTTACTTGGCTCAAAAACATGATAAGGAGAGGTTGCTACAGTAGTAAACAACTTCCAAGACACAAATATAAAACAAAGTACTGTAGAAAAATAACACATGGGTTATCTCCCAAGAAGTTCTTTCTTTATAGCCGTTAAGATGGGCTCAGCAGTTTTAATGATGCACTCGTAAGAAATAGTATTTGAAGCAAAAGAGAGCATCAAGAGGCAAATTCAAAACACATTTAAGTCTAACATGCTTCCTATGCATAGGAATCTTGTAAATAAACAAGTTCATGAAGAGCAAAGTAACAAGCATAGGAAGATAAAACAAGTGTAGCTTCAAAAATTTCAGCACATAGAGAGGCATTTTAGTAACATGAAAATTTTTACAACCATATTTTCCTCTCTCATAATAACTTTCAGTAGCATCATGAGCAAACTCAACAATATAACTATCACATAAAGCATTCTTATCATGAGTCTCATGCATAAAATTATTACTACTCCCAACATAAGCATAATCAATTTTATTAGTTGTAGTGGGAGCAAATTCAACAAAGTAGCTATCATTATTATTCTCATCATCAAATATAGGAGGCAAAGTATCATCAAAGTAAATTTTCTCCTTAATGCTTGGGGACTAAAAATATCATGCTCATCAAAGCCAGCTTCCCCAAGCTTAGAATTTTCCATAGCATTAGCAACAATGGTGTTCAAAGCATTCATATTAATATGTTCCATGGGTTTTTTAATTTTCGCATCAAACCATCCATGTCTTAAATCAGGAAATAGAATAAAAAGGTCATTGTTGTCCATTATGCCTAACTAGTGTAAACAAGAAACCAAATGTCGCAATTGCAGAGTCTAAAGGAAATAGCTTAGAGTACTTACAACGGCGCCGGAAAATAGCTTAGTAGCCGAGATCCGGAGTGTGAGTACCTTTTACCTTTCCTCCCCAGGCAGAAAAATACTTGATGCTGTCCAGAATGGCGCGGTTGTGAGGGAGGAAATCCTTTGTGTAGCTTTCCCCCCGCCGGAAAATTACTTGATGTCTACGTTCCCCCAGTAGACAGTGTTGGGCCTCAAGTGCGAGGTTTGTAGAACGGCAAGTTTCCCTTAAGTGGATCACCCAAGGTTTATCGAACTCGGGGAGGAAGAGGTCAAAGATATCCCTCTCATGCAACCACTGCAACCACAAAGCAAGAAGTCTCTTGTGTCCCCAACACACCAAATAGGTGCACTAGTTCGGCGAAGAGATAGTGAAATACAGGTGGTATGAATATATATGAGCAGTAGCAACGGTGCCAGAAAATAGCTTGCTGGCGTGTAGTTGATGGTGGTAGTATTGCAGCAGTAGTAACACAGTAAACAGTAAACAAGCAGTAGTAACTCAGCGGTATTTAGGGACAAGGCCTAGGGATTACACTTTCACTAGTGGACACTCTCAACATTGATCACATAACAGAATAGATAAATGCATACTCTACACTTTGTTGGATGATGAACACATTGCGTAGGATTACACGAACCCTCAATGCCGGAGTTAACAAGCTCCACAATAATGCTCATGTTTAAGTAACCTTAAGTGTAAGATAGATCAAAACGACTAAACCAAGTACTAGCATAGCATGCACACTGTCACCTTCATGCATATGTAGGAGGAATAGATCACATCAATATTATCATAGCAATAGTTAACTTCGCAATCTACAAGAGATCATGATCATAGCATAAACCAAGTACTAACACGGTGCACGCACTGTCACCTTTGCACACATGCAGGAGGAATAAAACTACTTTAATAACACATCACTAGAGTAGCACATAGATAAATTGTGATACAAAACTCATATGAATCTCAATCATGTAAAGCAGCTCATGAGATCATTGTATTGAGGTACATAGGAGAGATTAACCACATAGCTACCGGTACAGCCAGAGCCTCAATGGAGAACTACTCCTCCTCATGGGAGCAGCAGCGGTGATGAAGATGGCGGTGGAGATGGCAGCGGTGTCGATGGAGAAGCCTTCCGGGGGCACTTCCCCGCTCCGGCAGTGCGGAACAGAGACTCTGTCCCCCAGATCTTGGCTTCGCGATGACGGCGGCTCTGGAACTTTTCTCGTATCGTGGCTTCCTCCGTAAGGGTTTTAGGTCAGGGACCTTTATATAGGCGAAGAGGCGGCGTCGAGAAGGTCGGAAAGGCGGCCGGGGGGTAGGCGCGCGGGCCAACCCTAGGCCGCGCCGGCCACCCTCTGGTGGGCTGTGGCCCCCCTGGTGGTCCTTCGGGTGTTCTGGAAGCTTCGTGGAAAAATAGGAACCTGGGCGTTGATTTCGTCCAATTCCGAGAATATTTCGTTACTAGGATTTCTGAAACCAAAAACAGCAGAAAGGCACTTGGCATCTTGTTAATAGGTTAGTTCCAGAAAATGCGTAAATACGACATATAATGTGCATAAAACATGTAGGTATCATCAATAAAGTAGCATGGAACATAAGAAATTATCGATACGTTGGAGACGTATCATGCCTTCCATTTCAGCAAATCCAGTGTGCAGCCCAGCTTTTTCAGACCATCATCGCATCCGGGGTACAGCGCCTTCATGTGATCCTCTAACATGCGATCCAAATTCCCCCTCTCTTTTTCAGTTTCGCAGCGACTCCGTGCATCAGCAATGGTCCGACCAAGATCATCAACGGGATCATCACGTGCCTCTTCTTCACCTTCCCCTTCAACTTCCCCTTCACCTTCAGCATCCTCCATGAAAGTATCACCGAAATGAGCAAGATAGCTTTCATCGATGAAATCATCCCCTTCTTCATCTTCTTCCATTATAACCCCTCTTTCTCCATGCTTGGTCCAACAATTATAGCTTGGCATGAAACCGTGCCGAAGCAGGTGCAGTGAACATCTCTTGAGGAAGAGTAACCCTTCTGATTCTTACATTTAACACATGGACAGATAACAAAACCCCCCTGCTTGTTCGCATTAGCCACTACGAGGAAATCATTCAAACCCGTACTGAACTCGCCGGAGAGTCGGTTACCGTACATCCATTGTCGATTCATCTGCATTATTATAATATAAAATATATAATTAACCATCATGCATTTGTTAAACTAACTAGCTACAAACAATATAAATTAAACAATGAACTACACACATGCACATTTTATCAACGACACATCAAAGGTTCAAGTTGCTAACCGCGATCGAGGAGGAAAAAATAAATGAGAAAGCTCAAGTGTGGCTCCAACACTTCATATCATGTTTGTTTCATGCTCTTGGGGCATTTCATCAAACACCTTATGTGCATAAGAGGAACCAAAAGCAAACCTAACACCCACTTGTGAAGCTTGTGAAGAAAATGGCACCAAATGGCTAAGTGTTGGCTGCTGGGTGGGTATATATAGGGGGCGGCTTTAGCCGCGGTTGTGAGCCAACGCGACTAAAGGCCTTCGGGCACCTTAGTCGCGGTTGGCCTGCCAACCGCCTACCCCACTGCACGAGCGCCACTGGCCCAGGCCCAGCCTTTGGTCGCGGTTCGCCTCCCGAACCGCGACTAAAGGTACCATTAGTCGCGGTTCCTTTACCTTCGCGACTTATGGGGCTCACCGGAAGCCTGTTTTTCTAGTAGTGCAACTCAGGTCACATTCTGGGTAAAAGCCGGTATGCCACGAGTGGTGCCCTTAACGCAATGTAAACGATGGCTAAACTGTATACATATCTATGATGAAATTACAAGCTTGACTTACCATCAAAACGAGCCCTTCATATACCTCAATCACACTTTTCGCTTGCCTCTGAAGCGTGCTGTCAACTTCCCAAGATTTTAATGGGCTCTGTAAATGATAAAGGTGACACGGTTTGTGAGAATGAAATTGATATTCAAGTGGACTGCATAAGAGCAAATCGAATAATATTTGTTATTCTCATTCTCAGGTAACACTAGACAAATAACATAAGAATCACCCCATCTCAATAAATGATCCTAGCTAATATGTTTTTTTTGTTACACTCAACAAAATTAAAGATATACATTCGTCACAAATACAATGATAATTCTTATACAATTTCGAAGTTCATTCTTTCAATATACTTCCAATAAAATTTAAATAAGTTCTGCAATTAATCATCTAGTAAGAAATTTACAACTGCGATTTTTTATGAAAACCTTTCATTACTCAAGTGCCTATTAAAACCTAGAAAATGATACAATTTCATGACACTGTGGATTAATCTAGGACACTTACATTAATGACAATATCTATGTATGAGTTTTAATACATTGTTATCAAAATGTCTTGGCAAAAGCTGTAAAGTTTCTCGTAAAATAAATATTTTGATAGAGATTTCTAGTGAGTATGTTTGCCTACCGTCACCAAACTGGTCGTGGAGCACTAGTTCCATCTCCACGATATAATTTCTAGTGAAAACTAATGGGGTACATGTGCATCGAGGGCTATTTAGAGGGTAAAGCTTATCTTTTCTATCTAAATAGAAGACCCCCACTATCTGATTTTGGAGGCTTCTGCTGCGTCCACGTCATCTTCTATTTCCCCGTCGCTGGTAGCTGCCTGGTTGCTCTTTCCCTCGGTCAAATTTTCTTGAGATGGGCCTGGGCGCACGTTACTTGGCCTGGACACGGAATACTCTCTTCGCACATGTCGCTTTGCTCGCTCGCCTTTTCCTCCAGTGAAAAAAAGCGCCAGCCGTTCGTCTTCCCGGATCCACAATGGTTTATGGCGACAAACCGTTCCTCTGCTGGTGAAACTGCACCATGCCACAAATACTTGTGAAACCGCACCATGCCATTAATTATTGTCTTGCAAATACACAAGAAACTGATATAGGATGAACTGATCCGGTGTCGCTTCCACCCGTCTGCTTGAGTCCATTGCTGGTCGTACCTCTCTAGCTCTCAGCGATTTCATCAGCCTTAATCTCCTCATGCGCTCACCTTCCGTTCCCAACACTTCCCCTCCCGTCATGCCAAATCTCCACGTCACGTCGGTGGCCAAGAAGAGGAAGGGTTGGCGCCAATGAATCCTAAATCCTATGGCCTGGTTGCCCACGTCAAGGAGGCCGATGACGATCTCAAGGGAAATTAAGGTACTGCTACTCTGCTAGATTTTTCAGGAAATTGAGGTGCAGCTGCTCTGGCTACCTTTCTCCTATGAACATCTGAAACTCTGCAACGAGGTGAGGTGCATCAACGAGGTGATTGAGGGCCTCGGCACCCTCAACGAGCGAGTGTCAGATAGCAGTTTTCTTCCTCCATTAACGTTCTCTCTGTCTAATCCCTGGACATGTGCTTTCTCTGTCACGATTTGTTCTTTTCTGTTATGAAGAGCAATTAAATTTTTCTACGCAGATTTCCTTTCGATATACATGCTACAGACCAATGACGCTTGGGCTGGGCATCAATCTGACGCAGTTTTACTGACACCGACGGAACTACATTGATCAACCGATGTTTGATCAATTGGTGAGAAATCATTTACTCTCTTTTATCGTCAGCTTAATTCTGTCTATCTCTATATATACTATAACATTTTCTCAGCTATTTCAGTGCTTTAATCGGGTAAATGGATTTTTTATTTGACCGATCATAACTCAAGAACGGCGTGTATATTTTGTAATATTAATAATCTTTCATTATTTATTTGCAACAGGTTGGTATAGCAATGAGAAATATAATAATAAATAAGGATTGTATACAAATAAGGATAGTAGCAGCAATGAAGCTTGATTTCAGGTAGGTGCTAATCCTCTCTTTCCCCAATATATTTTGCTGATACCATTTTAGTATTTTTTTACATCTATGAAACTCCGGTAACACATCTTTTAATTTGTAGTGTTTAAACCAAATTTGAGACGCGGAAAGCAAGCTAGGTTTGTTGACAACTTATTCGGTCACTTGAGGTCTTAATGTAATGTGCACCATTTGAGTTAGTCTGCTGCAAATTGTATTCAAATATCTCAAACCCCTTCATATTGTATATACAGATTTTGAATTTCCATGGTCATATTTGGTTAATGTGTCTATTGTCCTATCTCTTCACTCTGCCATGTCGAGCTGTTCACAATGTTTCGCCACTCAAGACGCTTTGCCATTTCATTTGGTCAGGTACTTATGTACCCAATAAAGTTCCGTAGATTAAATATGTCCTGACATTGTTCTTTAAAAGTAATGTTCAATTATTAATGTATATACTTAGTTTTGTGACTTTGTCCCTATGCAATTAACCTCTGTTTGGCTTCCGCACTTATGCTATCGGACTTTACATTGTTTTTCGCAGGAGTTGTAGTTTTACATCCGTTATGGTGGCTTCTCCATAAGACATACATATAATTCTTTTACTATAGACGTGCTTTACTTTCAGATGGAACTGAAAATCAGCCCTTCCGTTTATTCTTCATCTGGTCATGCCTTAGATACTACGAAATGTAGAATGTCAGAAGTTTGATTCTTCATATCATAGATAGGATTAGTGTTGAATTCCCTTTATCATAATGTTCAAGGTTTATAAGTGGATTTATACATGACATGGGAATCGTATATCAACTTCATATTTTGACCGAACATAGCATTCTCAGATGCAATATCAAAAAACTCCTATTAGTTGTCATTTGTGTCTATCAGAATGTTAATAAATCCGCAAATATTCCCGCTGCAACGCGCGGCTACCTTTGATATGGTAAGTGAGAGGGTAGTAGAGTAATATGGGGTATATGGGTCCATGGTGAGCTAGGGAAGGTGTGCGCTGCATGGTGCATTGTAGACTAGACCACAAATCTCTCAACTTATTAGGCTTCTTTGTTTGCGCCTTCATGTCTTAACCTCTTCTTTTATCTTTTATCCTTCTTAGACTTCTTGATCACGATTAGTTGCTTGGATTTTTTTACTTGTATTCACTTTGTAAATTTACCATTTGTTTGTCATATATGATTGAATGAGACCCCACGTAAAACTAATAATTCACACAAAAGAGGCCCCTTAACCTATAGTCATAAAAGTAATTCTTGTGGATGCATATCACAATGTTGACTCTTGAGGGCTTGAACTTTGGGATACGTCTCTCATGGCATATTAGCTATGCAAATGCTTTATGGATTTGAGGTATTTTTGTTGAAATCTAGGACGATTGAGGGATACTGCAATTTTTAAGAAGTCTAGGGACTTCACTGTATAAAAGTAAAATTGGGGCCAACTTGCAATTTAGGATATGTCCATAGTTTTCTCTACAAAAATCATGACTGATTGGGACATCTACACTATAGGAAAACCGCCATACGCCGATGGCCTGGAACCTATGCTGACAGCTTTTTGTCGGGGTCGTCAGCGTAGATGTTGAGGTGGGAAGCGGAGGTGTGCGGTCGTCGGCGGAGAAATGTGGTCAGCCTAGATGGCCCTACCCCAACGACTACCATCGGCGTACAACAACACGTCGGCGCAAGATGACCGCGGCCATCGGCGCACATTAGACCGTCGGCGTATGCTGAGTGTGTCTGCCAGCATAGCTCTACCACGTGGCCTATCCCATCACCCATCCAAATGGTCCAACGGACGGCATCATGGTGATATCTACGCCGACGACAATGCGGTCGATCGGCCCATTTTTTGTCAAGCTAATCCTAATTCTTTTATTTATTTATTTCCCAAGATAATTTGAATATAGTTATATTAGAATGGCGGGATGCCTGATTATCTGTATCCACACCTTGGCCCGCATAAAATATGGGATGCGGTTCGACAAAACTATGAAGTGGTTAAGGCCATCAAGTAGCTCATTTCGTTTGAAAGCCATAGAATTTCGTTCGTGGTAGCTCAGTTCTGTGAAGAGTTTTTTCAGAAAAATTGTCGTAGTTCATGTTTGTCAACGTTCCTCGCAACTAGATCACATAAAATGACGTTGCACATTGGTTTTCCATTTTTAGATTTTTTTGAATCAATTATGCACAAATTTTCGTCTCATAGTGAAATGATAGAGTGTGAAACTCGCACCATGGTCCCCGAGTGGGTCCTCCTTCATGCACGTGCGCCGACGACACTAAGGCGAGTTCTGGACGTATAAGGGGGACCTACCTTGTGGGGTGAATCGCAGGGAATCTTGAGAGCATATGGGTTGATCCTTGTCACCACATGTCCCTATTGTCCAACTAAGCTCGAATGCGGGCATAAGTCCACTGCCGCACCGCCATTGGGATGTACTCAAAGTTGTAGACCACACGGTCAACTGATTAGGGTTTCTCTGGATGCCGAACCTCAGAGGGTGGGAATGCCCCCAAAACTTGTGTGTGCCTTCATGGTGTCTATACAAGTGAGGTGGGATGTTGGTGGATCCAATATTAAACCCCGGGGTGTGTCCGGCTTAACGCACATGCACTGACGACACTTAGGCAGGTTCTAGACGTATAGGGGGAATCCCTCGTGGGGTGAAAAGGAAGGAATATTCAGAGCATATGGTTGATCTCCGTCACCACATGTCCCTATAACCTAACCATGTTCAAATGAAGTCATAAGTCCATTGGGGCACCGCCGTTGGGATATAGTCAAAGCCGTAGACCGCGCGGTTAACGGATTAGGGTTTCTCTGGATGTCGCACCTCGGAAGGTGGAAATGCCCCCCCCCCCAAAAAAAACTTGTGTGTGTCCACATGATATGTACACAAGTGTGGTGGCATGTTTGTGGATCCAGTATTGAACCCCGGCCTAGGTGTGTCTTCACACACTTGCGCTGACGACACTTAGGCAGGTTCTGTATGTATAGGTGGGAAGTTGGAAACTCCCTCATGGGGTGAACGGGGGGAGGGTCCTTAGGTCATATGGGCTGATCCTTGTAACCACATGTCCTTGTGACCTAACCAAGCTCAAATTAAGGCATAAGCCGGGGCACCATCGTTGGGATGTAATCAAAGCTAGATCGCGCGATCAACGGATTAGGGTTTCTCTAGATGTCGAACCTCGGAGGATGGGAATGCCACCCTAGAACTTGTGTGTGTCCACATGGTGTGTACACGAGTGTGGTGGGATGTTGGTGGATTGTGGTGACCCTGCATACCACTGCATGTTGTAGTATGTCAGTCGTTGATATAACATTCGCGAAGTACCAATCCGCAAATATTACATCCCTCAGAGTAGTACAACAGAACATAGCAGGTCCATACCTTATTCATACATTATTACAAACCATAGGTACATATCATCCTGGAGCTCCTCTTGGGTCTGAGAGGTTACTCTTGGGTTCGAGGCGAACCCAACTTAACTTACAATATAGAAGTTTCATGAGACTAAACATTTATTCTCTCGAGCAGCTAAGTATTAAGAGTTCGTGCTGCTCGGCTACTACTACTACTTGATACTTCTAGGCTTGGTCTCCTCCTGAAGCCTCCCCGGTCCCGTAGACTATGATGTAGTCTACGCCTTCAATACCTCCAGAGAGGTCTGGTTCTTCATAGCCGATGATGTCGGCTCCTTCAGGGTTGTCGTTGTCCTCCTCCAGATGGTTCAGACAGTCTAAGCAGGGGATTTAAGAGTGGTATGACTATGAGCGTACTCAACAAGTTCATATTAGGAAAGAGGTGTTTAATGCACTAACTACGGTACCAGACCAGAAAGTCTGATACCATGCAGGTTTTGATAACCATTTCTTCAAAAGGTTGTTTTATTCAGAAGAACTATGTCCGTCGGCCTTCACCGGTTGACTAGAACTTCATGGAGTTCCTTTCAGCGTTCGCGATTCAAATCCCGGAACAAGGAGTGACGGGTCACAATTCGTTACACTCTGCAGAGGTGTGTTTCTTTACCCATAAGAGATCTTAACCTTGGTGCCAACCGGGCAGCTTTCCGTCCACACTTCCTTTGGTGTGAGGCCCGGTATAAGGTCCTAGCCGTTCATATTCCTCAGCTACCTCGCACACCCACCCTTTGTTGCATACCCGACCCTGGGTCCTCGTCGGTCCTCTTACACCAATTAAGGATGGACCCCGACCACGACAACAGTTTGGGACTCGTTAACCAAACTCCTTCGCCGGTATTGCAACCCATCATAGACCACATTACCGTGGGGAATTAGAAGGGATCCCCACCCTCAAGTTGTTCCGCAAGCCGCAACCGCTACGGTAAGCACTACTATACCGTGGGGAATTAGAAGGGCTCCCCCCTCAAGTTGCTCCGCAAGACACAACTGCTACGGTAAGCGCATCCGTTGATGTACGAGAGGTGGAAATACAATTGGCTACTCCGTCCCACTCCAAATCTTATGGTGAACACGAGTTTTACGGCACAAGAATCACTGGACGACATTTGTTGTTTAATCCTAGATGGATATAAACCCTTGCAATGGAACCTCCACCATATCAACACAATCCATGGTTCCATTGCCAACCACATAGTCATATTCATAATTATGAAAATAGTGGTTTTGCTTTTTATGCAATAGTGATAAACATAGTACTTTGCAAGTAATTTGGTAAAAATACTCAAATGACATGAGCAAGCGATGAACTTGCTGAACACTGCAAAGTGTTGCAGTTGGATGGTGTGGACTGACCCTTGTCCTCTGTTTCTGAAAAATAGCATCATTGTCCGATAAGGGCAATGGTTAAAGAAGCAATTATGCATGATTCAGCTTTTAGGGTTGTTTCCCCCCTTTCCGGTGTTTTATTATTTTATGTGGAAGGTTAATACTAAGAACAAGTTAGGGATACTCTATTTAGGATAAAATACAACCTTGAAATGTTGTCAAGGTGTTTTTATAGTCCAAAGACATTAATGGACTGATTTTCATTATTGAAAATATTGTGTGTGATTTAAATGAATATTTAAATCATCAAATTAAGACTTATTCTTAATTGTCTTCAAAAACCTCTTTTGATATTTTATTTAAGTAGAGAATTTTATGCTGATCAATTTTCATATTTTTAATTATTTTTTAGAGCTATTAAATATTTATTGTGCATTTCCAAAGTTTATGTATTTTAATTGAATTGTGAAATGACTGAAATACCCTTGGGCCCCACCTGTCAGGTGGCCCAACGGGTTAGGTCGAACCCGAGCCACCCTTTGGGCTCGGTCGGCCCATTCGTCCTCTCCTCTCTCCTCGCGCAGAAACCCTAATCTCTCTCTCTCGCTCTGGCGACCAGAGTCGCCTCCGCCGTCGCCGATTTATCCCCGCCGCCCTAGGCCGTCGTCGGCGACGAGGTGCTGCGGATCTGGGTCGCCGTTCGACGGTGAACCAGATGGTCCGCGCCGATCTGTCGCGGGCGTCGCCGTTCGCTCGCCATCGTCGCTCCAGTATGCCGGGCCGCTGGCGTCCGCCGCCGCCGCGCGTTGGAGAGGTCGTGGCCCTTCATCCAGGCGCCTCAAATGCGCGTGGTGCAGCGGTAGGGTGCGGTGGTGGTCGCCAGGCTTGGCTTGGCCAGGCCTGGTGCCGCCGTGCTCCGGCGCGCGCCGCCTTGGCCGCCATGACCGCGTCGGTCACCTCCTCCCTGGTGAGTTCCTCTCCTTCCCTTCTACTTCTTCTTCCTCACCGCTTCTTCGTCTAGATTGACCATGGCCTGCTTGTCCTCGTAGAGGTTCTGGCCGTGCTCTGCTGCGCCTAGCTTGCTGTGTGGCGTGTGCTGCTGCTGCTTGTGCTACTGCCATGAATCCTAGCTACTGTGCTGCCCTATTCTGCCTAGTGGCTTTGCTTAATTCCTGTTATCTTGATTGTGCACATTACTGTGCATGTTCCAGAGCCATATGCTTGTTGAATCTTGCATACCTGGCTTGGATCCTTCCCTGTGCCTCTGTTCGAGTTACTATTCTTGCTAGACTCTCAGGTGTATTCAATTTGGCTGCCCTGGCTTGATTACCATGTGTATTCCTTGCAATTTACAAGTTCCAGGGCACTGGTATGCTGTCCCTTGTGCTCAATTTCATGTGTATGCTTGATTGAACATTACTGTTGGTTTAACTGCTTGGTTCAGTGATGAGCACTAAGTGATGTACTTATGTATCTTGATCCATTGGTTCATCCTGCCTTGGATGAGCTTCTGGATACAATCATTTGATTATCCATTTGGTTATCTGTGGCCAATTAAATAGCTGGTCCATGCTCTGTTGCTTAGTGATGCTCTAGCATGCCCTAGCATGCTATGGCAAGCTCTGCTGCTCATGTGATCATCAACAGCTGATAATTGGTTTGCTTACCTGTGCCTGTGCATTGCTGTTACCTATTTATGTGTATGTGTGTGGCACAGATCAGTGCTGGTGCTTGCTCAAGCATCAGCTGATACTTGCAGTGATCCACTGGATCATTAGCAAATGTTTATTCCAAAGTTTGCTTGTTAATATCAATTATCTGAGTTGCTTTAATTGATGGAGTGGATAATTGATGTGAACTATGATACAGTGATGATCATCACAATTGATTGGCTTAGGCTAGATGGATGCCCACAGTGGTTGGGAACCCTAGCCCTTCTTTGAACCCAATCAGGGTGATGATATTTGTATTTGGCTTGTTGGTTTGGCTGTTCTAGGGTTTGAGGTGACTCTGGCAGTATTCATATGCTGCCCGAGGGTAGCTCCCCTATTTGGTGGCTTTCTGTGATGGATAGATGCTTACTGGATAGTCACTTAGTGAATTTCCAGTAGCCTAGATGTTGATAAACAGGATAGGCACATGTTGCCTGTCCACCTGATGGTTTAGCTAGGCTAATAGGTGCTTTGTGAATATGGATGGCTACAAGGAGTAAATCCATGCTGGATTTCTCTGGTTTTGACCCTGTGTTGTCACAACCAGTGTTCCCTGGTTTAGTTTCCTTCTAGCCTTATTTATTCTTGCTGGCACCAATTGGTTTAGTAACCAAATGATGATACATCCAGGGTTTTCCTACCCTTCTGTGCTCCTGTGATGCAAGCATGCTTAAGTATGAGCAAGATATGATCTTGCTCAGGCTCTTGTGTGGTATACCTTACTCCAGCTCCTAGAATGTGATGTTGGTGTAGAGGTTTGCCTCTGTGTTGATCTTAAGGTTGCTTTGCTTGCCCTGCTCCTCCTGGTGACTTGATGAAACTTGATTTAATTCAGAGGTGTGCTGGAATAGATTGAACAGTGAGGCTGTTCTATCTGTTCTAGCTGTTCTTGGTGTTCTTGGTGTTCTTGGTGTTCTTACCAGTTCAGTTCTGCCGATGGATGATTCAAGTGACTAGGGTTTGGCTGGGAAAAGCTTTTATATGCTGCTGACTTGCCCTTGTTGGTCGACAGCACCTCCTGCAGCTTGTGGTGACTCACCCTGGTGTGTGTGTGTGTTGCACATGCACATAGCCTGGTGAGCTGCCTGGTTGTGTGTGTGTGCAAGTGCTGTGCACTTGGACTTGGTCCTATCTGTGGCATGGATCTGCTCGGCAGAAACTTGAGCATATCCACTTCATTTCATTTGTTTGCTAAACTGCCAAGTGGCTATGCCACTTGGCATAACACTTGTTCTTTTATTTGCTTTGTGTTTGTGTGCAGGGACACAACCTGATACTCCAAGGATCATAGAGATCATCAAGTACAAGGCTAAATGAAGACTAGATTGTAGTGTTAGGATAGAACATTAACTTGTACTTTTCTTTCCTGTTCATTTTACATTTTGTCCAATTCTTGTAATTTGTTGTATTATTCATTTATTTTCTTTATGAATATTGTAATGACAATGTAAATTGTGTGATGATCAATAAAGCTCAAGGTTTTCTCTAATGAGCTTTATTTATTATGTGCATTATTTATAATTTGTATTTTAATTATTTACTTAGTGAATTTCCTTACAATTAAATTATGAGATATTTGTTTTATGTTTGAATTTGGAATTCAAATTCAACTTTGAGTTGAATTCAATCATACAAATTAACTTTGTGATGCAAACTCTCCCCTCTCTTCTCAAGAACCCTAAACTAATTAGGTGAGTTGCAAGTTTGTCGCACTCTCGAAACCCTAACCCTGTAAGGTGTCGAGAGAGAAACTTGTCCCCTTCGATGCAGTTTTTGTTTAAAAGCGCGAAATTTCCTAGAATTTGCAATGCAATGCACATCCCTTTCTAAAGTCTACCCCTCGATCGTCTCTAAACACAGGACATTACAGCCTTTCCCCCTTAAAAACTTCGTCAAGTTGTGGTTGTAATACTGAACATTCGGGGTATGTTTTCCTCAGTCTTCTTCCTTTTCCCGGTGGCTTCCCTCTCGGGGTGATGCTTCCATTGTATCTTGCAGTACTTTATAGCTTTATTTCTGAGTTGTTTCCAGCTCTCCTCGAGAATCTTGGCTGGCTTCTCGATGTAAGTCAGATCTGGTTGTAACTCGAGCTCGCATGTGATACTGGCTCATCTGGGGTCTTCAAGCATTTTCTGAGTTGTGACACATGGAATACATTGTGAACTTGAGCTAGCCTTCCCGGTAGATCCAATTCAAAGGCTAAACCTCGGTTCTGACTCAGTATTTTGAAAGGTCCGATGTATCTAGGGCTCAACTTTCCCTTTACTCCGAATCTCTGAAGACCTTTCATCGGGCTTACCTTAAGATATACCATATCTCCAACTTGTAGCTCCCAAGTCCTTCTCCTTTGGTCTGCATAGCTTTTCTGTCGGCTTTGGGCTATCTTCAGTCTATCTCTTATAATGTCAATGATGTGTTGCTTTTCCTTGACATAATCAGGGTTGAACTCCTTGCTTGATCCAGCTTCATACCAACATATCGGTGATCTACACTTTCTTCCGTAGAGAGCTTCGAACGGTGCCATCTTGATGCTGCTTTGATAGCTATTATTGTATGAAAACTCTGCTAGTGGCAAGTGTTCCTCCCATGATCCTCCGAAGTCTAGGGCACAAGCCCTAAGCATATCCTCTAGGATCTAGTTAGTTCTCTCCGTTTGTCCACCTGTCTGGGGATGATAGGCGGTGCTATAGTCCAATTTTGATCCTAAAGCTTCGTGTAGTTGCTTCCAAAATGCTGACGTGAACACGGATCCTCGATCCGACACGATCTTCTTGGGCACTCCATGTTTAATCACGATCTCTTTGATGTAAAGATCGATAAGTTTCTCTCCTTTATCCTGCTGGTTCACCGCTAAGAAGTGTGCACTTTTCGTCAACCGGTCCACGATTACCCATATCATGTCCTTCTTTTTATTAGTCATGGGTAGTCCGGTGATGAAATCCATTCCTATCTCTTCCCATTTCCATTCTGGAATGGGTAAAGGTTGTAACTTTCCTGCCGGACTCTGATGTTCGGCCTTCACTCTTTGGCAAGTATGGCATTCCGCCACATATTGTGCTATCTCTCTCTTCATGTTGTTCCACCAGAATAACTCTTTTAGATCCATGTACATCTTCGTACTTCCCGGATGTATGGAATATGGTGTTTGATGTGCTTCCCGGAGTATAACTTCCTTGATCTCATCTATGTCCGGAACGCAAATCCTCTTCTGAAACCATAATGATCCTGATTCTCCTCGGTGAAATTCGGATGGTCTTCCTTCCTCAATCCTCCTCATCTCCTCTACGATGAATGGATCATCTAATTGACCCATGATTATCTCATTCTTGAGGTTGACATTCATCTCATCAGCTATTTGTAGAGCTGATAGTCCTTCATGAGCTTCTTTCTCCCAAAGTTGGATTTGGGCTTGGCTTATTTCCTTCTTCAATTTCGGTGAAATTTCTGGTTCTGTTCCTCCAGTACTCTTCCTACTCAGGGCATCTGCTACAACATTGGCCTTCCCTGGAGTGTAATTAATGGTCAAATCATAGTCCTTGATCAATTCAAGCCATCTTTTCTGCCTCATATTGAGTTCCTTTTGAGTGAAGAAGTACTTGAGACTCTTATGATCAGTATAGAGCTCACACTTGGCTCCATAGAGAAAATGTCTCCAAGTTTTGAGTGCAAAAACAACTGCTGCTAACTCTAAATCATGAGTTGGATAATTCACTTCATGAGGTCTGAGTTGCCTCGATCCATATGATATTACTTTCCGGTCTTGCATGAGTACACATCCCAATCCATGTTTGGATGCATCGCAGTACACGGTGTAATCCTTGCCATCTTCCGGAACTGCTAACACCGGTGCTGTGGTGAGTTTTTCTTTCAGAGTTTGAAAACTCTTCTCACACTCATCAGACCACACAAATGGTGTATTCTTCCTTAGCAGCTTGGTCATTGGCCCTGCTATCTTTGAGAATCCTTCAATGAATCTCCTATAGTATCCTGCCATTCCCAAGAATCCTCGGATTTCCTTGACGTTCTTGGGTGCTTCCCAATCCAGAACTGGTGCTACTTTGCTTGGGTTTACTGCTATCCCATCCTTGCTAATGACATGACCAAGAAATTCTACTTGATCTAGCCAGAATTCACACTTACTGAACTTGGCGTACAGTTGGTGTTCCCTTAGTGTTTGCAACACTATCCTTAAATGTTCAGCATGTTCAGCTTTGTCCTTGGAATATATCAAGATATCATCGATGAACACGATGACAAACTTGTCAAGACATGGCATGAAGATCTTATTCATGAGATTCATGAATATTGCTGGGGCATTGGTTAGTCCAAAAGGTACTACGAGATACTCATGATGTCCGTACCTTGAGACAAAGGCTGTTTTCGGAACGTCTTCCTTCTTGATCTTTATCTGGTGATAACCGGATCTTAGATCAATCTTGGAGAAGACTCCCGCGCCTCTAACTTGATCAAAAAGATCTTGAATTCTTGGAAGTGGGTACTTGTTCTTGATTGTAACATTGTTCAGATTCCTGTAGTCTCCGCACATCCGTCGACCTCCATCTCTTTTATCCACGAAAATCACAGGTGATTGATGTCTACGGGTGCTTCTATTCTTGTAGACAGTGTTGGGCCTCCAAGAGCAGAGGTTTGTAGAACAGCAGCAAGTTTTCCCTTAAGTGGATCACCCAAGGTTTATCGAACTCAGGGAGGAAGAGGTCAAAGATATCCCTCTCAAGCAACCTGCACAAAGCAAGAAGTCTCTTGTGTCCCCAACACACCAAATACACTTGTCAGATGTATAGGTGCACTAGTTGGGCGAAGAGATAGTAAAACACAGGTGGTATAGATGGTGGTAATATTGCAAAGTAAAGATGCAGTAAAACAGTAAACAAGCGGCGCCAGAAAATAGCTTGCTGGCGTGGAAAACAATTCTTTGTGGTGGAAACAAGGCCTAGGGATCATACTTTCGCTAGTGGACACTCTCAACATTGATCACATAATAAATAAGTTCTCTTTCCTTTGTGCTACATATACTCTTGTTTGATAATGAACACCACTAATTGTGTAGGATTACACGAACCCTCAATGCCGGAGTTAACAAGCGCCACAACATTCGATATTCATGTTTAAGTAACCTTAGAGTATAATAGATCTTTGCAAAATAAACCAAGTACTAACATAGCATGCACACTGTCACCATCACACTACGAAGGAGGCATAGATCACATCAATACTATCATAATGACAATTAACTCCACAATCTACAAGAGAGTATGATCATAATCTACGACAAGAACTACACGATGCACACCTGTCACCATTACACCATGCGGGAGGAATAGACTACTTTAATAACATCACATGAGTAGCACATAGATAAATAGTGATACAAAACACATTGCAATCATAAAGGGATATAAATAAGCACTTCACTACGCCATTCATAACAGTGAATAAGTATTCTGTGAAATATAGCCTAAGAGACCCACACGGTGCACACACTGTCACCTTTACACACGTGGGACAAGGAGTCTCCGGAGATCACATAAGTAAAACCCACTTGACTAGCATAATGACATCTAGATTACAAGCATCATCATATGAATCTCAATCATGTAAGGCAGCTCATGAGATTATTGTATTGAAGTACATAGGAGAGAGATGAACCACATAGCTACCGGTACAGCCCCGAGCCTCGATGGAGAACTACTCCCTCCTCATGGGAGCAGCGGCGTTGATGAAGATGGCGGTGGAGATGGCGGCGGTGTCGATGGAGAAGCCTTAGGGGCACTTCCCCGTCCGGGCGGCGTGCCGGAACAGAGACTCATGTCCCCCAGATCTTGGCTTCGCGATGGCGGCGGCTCTGGAAGGTTTCGTGTCCCGTGGCTTATTCCTCTCGGGTTTTAGGTCAGGGACCTTTATATAGGCGAAGAGGCGGAGTCGGAGGGCTGACGAGGCGGCGACACACTAGGGGGGCGCGGGCCCAGCCTGGCCGCGCCGCCTGTCATCTGGGCCCACCAGGGCTCCCCTTTGGTGGCTCTCGGGTGTTGGAAGCTTCGTGGAAAAATAGGATGCTGGGCATTGATTTCGTCCGATTAAGAATATTTCCTTACTAGGATTCTGGAACCAAAAACAGAAAAGACTGGCCTTCGGCATCTCGTCAATAGGTTAGTTAGGAAACGCATAATAATGACATATAATGTGTATAAAACATGTAGGTATCATCAATAAAGTAGCATGGAACATAAGAAATTATAGATACGTTTGAGACGTATCAGATCGCCATGGTGAGATACTCTCCTGTATGAATCCTTTCTGTTCCAGGTCATCCAATTGTTCCTTGAGTTCTTTCAAATCTTTAGGCCCCATCTTGTATGGTGCTTTAGCAATCGGAGTTGTTCCTGGAATTAGGTCGATAGTGAATTCTATCTCCCTATCTGGTGGCATTCCAGGTAATTCCTTAGGAAACACATCATGGAATTCATTCACTACAGGTATATCCTCTAACTTCACCTCCTTCATGCTGTTCAGCTTTAGCTCAACTTCAATCTGTGTATGCTTATCTCCTTGGTATATGATTCTATCTCCACCTGGGCTTTTCAAAGACACTGTCTTATGGGTACAATCTATAAGTGCGCCATTCTCCTCTAACCAGTTCATACCAAGAATGACATCAATGTCCTTCATCGGTAAAATGAACAGGTCTGCGTCAAATGCACACTTATTGATCATAATGACTTGTCCAGGTTTAGTGTGGGTTACTAATATCGTTCCCCCGCAGAAAGTATGGTTATAGGTTTATCTAACTTAGTGCATCTAATCCCATGTTTGATGATGAATTGTTGGGAAATGAATGATGTAGTTGCACCAGTATCAAAAAGTACTTTGCCAGGATGAGTGAGTATCTGAAGCGTACCTATCACTGCTTGATCGGAGTTAACCACCTCCTCCAAGCTGGTACAGTTCAACTTGCCGAAGGGTTTCTTGTTCTTCCAATTCCCTCCGGTGTTTCCTCCTCGGCTTCCTCCTCCTCCTGACTGACCTCCTCCGTCATTTCTTCTCTTGGGGCAGTCTTTCAGCATATGCCCCTCCTGACGACACCCAAAGCATATTATCTTGGGCTTCTTGCAATCCTTCGAGGTATGACCTCGAAATCCACAAATGCGACAGACGATCTGGTTTGCAGTCTGGAATGCTTGGTTCCTCCTGCTATTATAGTAGTTACTGTTGTTGTTGTTGTTGTTGTTGTTGTTGTTGTTGTATCTAGGCTTGAAACTCAAGCTGGTATTGGGCTTGTTGCTGACAAACCTCTTAGGCTCATATTTAGCCTTCTTCCTCTTCTCCTCCTGTAATTGCTTGAAGTCATCTTCCAGGGTGATGGCTGCATCCACCAACTCCTGGACTCTCTCGCTCTCATCATTACTGAGCTACACTTTAAACTGGGGACTTAATCCCCGTAAGAACCTCTTCTTCTTTTTGTCCTCGGTATTAACCTCCTCAACGGCATACCGAGACAACTTCTCGACATAAGTCAGAATAGCATTGTCCTTCTGCTCAAGACTCTCAAATTCTCGACGCTTCAACTCCACTATGATTTCAGGGACATTTGATTCCCTGAACTTCCTCTTAAACTCTTCCCATGTGAATACTTTATCAGCCGGGTATACGGCTACTATATTATCCCACCAAGATGCGGCGGGTCCACACAACAAGTGTGTAGCATAACGGACCTTCTCCTGGTCGTTGCAACCAACAGTATTGAGCTTTCGCTCGGTGTCCATAAGCCAATCTTCCGCGTCCATCGGCTCGGGCGCGTATGCAAAAGATATAGGTTTGGTGTTCTGGAAGTCCGACAAAGTGACTCCCTGATTCTCGGGTCTCTCAACTCTGTTCTGTTGCAGCAGCTCCTGGAAGAATTTATTCTGCTGCTCCAACGTTACACGTTGTCTTTCTTCCATCATTTGCATGTACTGGACAAAGTTCTGCTGCGTCATGGGTGGTGGTGGTGGTGGAAACTGAGTCATGGCTGCTTCATCAGCCTCAGCCTTCTGTCTGGCCTCGCGCTCGATGCGCTGCTCTTCACTCTCCTCACTCGGCGCTCCCGACATATCCCCCTAATTATGCAACACAAAGTGGTACTCATAGTTACTCCATGCGCAAGTTTTCTGAGCTCAACTTTGTGCACAGAACTAGTCACGCAATGGAAATCAAGAAGCAAATGCAAATCATACAAAACATATACCCTGTATATACATACATAAGTGGTCTTATTACAATACTCAGTAGCGATGTGAGTATTGATACGTCTCCAACGTATCGATAATTTCTTATGTTCCATGCTACTTTATTGATGATACCTACATGTTTTATGCACATTATATGTCATATTTATGCATTTTCGGAACTAACCTATTAACAAGATGCCGAAGAGCCAGTTGCTGTTTTCTGCTGTTTTTGGTTTCAGAAATCCTAGTAAAGAAATATTCTCGGAATTGGACGAAACTTTCGCCCGGGGTCCTATTTTGCACGAAGCTTCCAGAAGACCGAAGAGATAACGAAGTGGGGCCACGAGGCGGCCGGAGAGGAGTGGGGCGGCCCCAGGCCCGGCGCGCCGACCTAGCTCTGGGCCCTCGTGTGGCCCCCGCGTTGACCCTCCGCCTACTTAAAGCTTCCGTCGCGAAACCCCAGACAGAGAGCCACGATACGGAAAACCTTCGAGACGCCGCGCGAATCCCATCTCGGGGATTCGAATCTCCTCGGCACCTGGGGAGAGGGGATTCATCTCCGGAGGACTCTACACCGCCATGGTCGCCTCAGGAGTGATGAGTGAGTAGTCCACCCCTGGACCATGGGTCCATAGCAGTAGCTAGATGGTCGTCTTCTCCTTGTTGTGCTTCATTGTTGGATCTTGTGAGCTGCCTAACATGATCAAGATCATCTATCGTAATACTATATGTTGTGTTTGTCGGGATCCGATGGATAGAGAGTACTATGATTATGGTGATTATCAATCTATTGTTTATGTGTTGTTTATGATCTTGCATGCTCTCCGTTATTAGTAGAGGCTCTGGCCAAGTTTTTGCTCTTAACTCCAAGAGGGGGTATTTATGCTCGATAGTGGGTTCATGCCTTCATTGAATCTGGGATCGTGACGTAGGTTCTAAGGTTGTGATGTGCTGTTGCCACTAGGGATAAAACATTGATGCTATGTCTAAGGATGTAGTTGTTGATTACATTACGCACCATACTTAATGCAATTGTCTGTTGCTTTGCAACTTAATGGGAGGGGTTCGGATGATAACCTGAAGGTGGACTTTTTAGGCATAGATGCGATTGGATGGCGGTCTATGTACTTTGTCGTAATGCCGGATTAAATCTCACTATATTTATCATGTCATGTATATGCATTGTTATGCCTTTCTCTATTTGTCAATTGCCCTGTAATTTGTTCACCCAACATGCTTTATCTTATGGGAGAGACACCTCTAGTGAACTGTGGACCCCGGTCCTATTCTTTACATAGCATACAATCTACTTGTTTTACTGTTTTCTTTGCAAACATCTTCCACTCGATACGTTTAATCCTTTGTTACGCAAGCCGGTGAGATTGACAACCTCATGTTTCGTTGGGACAAAGTACTTGGGTGTGTTGTGCGAGGTTCCGCGTTGGCGCCGGAATCCCTGTGTTGCGCCGCATCACATTTCGCGACCATCAACCTTCAACGTGCTTCTTGGCTCCTACTGGTTCGATTAAACCTTGGTTTCATACTGAGGGAAACTTGCTTCTATACGCATCATACCTTCCACTTGGGGTTCCCAACGGACGTGTGCATCTACGCGTATCAAGCTAAATTTACGAGCGCCGTTGCAGGGGAGATCAAGACACGCTGCAGGGGTCTCCACTTCTCAATCTCTTTACTTTGTTTTTGTCTTGCTTTATTTTATTTACTACTTTGTTTGCTGCACTAAATCAAAATACAAAAAAATTAGTTGCTAGTTTTACTTTATTTACTGTCTTGCTCTCTATATCGAAAACACACAAAAAATTAGTTACTTGTCTTTACTTTATTTGCTTAGTTTACTTTTTGCTTATTTCATCATGCTTAATCCTAATTTTACTTTGGAAGAGATACCGGTAGGACGAGGGTGTATCATTGGAAGAGATAATATAGAAGAATTCTTCACCCATGTTAGTATGGATGAAGATTTTGAAGATATACCATTATTAAAAACTGCTCCTACTTATGAAAGTGCTTCTGCCTGTTTGATACACATGTTAGAAACTAGATTTGTTAATCTCAATCCCATAATACAACATATGTTTCTTACACTTTCGGATATGGAGATGGGGAAAAGAGAGAATTTTGTTTTAAAAGTCCTTGTTAGAGAATTTGAGGATATAGTTAAAGAAGCTAGAAAAGTTTTTATTAAGCATAAGAGGCTTGGTTTCTTTCCTAATTTTAAACAAATACTTGAAAAGATGGATATGGATAGAATTAAGTATACCAATAATGTTAATGATGGTAGGGAAATTAAAACGCCAATACCTAGTAAATTACTAGGGATGCATGAAGCTTTGGAAAATAACTATGCTTGGCTTGTTCCTGAAAATTTGTTTGATGAGAATAGTAAGCCTAGGAGCAATGAGAGAGGAGTTACTTATATAGACCAGATACAATGCATTGTTGAGAAAACTCCCAGCTCAAGGTAATAATGTTGATGCTTCCTCTCGATAATACTTGATTTGCACTTTCTGCGCCTAGCTGAAAGGCGTTAAAGAAAAGCGCTTATGGGAGACAACCCATGTTTTTACCTACAGCAATTTTTTGTTTTGTTGAGTCTTGGAAGTTGTTTACTACTGTAGCAACCTCTCCTTATCATGTTTTTGTGCCAAGTAAAGTTTCTATGTCAAAGTTGATGTTATATTTGGGATTGCTGCGCAGAAACAGCATTGCTGTCTGTCACGAATCTGGGCACAGTTCCCTGTAGAAAATTCGAAAAAATCTGCCAATTTACGGGTGTGATTCTCAGATATGTACGCAACTTTCATTAGTTTTGAGTTTTTCCATTTGAGCAAGTCTGGTGCCATCTCTAAATTCGTCTTTATGGACTGTTCTGTTTTTGACAGATTCTGCCTTTTATTTCGCATTGCCTCTTTTGCTACGTTGGATTTATTTCTTTGATCCATTAATGTCCAGTAGCATTATGCAATGTCCAGAAGTGAAAATAATGATTGTGTCACCTCTGAATGTGTGAATTATTAATTGTGCACTAACCCTCTAATGAGTTTGCTTGAAGTTTGGTGTGAAGGAAGTTTTCAAGGGTCAAGAGAGGAGAATGATATACTATGATCAAGAGGAGTGAAAGCTCTAAGCTTGGGGATGCCCCCGTGGTTCACCCCTGCATATTTTAAGAAGACTCAAGCGTCTAAGCTTGGGGATGCCCGTGGTTCCCCTGCATATTTTAAGAAGACTCAAGCGTCTAAGCTTGGGGATGCCCAAAGGCATCCCCTTCTTCATCGACAACATCATCAGGTTCCTCCCTGAAACTATATTTTTATTCAATCACATCTTGTGTTCTTTACTTGGAGCGTCGGTTTGTTTTTGTTTTTGTTTTTGTTTGAATAAAATGGATCCTAGCATTCACTTTGTGGGAGAGAGACACGCTCATTGTTGCATATGGACACATGTGTCCTTAGGCTTTACTCATAATGTTCAAGGCGAAGTTTCTTCTTCGTTAAATTGTTATATGGTTGGAATTGGAAAATGCTACATGTAGTAATTCTAAAATGTCTTGGATAATGTGATACTTGGCAATTGTTGTGCTCATGTTTAAGCTCTTGCATCATATGCTTTGCACCTATTAATGAAGAAATACATAGAGCTTGCTAAAATTTGATTTGCATATTTGGTCTCTCTAAGGTCTAGATAATATCTAGTATTGAGTTTTGAACAACAAGGAAGACGGTGTAGAGTCTTATAATGTTTACAATATGTCTTTTATGTGAGTTTTGCTGCACCAGTTCATCCTTGAGTTTGCTTCAAATAACCTTGCTAGCCTAAACCTTGTATCGAGAGGGAATACTTCTCATGCATCCAAAATCCTTGAGCCAACCACTATGCCATTTGTGTCCACCATACCTACCTACTACATGGTATTTCTCCGCCATTCCAAAGTAAATTGCTTGAGTGCTACCTTTAAAATTCCATCATTCACCTTTGCAATATATAGCTCATGGGACAAAATAGCCTTAAAAACTATCGTAGTATTGAATATGTACTTATGCACTTTATCTTTTATTAAGTTGCTTGTTGTGCGATAACCATGCTTAGGAACGCCATCAACTATTGTTGAATATCATGTGAGTTGCTATGCATGTCCGTCTTGTCGAAGGTCTATCATTTTAGTGGTTGGAGCATGCAAAATTGTTAGAGAAGAACATTGGGCCGCTAACTAAAGCCATGAATCATGGTTGAAGTTTCAGTTTTGGACATATATCCTCAATCTCATATGAGAATAATAACTTTGCTACATGCTTATGCATTTAAGAGGAGTCCATTATCTGTTGTCCATGTTGTCCCGGTATGGATGTCTAAGTTGAGAATAATCAAAAGCGAGAAATCCGAAATGCGAGCATTCTCCTTAGACCTTTGTACGGGCGGCATGGAGGTACCTTTGTGACACTTGGTTGAAACATGGCATGCGAAGATCCGGTAGTCCAAGCTAAGTAGGACGAGTGCGGGCACTATTAGTATACTATGCATGAGGCTTGCAACTTGTAAGATATAATTTTCATAACTCATATGCTTTATTACTACCGTTGACAAAATTGTTTCATGTTTTCAAAATAAAAGCTCTAGCACAAATACAGCAATCGATGCTTTCCTCTTTGAAGGACCATTCTTTTACTTTTATTGTTGAGTCGGTTTACCTATCTCCTTCCACCTTAAGAAGCAAACACTTGTGTGAATGCATTGATTCCTACATACTTGCATATTGCACTTGTTATATTACTTTATGTTGACAATATCCATGAGATATACATGTTATAAGTTGAAAGCAACCGAAACTTAATCTTCCTTTGTGTTGCTTCAACACCTTTACTTTGATTTATTGCTTTATGAGTTAACTCTTATGCAAGACTTATTGATGCTTGTCTTGAAGTACTATTCATGAAAAGTCTTTGCCATATGATTCATTTGTTTACTCATGTCATTACCTTTGTTTTGATCGCTGCATTCATTACATATGTTTACAAATAGTATGATCAAGATTATGATGGCATGTCACTTGAGAAATTATCTTTGTTATCGTTTTACCTGCTCGGGACGAGCAGAACTAAGCTGGGATGCTGATACGTCTCCAACGTATCGATAATTTCTTATGTTCCATGCTACTTTATTGATGATACCTACATGTTTTATGCACATTATATGTCATATTTATGCATTTTGGAACTAACCTATTAACAAGATGCGAAAGGATTTTGTTTTGCTGTTTTTGGTTTCAAAAATCCTAGTAAAGAAATATTCTCGGAATTGGACGAAACTTTCGCCCAGGGTCCTATTTTTGCAGAAGACCGAAGAGATAACGAAGTGGGGCCACGAGGCGGCCGGAGAAGTGCGGCGCGCCCAGGCCCTGGCCGCGCCGACCTAGCCTCTGGGCCCTCGTGTGGCCCCCGCGTTGACCCTCGCCTGCCAAGCTTCCGTCGCGAAACCCCGGTGAGAGCCACGATACGGAAAACCTTCTTGAGACGCCGCCGCGTCCCATCTCGGGGGATTAGGAGATCGCCTCCGGCACCTGCCGGAGAGGGGATTCATCTCCCGGAGGACTCTACACGCCATGGTCGCCTCCGGAGTGATGAGTGAGTAGTCCACCCCTGGACCATGGGTCCATAGCGGTAGCTAGATGGTCGTCTTCTCCTTGTTGTGCTTCATTGTTGGATCTTGTGAGCTGCCTAACATGATCAAGATCATCTATCGTAATACTATATGTTGTGTTTGTCGGGATCCGATGGATAGAGAGTACTATGATTATGGTGATTATCAATCTATTGTTTATGTGTTGTTTATGATCTTGCATGCTCTCCGTTATTAGTAGAGGCTCTGGCCAAGTTTTTGCTCTTAACTCCAAGAGGGGGTATTTATGCTCGATAGTGGGTTCATGCCTTCATTGAATCTGGGATCGTGACAGTAGGTTCTAAGGTTGTGATGTGCTGTTGCCACTAGGGATAAAACATTGATGCTATGTCTAAGGATGTAGTTGTTGATTACATTACGCACCATACTTAATGCAATTACTTTGCTTTGCAACTTAATGGAGGGGTTCGGATGATAACCGAAGGTGGACTTTTTAGGCATAGATGCGGTTGGATGGCGGTCTATGTACTATGTCGTAATGCCGGATTAAATCTCACTATATTTATCATGTCATGTATATGCATTGTTATGCCTTTCTCTATTTGTCAATTGCCCATGTAATTTGTTCACCCAACATGCTTTATCTTATGGGAGAGACACCTCTAGTGAACTGTGGACCCCGGTCCTATTCTTTACATAGCATACAATCTACTTGTTTTACTGTTTTCTTTGCAAACATCTTCCACTCGATACGTTTAATCCTTTGTTACGGCAAGCGGTGAGATTGACAACCTCATTTCGTTGGGACAAAGTACTTGGGTTGTGTTGTGCAGGTTCGCGTTGGCGCCGGAATCCCAGTGTTGCGCCGCATCACATTTCGCGACCATCAACCTTCAACGTGCTTCTTGGCTCCCTTGGTTCGATTAAACCTTGGTTTCATACTGAGGGAAACTTGCTTCTATACGCATCATACCTTCCACTTGGGGTTCCCAACGGACGTGTGCATCTACGCGTATCAAGTATGCAAACTCACTTATTAAAGTATATGTACAAATTTATACAAATATTACATACTACAATACATGTGGTACAACTGTATTGTAGTCTCGCCTCCCATGGTGGTCTCTAGTCGTGCTTCACTCCCGGTACATCCCAGGCTTCCATCCGGTCGAACGTGAAGTCCTCCTGACGAATGGGAACATAGGGTCTTCCGTAGGCTGTAGTCGGAATCGGATGATGTTCAGGGCAAAATCTGTGTTCATAAACTGGTCATTCAGTGCATCATAGTCCACCCATCGGATGTACTCCCCGGTGACTCCGCCAAAGGAATTTCCTCCTTCAGTATCAGACTCAATCAGCATCGGATACCCCTGAATATCTCCTCTATTATACTGATCGTCCTGAAACTGGGTTGTGGCATCATCATTCATCTCAGGATTATTCCTAACCGAATCACTAGGGTTTCCAGTATCTGAACCCCAACGCCAACCTGTTGAGTTTTCTATAGGAGTCACGGAACGCTGATGGTTTCCGGATTCCTCGCCACCTTCATAACCTCCATAGGAGTTACTAGGAAAGTACCTAGGTGTAATAGGTGTGGTTTGCTGTTCTGGATGGTCAATGCTAATATAATCACCAGCTGAGTAAACTGGTGTATGAACCACTCCCTCCATGGGTTCCTTTCCTTTTGTCTCCTCCTTGGGCTCGGTGAACTCTTCTAGCATTGTATCAATTGCTCCCGTCAAATGACGGTTCAACTGAAATAACAATGATAGTAAGTTACGGCTATTGTCCATGTATTTTGCAGCTTCTGCTGGTTTACGCTTGGCGTATTTAAAATGGTTCAGCATGGGATCATCCTGTTCCTCCATATGAGGAATGTGGGTGAATTCGGAACCCATAAGCTCTTTCGTCTTATGCTCCCGGATATCGGTTATGGCTCTCATAACGGCTATATGATAGGCTGTGTTGATGGTTCTGGCTTCTCCTGCTGGCATAACTACACTCATTCCCAAAGATTCGGGAAGTCGTAGCCCTACTCTACACTTTGCCAATACGGTACCATCATAGTACATGTATTTCTTTACTTGAATCTGGGGATCACACCCAAATTCAAGTAACATGGCACGAAGAATATCAGCGAGTCCTCCTTCATATTCACTCAGTGTGGAATCCATCACTTTCACGTTTCGTCCCGGACGTGAACTTGCCATTGTTGGCTGTAGAGATAGAGAGAATATAAGATTAGTAATAATGCATCATAATAGAGATAATAAAGAATTATCGCACTAAAAGATATGATTGTTGTATTCTCAATTGAACATACACCATATTTTTAGAGAATTCTTTACTAGTCCTATTTGACTCCTAACATTTTCGTCCCATTTACTAGGTTCCAACCTAAGGTCAAAGCTTTTGCTCTGATACCAACTGTGGTGACCCTGCCAATGTTGTAGTATGCGGTCGTTGATATAACATTCGCAAAGTATCAATCCGCAAATATTACATCCCTCAGAGTAGTACAACAGAACATAGCAGGTCCATAACTTATTCATACATTATTACAAACCATAGGTACATATCATCCTGGAGCTCCTCTTGGGTCCTGAGAGGGTTACTCTTGGGTTCGAGGCGAACCCAACTTAACTTACAATATAGAAGTTTCATGAGACTAAACATTTATTCTCTCGAGCAGCTAAGTATTAAGAGTTCGTGCTGCTCGGCTACTACTACTACTTGATACTTCTAGGCTTGGTCTCCTCCTGAAGCCCCGGTCCCGTAGACTATGAGGTAGTCTCGCCTTCAATACCTCCGAGAGGTCTGGTTCTTCATAGCCGATGATGTCGGCTCCTTCGAGTTGTCGTTGTCCTCCTCCGGATGGTTCAGACAGTCTAAGCAGGGGATTTAAGAGTGGTATGAGTACGGCGTACTCAACAAGTTCATATTAGGAAAGAGGTGTTTAATGCACTAACTACGGTACCGGACAGAAAGTCTGATACCATGCAGGTTTTGATAACCATTTCTTCAAAGGTTGTTTTTATTCAGAAGAACTATGTCCGTCAGCCTTCACCGGTTGACTAGAACTTCATGGAGTTCCTTTCGGCAGCGTTCGCAGTTCCAAATCCCGGAACAAGGAGTAGTGGTCACAATCGTTACACTCTGCGGTGTGTTTCTTTACCCATAAGAGATCTTAACCTTGGTGCCAACCGGGCAGCTTTCCCGTCCACACTTCCTTTGGTGTGAGGCCCGGTATAAGGTCATAGCCGTTCATATTCCTCCGCTACCTCGCACACCCACCCTTTGTTGCATACCCGACCCTGGTCCTCGTCGGTCCTCTTACACCAATTAAGGATGGACCCGACCACGACAACGGTTTGGGACTCGTTAACCAAACTCCTTCGCCGGTAGCTGCAACCCATCATAGACCACATTACCGTGGGGAATTAGAAGGGGATCCCCACCCTCAAGTTGTTCGCAAGCCACAACCGCTACGGTAAGCCGCTATACCGTGGGGAATTAGAAGGGCTCCCCACCCTCAAGTTGCTCAAGAACACAATGCTACGGTAAAGCATCTGTACGAGAGGTGGAAATACAATTGGCTACTCTGTCCCACTCCAAATCTTATGGTGAACACGAGTTTTACGGCACAAGAATCACTGGACGACATTTGTTGTTTAATCCTAGATGGATATAAACCCTTGCAATGGAACCTCCACCATATCAACACAATCCATGGTTCCATTGCCAACCACATAGTCATATTCATAGTTATGAAAATAGTGGTTTTGCTTTTTATGCAATAGTGATAAACATAGTACTTTGCAAGTAATTTGGTAAAAATACTCAAATGACATGAGCAAGCGATGAACTTGCCAACACTGCAAAGTGTTGCAGTTGGATGGTGTGGACTGACCCTTGTCCTCTGTTCTGAAAAATAGCATCATTGTCCGATAAGGGCAATGGTTAAAGAATCAATTATGCATGATTCAGCTTTTAGGGTTGTTTCCCCCCTTTCCGGTGTTTTATTATTTTATGTGGAAGGTTAATACTAAGAACAAGTTAGGGATACTCTATTTAGGATAAAATACAACCTTGAAATGTTGTCAAGGTGTTTTTATAGTCCAAAGACATTAATGGACTGATTTTCATTATTGAAAATATTGTGTGTGATTTAAATGAATATTTAAATCATCAAATTAAGACTTATTCTTAATTGTCTTCAATAACCTCTTTTGATATTTTATTTAAGTAGAGAATTTTATGCTGATCAATTTTCATATTTTTAATTATTTTTTAGAGCTATTAAATATTTATTGTGCATTTCCAAAGTTTATGCATTTTAATTGAATTATGAAATGTGAAATACCCTTGGGCCCCACCTGTCAGGTGGCCCAACGGGTTAGGTCGAACCCGAGCCACCCTTTGGGCTCGGTCGGCCCATTCGTCCTCTCTCTCTCCTCGCGCGAAACCCTAATCTATCTCTCTCGCTCGCGACCAGAGTCGCCTCCGCCGTCGCCGATTTATCCCCGCCGCCCTAGGCCGTCGTCGGCGACGAGGTGCTGCGGATTGGGTCGCCGTTCGACGGCGAACCAGATGGTCCGCGCCGATCTGTCGCGGGCGTCGCCGTTCGCTCGCCATCATCGCTCCAGTACGCCGGGCCGCTGGCGTCCGCCGCCGCGCGTTGGAGAGGCCGTGGCCCTTCATCCAGGCGCCTACCCTGCGCGTGGTGCAACGCTAGGGTGCGATGGTGGTCGCCAGGCTTGGCTTGGCCAGGCCTGGTGCCGCCGTGCTCCGGCGCGCGCCGCCTTGGCCGCCATGACCGCGTCGGCCACCTCCTCCCTGGTGAGTTCCTCTCCTTCCCTTCTACTTCTTCTTCCTCACCGCTTCTTCGTCTAGCTTGACCATGGCCTGCTTGTCCTCGTAGAGGTTCTGGCTGTGCTCTGCTGCTCTGTTGCGCCTAGCTTGCTGTGTGGCATGTGCTGCTGCTGCTTGTGCTACTTCCATGAATCCTAGCTACTGTGCTGCCCTATTCTGCCTAGTGGCTTTGCTTAATTCCTGTTATCTTGATTGTGCACATTATTGTGCATGTTCCAGAGCCATATGCTTGTTGAATCTTGCATACCTGGCTTGGATCCTTCCCTGTGCCTCTGTCCGAGTTACTATTCTTGCTAGACTCTCAGGTGTATTCAATTTGGCTGCCATGGCTTGATTACCATGTGTATTCCTTGCAATTTACAAGTTCCAGGGCACTGGTATGCTGTCCCTTGTGCTCAATTTCATGTGTATGCTTGATTGAACATTACTGTTGGTTTAACTGCTTGGTTCAGTGATGAGCACTAAGTGTTGTACTTATGTATCTTGATCCATTGGTTCATCCTGCCTTGGATGAGCTTCTGGATACAATCATTTGATTATCCATTTGGTTATATGTGGAACAATTGTTGATTATCTGTGGCCAATTAAATAGCTGGTCCATGCTCTGTTGCTTAGTGATGCTCTAGCATGCCCTAGCATGCTATGGCAAGCTCTGCTGCTCATGTGATCATCAACAGCTGATAATTGGTTTGCTTACCTGTGCCAGAGCATTGTTGTTACCTATTTATGTGTATGTGTGTGGCACAGATCAGTGTTGGTGCTTGCTCAAGCATCAGCTGATACTTGCAGTGATCCACTGGATCATTATCAAATGTTTATTCCAAAGTTTGCTTGTTAATATCAATTATCTGAGTTGCTTTAATTGATGGAGTGGATAATTGATGTGAACTATGATACAGTGATGATCATCACAATTGATTGGCTTAGGCTAGATGGATGCCCACAGTGGTTGGGAACCCTAGCCCTTCTTTGAACCCAATCAGGGTGATGATATTTGTATTTGGCTTGTTGGTTTGGCTGTTCTAGGGTTTGAGGTGACTCTGGCAGTATTCATATGCTGCCCGAGGGTAGCTCCCCTATTTGGTGGCTTTCTGTGATGGATAGATGCTTACTGGATAGTCACTTAGTGAATTTCCAGTAGCCTAGATGTTGATAAACAGGATAGGCACATGTTGCCTGTCCACCTGATGGTTTAGCTAGGCTAATAGGTGCTTTGTGAATATGGATGGCTACAAGGAGTAAATCCATGCTGGATTTCTCTGGTTTTGACCCTGTGTTGTCACAACCAGTGTTCCCTGGTTTAGTTTCCTTCTAGCCTTATTTATTCTTGCTGGCACCAATTGGTTTAGTAACCAAATGATGATACATCCAGGGTTTTCCTACCCTTCTGTGCTCCTGTGATGCAAGCATGCTTAAGTATGAGCAAGATATGATCTTGCTCAGGCTCTTGTGTGGTATACCTTACTCCAGCTCCTAGAATGTGATGTTGGTGTAGAGGTTTGCCTCTGTGTTGATCTTAAGGTTGCTTTGCTTGCCCTGCTCCTCCTGGTGACTTGATGAAACTTGATTTAATTCAGAGGTGTGCTGGAATAGATTGAACAGTGAGGCTGTTCTATCTGTTCTAGCTGTTCTTGGTGTCTTGGTGTTCTTGGTGTTCTTACCAGTTCAGTTCTGCCGATGGATGATTCAAGTGGAAAAGCTTTGATATGCTGCTGACTTGCCCTTGTTGGTCGACAGCACCTCATGCAGCTTGTGGTGACTCACCCTGGTGTGTGTGTGTGTTGCACATGCACATAGCCTGGTGAGCTGCCTGGTTGTGTGTGTGTGCAAGTGTTGTGCACTTGGACTTGGTCCTATCTGTGGCATGGATCTGCTCGGCAGAAACTTGAGCATATCCACTTCATTTCATTTGTTTGCTAAACTGCCAAGTGGCTATGCCACTTGGCATAACACTTGTTCTTTTATTTGCTTTGTGTTTGTGTGCAGGGACACAACCTGATACTCCAAGGATCATAGAGATCATCAAGTACAAGGCTAAATGAAGACTAGATTGTAGTGTTAGGATAGAACATTAACTTGTACTTTTCTTTCCTGTTCATTTTACATTTTGTCCAATTCTTGTAATTTGTTGTATTATTCATTTATTTTCTTTATGAATATTGTAATGACAATGTAAATTGTGTGATGATCAATAAAGCTCAAGGTTTTCTCGAATGAGCTTTATTTATTATGTGCATTATTTATAATTTGTATTTTAATTATTTACTTAGTGAATTTCTTTACAATTAAATTATGAGATATTTGTTTTATGTTTGAATTTGGAATTCAAATTCAACTTTGAGTTGAATTCAATCATACAACTTAACTTTGTGATGCAAACTCTCCCCTCTCTTCTCAAAAACCCTAAACTAATTAGGTGAGTTGCAAGTTTGTCGCACTCTCGAAACCCTAACCCTGTAAGGTGTCGAGAGAGAAACTTGTCCCCCTTCGATGCAGCTTTTGTTTAAAAGCGCGAAATTTCCCCAGAATTTGTAATGCAATGCACATCCCTTTCTAAAGTCTACCCCTCGATCGTCTCTAAACCTGGGACATTACATGGATCCAATATTGAACCCCCAGGTGTGTCCGACTTCACGCACATGCGCCGACGACACTTAGGCAGGTTCTGGACGTATAGTGGGGAACACCCTCATGGGGTGAACTAGAGGGAATATTGAGAGAATATGGGTTGATCCTCTTCAACACATGTCCATATGACCTAACCAAGGTCAAATGAAGGCATAAGTCCAATGGGGCATCGTTGTTGGGAACTAGTCAAAGTTGTAGACCGCACGATCAACGGATCAGGGTTTCTCTGAATGCTGCATCTTGGAGGGTGCGAATACCCCCAAAACATGTGTGTGTCCACATGGTGTGTACAATTTTTTTGAACCACCAGGTTTGTTCGGCTTAACACACATGAACTGATGGCACTTAGGCAGGTTCTAAATGTATAGGGGAACTCCCTTGTATGGTGAACCGGAGGGAATCTTGAGAGCATATGGGCTAATCTTTGTCACCACATGTACCTATGATCTAACCAACCTCAAATGAAGGCATAACTTCACAGGGGCACCACCGTTGGGATGTAGTCAAAGCTCTAGACCGCGTGGTTAATGGATTATGGTTTCTCTGGATGCCGCACCTCGAAGGGTAGAAATGCTCGCAAAACTTGTGTGTGTCCACGTGGTGTGTACACAAAGCTGTATCTATTAATTCTCCATATGGGTATTATTTTCCTTTCAGTAATTTATCACAAAGACTACTTGAATAAGCAATCAATCCCCCCGGCCTGTCTTGCTATTAGGGCTTGGTTAAAAAGATGAAGATCTTTAAAACCCATACCTCGTTGCCCTTTTCTCTTTGTGATTTTATCCTAACTCATCTAGTGCATATGTGTCCTTTCATTTTCATCCCCCCACCATAAATATCGTGTTAGTCTCATCAACATCTCACACAAACCTTCAGAGAACTTAAAGGTACTCATGGAATAAGTAGGAATAGCCTGAATAACTAATTTTATTAGCACATCTTTGGCTCCACTTGACGCATATTTTTCAGCATAGTCAGAGAATTTATTTTTTAACTTCACTTTAACTGGTTGAAATTTACCATCATTCATTCGTCCTTCTGGCATGGCCAAACCCAAATATTTTTCCTCAAAACCTACTATTTGGATGTCCATAATGGAAGCCGCCACTTGGCCCTCTACCTCCCAGCACTTATTCACAACTAGCAGAGAACACTTTCCAGGTCTTAGAAGCTGTCATGTAGCCTCTTCATAGTTATTTAGCATTGTTTTAATCTTATTGGTTTGATCTAGAATAGCTTCGAAGAACGACAAGCTATCGTCTGCGAAGACTACGTGTGATATACCTAGGCTACGTTTGCAGACTTCCAATTCTTTAGTTGTCCCTCATAAATTTTTTTATGCAGAAGAGACCATCCGCAATAAAGAGGAACAAATCTAGTGATAAAGGATCACCATGTATTAGTCCTCTCGATGGGGTGAATTTATTTAGCAACTCCCCAATGAATCTTACCGAGTAGGTAACTGATTTAATGCATGCCATAATCCATCCAATCCATTGATATGCAAAACCAAGTTTATTAAGGACCCTTCAAGATATGACCAGTCTACTATATCATAGGCTTTAGCCAAGACTAGCTTATAAGAACATAATTTTCCTTTTATATATTGGCTTTTTTGAAGACAGTGGATACACTCGAAAGCAATGATCGCATTATCAGTGATCATTTTTCAGAATTCAAGCACTCTGATTTGGTGCAGTGATATATCGGAGTATCGGTCTCAACCTGTTCACTAGACATTTGGACTACCTTATAAATAACGTTGCATAGACTGATTGGTCTAAAGTCTCTCAGGAAGACATGGTTTTTCATTTTTGGAATCGGCACAATTACAATACCGTTAATACCATTGTGGTCCGTGTCAACCATATTGGTGAAGAGGATGTATCCATGTGTCAGAACTGTAGATAAAGTAATGAGACAACCGACATGGATGGAATCAAAGAAAAGCAATGCCATCGAGATGCTCCCCAAAAACTTTTTCGGTTCTACTGGTGCAAGATCTCAATGGATTTGGTTCAAAGGTCTTCTCTCACAAACGGCCACACACGTGCTCACCGGAATGGGCAAGAGGGACATGGACTGACTTCTCAAAGTTCTACTTCCTTCATTTAAGTTCTCGACTGAGGGCAAGCAGATGACACGGGCATAGCGCGGCGGAAGAAGCATGGCACGAGTCAAGCATACACATGTATATTGCCACGTACGCACAAAGTTGGTGCACCAAGTAAAAATAGTTGCACCCCGTGGTGAGGCAAGCGACGTAGAATGAATGCTCGTGAATTGCTCTTGTCTCACTCACCTAGTAGATGGTAGCAAATTCCACCCTTATAAACATGTAAACATGTGTAGCTCTCTCCCAATTAGTAGTTTGTGACTAAACTATCAACTTCGGGTACATACCATACTGCAAAGCTAAATGAGCATTTTAGATTTCAGAATTCGATGGATTTAACGTGTAGCCCATAAATTTCTTGAATTAGAAATTCATGATAATTAATGCGTTTCACAGCCTGTACTCCCTCCATTTTTATTTACTTCGCGTTTGGTTTTAGTCAAAGTCAAACTTTGTCAAGTTTAACAAATAATGTAGGAAAAATATCAACAACCATAATATCAAAGGAATATATGAAAATATAGTTTATTACAATTCTAATGCTATAGATTTTACATAGTAGATGTTGATAATTTTTGCTAAATATTTAGTTAGGTTGTAAAAAGTTCGACTTTGACTAAAATGTAAAACGCAATCATACTATGAACGGAGGGCGCATCTTAATACTTTGTGGTTGTCAGATTGTATTTTCCTAAGTACTTTCCTACTTTAGAAATGAGACAGTTACCAATATTGGAAGAATGTGCTAGAAGTTTGATGGAGGATGGGCTAGCTTCACATGTGCTAAATAATTTAATTTGCTTGTAGGATGCATGTCTCCGTTAGCAAGAAGTTCAATTGGCAACTGTGTAACCAGGATTCTCCAAATTGAATGACAGCAGCCATGCATATACGCATGCCTCTAATTTAGCTCATATAGGCTGAAGCTTCTTGGATCTTGCATGAGTCATGCATGGTCCAGCACATAAAGGATACAGATTCACAAATTCTCACCTACTCTTTCTCTCCTAGGTAGCATAATTTAATCGACGTATGATCTTCTGATATCTTCGCTGACGCTGGATCGCTGCTAGCTAACTAATAGATGAATCGTGGATGCAGGGCTTAGAAAACAAGGAAGAGTACAGGCTGACCGATCGAAAAGCTGTTGTGCATGGAAATACCTGAGGAATCTGCGAGCGAACCGGTACGTGCGAAGGAACACACTAGGCGGCGGCAAGAAGCCACAAAACCCATCTAGGGTTCCGTCCTCCTCGTCGGCGATACTGTCGGTCCGTTTCGTCTTTGGTGGCCTTGGGGCTTTGGAGGTGTGGCGGACCACGGTCCCTCGCCGGCGGGGAGTTTCTGTTCTTAATTTAGTTTGCTTTTTAGTCTCTTTTTTAGGATGGTGAGGCGGCGGCTACATCCTAAAGTCAGAATAAGGTCCTCCCCACCCTATCCTCGCTCCGGTGGTGCATCTAGCACTGACGGAGGGCGCGTGGAGTTGTGTGCCCGTCGGATCTCGTGGGATCCGGTCGGTTTTCGTGTTTATTGGTGTGGTTTCATGATAGTCTCTTCTGATCAATGGTTGTCATCATTGGCGATGGTTGCTGCTCTGGTTCGCTGGTCCTTTGGGACTTTAGCACGAGGACTTCCCGTCTGTCTACTACAACAAGCTCTACTACGACAAGCTTTGCCTGACTCCAGCGATGGAGGGGCGAGGACAGCGGCGCGCCTTTGGCTTTTCCTAGTGTTTGTAGTCGTCGCTAGGCAGGGGCGGATCCAGGATTTGAGCATAGGGGGGCCAGGCGACGAAGACAATGACCATAAAAGATATATAACACGAAAAATATCAATTTTTATAAGTGTATACTATGTATATTAAACTGTAACAATATATTGCAAATAAAACTAATTTCCACTAGTTTGATTGTACATCTATGAGACTACGACCGGGCCTATCAAACAAATCAATAATCTCATCAACGGCGATACTTGCAACTATGTCCTTTCCAATGTATACCACCATTAAAACTGGCAAACAGACTAGCACAGAGCAATTATTCGATTTAGTAATCAAACTGGAATGTGATTTAGTAATACTGCAATACATACCTTGGCGTGATCTGGCTAGGAATTAGGGTGTGGCGGCGCAGCGCGCGGGACGGCGTTAGGCCCTAGTTCTCGTCGACAATTATCAGAGATTGCTTGAATATTTTGCGCCAGGGGTGCTAAACCAGGAAGAGGAAGTCGTGTGCGGCTATACAGCGGGCGAGGAGGAAAACTATAATCGTCAATCCAGCAGATTGGATCGCGTAGATCCGGGAAACCGAATCGATCAGCAATACCTGCAATCGTGCATCAAACGATGGCTTCTGTTTTGCCTGGGCCCTAGGCTAGTACCTAAGTGGCATTGTGGGCTTTGGGCATTGACTAATTGCTTCGTCCTGAGCTGGATTAGAAATTTAGAATTAGGCCTTGGGCTAATGGCCGGAGTATTAAGGCTAATGCATGTATATACATGTCACCTGCTACATGATGTTGGGGGTGGCCGAAGCATAGGGGGGGCCTGGCCACCGCTCGCCCCCCCTCTTGGATCCGCCTCTGTCAGGTGGTTCGAGTATCAATTTGTAATTTTCTTTACTTTTTAGGTTATTTGTACTACTATTGATGATTATTAATAGGTCGGTGGATTTCTCGCAAAAAAAAAGCTGTTGTGCATGGGATATGAAATCATCGAGGGACTAGGGTCATGGCTGCAACACGATGTGTAGGATCTAGGACTAGGAGATAAACTAACTATGGTCGGGCAGTTAAATGAGACTTGGGACCAGATTACGGAAGATAGTGGAGCTTTGTGGATGTAGACTGAGGATATTTGTTCAGAGTTTCAGTTTTCCGGATCATAGATTTGATAAATTTCAAGAACGGAAATTATGCAACACCCTTACCATTAGATTTTAGACAAAACAAGTATCATCCTCCTGGCTCTTCCATGAAAACAACAATTGGCATCTAGTTGGACTAGTTTGACACCCATCAGTAGTTTGAATCTACACCTTTGTAGATTTAGGACAGATGTGACACCCATCAATAGTTTTAAGACCTCTGAACTTTGATGTATTACCCTCACATTAAGGTGTATGCATGCAAGCCCATCCCACGCGGCAACGTTTTTGGTGAAGTTTGGGTGCAAGGTGTTACATATCTGGACTCCAAAGACTCCTACAACATCATTCAAGTAGTTTGATCGTCATTGCTTTGAGTATATAGTTGCATCAACCCACAGCCCAGGTGACTGAGTGCAATATGGCCTTGAGCAAGGCTTGGAATGCACACTTGTTTCATGGCAGTGGACAGGTCCATTCCATATAAACTTAGGCAGGCAATTGACACACCCACCCCTCCTTGACATATGTGTGTGGGACTTGGTGCTTGCAACAACCCAAGAACTACTACAAGTTTTGTTTCCTTCAAATATTCCATCCTGCCAGCAGTGTTTTGCCGATCGCTGAGACGCTGACGATCTTTGCCTGCTGCAACACTTTTCGAAGCGCTCCGTTCGTCACCATCAGAACAGGCCAAATGCCTCAGACCATGCTCACCTTGAGGTTTAACCACAGTGAGTCAGTGACCATGCATCTAAAAGTGCACAGCAATGGCTAGCTTTGGTTGATATATATAGTTAGAGACACATGCACCAACCACCCTTTATTAAAGCTTGGAGAGCCTTGTCCTTCCTCTTCAACGTCCCCTTCCGTCGACTAACATTGTGAGTTCCTGCTGCAAGCCATCTGCATTGATTCTGAATGATCCGGTGCTGATGACTATTGTTATAGATTACTCATCAGCTACGTACATATATAGATAATTAGATATGTTGCAGATGCATACACACATGGCTGGAACATTTTGCATGTTGTCTTCTACACATTTGTAGGGAAGATGGCAGGCATAAAAAGAGCCAGATCGATGTTATAGATGTAGAAGTCTATAATTATAGATACACATGTCCAGGTGAAACATGGAAAAGATGGAACCAGTGGAAGTGGAAAAACACAAGGAGATAGAGGATTCGATCTTGGTCCCTAATCTTTCTCACCCGATGTGTCCTTTCCGACTTGTCTCCTTCGTTGTCTGTACACAATTGCGTCACTTTCCATTACCGAGAATTTAAGCAGTAAGATAAAGTTGCTCTTGCTCACTCATACCTTTTGGTCCTCCTGCTCCATAGAGGCTGCTGGCTTCCTCTTTGAAGGTTCGATTAATTAACAGTTAACAAATGTATCGAATGTTTGTCATGAGTCCACTTGCAGTTGCCTAGGTCGATATATAAAATGTTGTGTTCCACTTTGTTGCTTGTCTAGAAAAGTCAAAGTATTTTGTAGCAACGTACCAGACTGAGACCCTTGCTGCTTTGGTACTGATACATATACATTATACATTATGTGAAGCTCCGAGTGACGGCTTGGCGGCTTAGGATTCCACTCACGACACGACTCACTTGTACACTTTCATATACCTTTCTCGTATTTGTGCAACCGTTTTTTTTTTTTTTTGCTCAAGTTTTCCACGTCAAAACCCGGTGTCCGTGTTTTCCATCTACTTTTGTATTCAACGGCGATGCCAAATTAAAAGTCTGCTCTGATATGGAAGATGTACATATCCATTGTGTCCAACTGATAAGAGATGATTCCTTTCCGGACATGGGTTTCTAATTAACTGCGCGCATAGGTTATGGTTATTGCTTCAGTAAAACCGTATGTCGGAGCATTGTCTTCTAATGCACCGTCAGATCTAACGAAGCAGAAACCGCCTGATCTGTGGTATTGATTTACTTCAATATTTGATCTGTGGTATTGATTTACTTCAATAGTATTATTTGAACTCCATAACCAATTAGTTCGTTAGCTATACGTGCAGTCGTGCAGTCATCGGTGTCGTCAACAAGATCGATATCGAGTCCGATCCAATGGTATAATACGTGTATATATATCAAGCTAATGAAAAATTCATCCGTCCTCGTTTACTGGAGTACTAATCAATTAAGTGGAGCTTTCGTGCGTAGCTAGCTCGATGCATGATTAGGTCAACTCCGGCCTCGGTTCCACGGTGGTGGTTGTGACTTTGAGCCGTCGTCGATCGCTGTCGCCGGTGGAGTCCTGGGCAAGAATCCGTTCGATACATGGATCACTGCACCGCAACTGACAAGGAGATGGCGACCCTCGCTGATGATCATCATCGTCAGACCGGAGCGAGCCACAGTGTCCTAGCTAACTCCTCCGTTCAGGTTCAGTAGAGACAACTGAGCGAGGCCGTGTGACCGTGTGTAGCATCTGTAGCTCGGTCGAGTGACGGCATCAGCGCTCCTAGTTCCTAATACTGTTCCATTCCAGAATAATGTTGCATCGTTATTGTAGTTCTCAAATCGAATTCCCAAATACATTTTACTATATATCGCTGAACGCCTGAACCAACTTTGAACATTACTTCTGTACACTGTATACTCTTGCATTACTTCTCATGCATGTTCAAGTTCTACTTCAAGTGAGGCATCTTCTGCAAGTCCGAGGAAAAAAACATGCAGAAATCCCTGTTGGCTAGATTATACAGTATGCAGAATTGCAGTAGAGGGCAGACCCCCATATACACAGATACCCCTGGCTGTTAGCACGTTGCTTTCGTAGGTCGCGAGAAACGCATGCAGATAGGCCCGTAGTAAGTAACCCGTATCAAATCATCCAGCGGGCCTGTATTTTTATTTTTCCCAACTGTTATGTCCAACTTTGCAGGAAAGCTCTGACTTCTTTTTTCCTGACCGCTACTCGTCGATGGTGTCGCTCGCTGTGGAAACTGGCAAATATATTCAATCGCTGTCCTGGTTGCAACTGCTGCTCTCTCAACAGCTAGGTAGCCCGGCCAGTTGCTGCAGGTCACTGCTGACACTTTGCTGCAGCACTAACTATTTTGGTCACGATCTCTGCAGATCACAATTTGTTTCTCTTGTTTCATAGTTGAACTTTCTGCTATCCAACCGGCGATGTTGGATATCATTATGACCTGCACAACACAGAGAAAGTCCAGCGTATCTATCTTGACATCAGAAAGTCCAGCGTATCTATCTTGACATCAGAAAGTCCAGTGTATCTTAAGTATTTTTTATATGCAGATATTCTTATACGCAGACAGTCACGGTTAAACTGGCCCCGTAGTAAAATGCACTGGTCGCTTTAGGGTATTAATTCAACCCATGTCACGGCTCCGGTTAATATTGTATGCAGGTTGCAGTCTTGCAGACAAACACTACACATTTTATATTGTCAAGCTGTTAGTCTGTTAAAATGAAAGGGTAATTAATGTCGCAGCCTTGTAGATAAGGAATATGTGTCACATTCTGGATTAAAACTAGTGCGTCGTGAATGGTACTACCCTTAACACAATGTCAATGATGGTTAAACCGTTAGCGTAATTAATGGCACTGCAGCTTCACTTACAAGAGAGAGAGAGAGAGAGAGAGAGGGAGAGGGAGGGAGGGAGGGAGAGAGAAACAAAGTGGGCATTCTGTGTACCAGAATGGAGGTGGTTCCATTCCATACCAGAAGGACAAGATTTGCGAGAACAAACTGATTTTCAGAAAAAATAAAGTTCTAAATAAAATTATATGAACTTTGAAGTTTCAAATTATGATTAATTTTGAAATTTTGGCAAAGAATGCTTCACATAGACGATATATCTCAAGATTATATAGAATTAACTCTCTCTTCTTAAAAAAAGGCTTCATATAGAGTTATAGACAATATATAGCATTAAAATAGAAAAGAAGCGGTTCTTAATTTCAAAATCCAAATCGTAAATTTTTATTACATTTTGAAAGCAAAACTCCCCAAAAGTGTTTTAAAATACAGAAATCCTAGAAGTATTTTTTTTTCAATTTCCAAACATATTTCCTTTGATTTAGGTGTTCATCTTTAATTTCCCAACATAATTTTATTGACTATAGGATCTTTAGATGCGGTGCAGGATGGGATATAAAACAAACACGGACATTATTATATAAAAAAGGAAGGATGGGCCGATTAAAACTGAACGTAAAGTTGGACATGTCTCAACTCTTGCATTGTCAGAACCACTTGTACAAACCTCAAAGCCCATCATAAGACCAGCATAGTTGTAGAGTTTATTTTCGAGTCCACTAATAAGATTTAGCTTGTGTCCTTTGTCCAAACTTACAAATTAAACAACATCTAATAGTTCTTTTGTACTAATAATAAAGAAAAATTCTCATGTTTTATATTGTGCACTTACATCGCTTAACCTTTCTATAGAAGAGGGAGAGATATATGCTATATATATTTGTCTTACGAAAATGAGAAAAAGGCATATATGCCATATATAATGTGATCTCTCTTTTATTAGTGGATCACAACTAGGTTATGTTCATAATTATACATCAACATATCACAATCGACAGATATACATATAATTGTTTGAATGGATCATAACCGTTACAACTACCAATTTTTTCGCAATTGTAGCCAAAAATATATAATTGATAGACAATCATGGTTGTGCATACAAATTATGCAAATGAGCTAACTTCATGAAAAAATATCAGTCAAATCACACTTCAAATTATAATTTCATGGGTACGTCTTATATCATTTTGGACAACTATGTATATTTCACATAATTTTAGTTTTATTAATCTCATTTTATTGCACATGTTTACTCAAAATTTCGATAAAACTATCCTCTAGTAAATTTGGTGAGTGTTTCCTGAGATGAGTGGAAAACAAAACTATTATGCACATTAATAATACATGTATAGTTTGTAGAAGCCAAATCGTATATATATGTTAGTTATGAGCACGTAGAGAAAAGCTATCGGGAAATCAACTAAATTCAAGATATGATCTTAAACAATATACTTTCCTATCACACTTAACAAAATTAAATTATATGTTATTAATTCTCTATAGATCCAATCTTGTCACTAAAATCTTAGGTTTCTAAGTCGAGATACAATTTCTTAGTGATTCACTCATTTCAACAACTATTATGGTTGTTTCTCATTTGATAGAAGAGTATTTACTCGAGACCCCTATAATGCTAAAATATAAAAAGTGACAAAAATAATTACACCATTGATTAATCTATAGCACTTACATTCATCATATTGTATATGTGTGAGTTATAGTCTATTTTATTATTGTTATGTATATTGGGAGAGATTCACAAAGTTTAACATATAACGAGTACCTTGATGGAGGTTTCTGGAGTACAAAGTTGTATATGATAGATGTGAGTGCATAGGAATTGTAGAATATATGATTGTACTCTCTCTGTTCCTAAAAAAAACTTCTCAACTTTGTCTAGATATGTAGGTATATAGACATGTTTTAGTTATAGGTACATCCATTTCTAGAATAAGTTGAGAAGCTTCTTTTTGGAACAGAGGGAGTATATCTTAGATGCATGTAAATAAACATTTCCAAAAAATTGAGACCTTTTCCTCACGTTGGGTATTACTCATTTATTAGGTCTCTCTCATGCTCAAATTGGTCTTTCATGGATAACACATTTGTCCTATGTTCTTGGTATCAAAAATACGTGATTTGCGATAAACACAAATATAAGTTTAACGCGCAATGTATGGTTCTAGCTACTATTGTGCATCGGTCTTTTCGCCTAGTAATATGACACAAAGTTATACAACTTTTGCATGACCCAAGATTTTGACCAATATCAAAATGGGTGAAATATTAACTAATCAAATCATATAATATCAAATAAAATGAAATATAAGCAAACAACAATATCTTGAACAATCTAAAGTCATATAATATAAAATTTTGTTTTTTCTGCTCTAAGTCCATGTTTTGCATATTGACATTTCTCAAGACTTCATTGCAGAAACCGAGCATGCAAAGCGTTCGAGTGTCCTCAAAGATTTTTGAAGAGTTGCATGAGCCATCCACCCTAATACACGAGAACCTAAGATCGTTGAATGTTTTGTACCTCCTTGCAAAGCAGGATACGACCCATTGGTTGATCACTCTAGTATATACTCTCTCCGTTCACTATTATAAGATGTTTATATTTTTTCAAAAAAGAATGTGTGTAGTCGACATTAAAACATCTAAAACATCGTATAATAGTGAATGTATGCAGCATATGTAAAAACTTCATAATCACAAAAGAATTAACACATGTGAACCATTGATGGAACCAAACTCGGCATCACCACCGCCTAGACTAGGCCAAGTGTTAGTCGAGATCTGAAGTAGTTGATACGCGAAAACTGAACACCACATGCTCGGAAACATGATCCAAGATTTCCAGTGGATCTTAGTATGAATAATCATGCCATAGCTGAGTAATCCGACCACAGACCTTTCGTGCCTAGCGTCTAGGACCAAAAACCATTTTGAGAAATCACGCTATTAGGGAGATTCATCACCGCCACGGCATCCATCGACTAGATGAACTTATTGATAATTTGCTTGTTCCAACTCCTCAATGGTGCATTAAACCCTCCTCCTGTTTTGACTTTTTCCTATCGATGTGTAATTTGAAGAGGAAGAAGGTGACTTTTTTTTTCCTTTCGAGATCTTGGGTGTTTTGTTTTTGGAGTCGAGTCAGAGTGACCAGGCCCGGACGGCTGTCTACCAAAAACACAGGTCTTCGCAAATTCATAAGACCATGTATAGGGGCTGATGTGTGCCCAGTGCAGGAAGGTCGAGGAAGTTCCGTGAACTGAAGAGTAAGATTTTTTTTTTTGGAAGGAAGAGTAAGATGAGAAGAAATACATTCAGCGCTGGGCCATGTGAGCCCACCATTCTTTGTCGTACGGCCTTTATCCCATCTACAAGGCCCATGTTGGGCTCATCACGTCTCCCAGGCCGAGCCCACCTTAAACCTACCGGATTGGGATTGAGCCGCCCACCATCAACTTGTCAAACAAGCCGAAGACCCTTCGTTTTCGGGCCACTGACAAAGGACCCCACATAACCACTTTAAGCTCACCGCCGCCGGAAAGAAAAAAACATTTCTTTCTTCTTCCCCACTCCGAGCTGATTCCAGAGCAGAGCACTCCGCCAGCCTCCCTAAACCCCTCCTAGAACCCTAATCCGCCCCCGCCTCCTCCATGGAATCCTCGGCCCGATCGGGCGCCGGCGGCGCCGCGGCGTATTCCACCCCGCGCGCCTGGATCGTGGCGGGCGTCGCCGTCGCCGGGGTCATCGTCCTCGCGGAGGCCGCGCGGCGCCGCCGGAGGTGGCTGCGCGGCGGCAAGCCCGCCGCCCCACCCGACTCCGGGGCCTTCTGCGACAGCCTCGTGCTCTCCCCGCCGCCGCAGGCCCCGCCCCCCGCCGCGCGCCAGCAGCTCTCGGACCTCACCTTCGCCGTCAGCGACAAGTGAGCACCTTTTCTTTCTTGCTTCCTCCTCTGCTTCACTGTTCAGCAGCGGGATCATGTGTTTGATCCCCTTTGTCTTGCGTTTTTAGCTTCGAGATCGAGGGCTATGTAGCCGGCTTCGGGAACCCGGACTGGAAGAGGACGCACGCGGCAGCGAGCCGCACGGCGGTGGCCGTCACCAACCTGCTGAAGCAGGGGGCGACCTGCGTCGGCAGGACCGTCATGGATGAACTCGGCTTTGGGTTCGTTCTTTCTTTCTTAGCTCAAACTGAATCGATTTTGCTTGATTGGAACGATTACTACTGTTCAGACTCGTTGGTGACCTGTGAGTCGTTTTGACTATTTTAGAGTCCTCTAAATGCGAACTTATGATGTATATATGGTTGCGAAACTGGAAGGGGAAGTTCAACAATTGGTTAAGTGTGTAGATCATGAGTTTGAAGAATATCCTGCCCCCAGCAAAAATCTGAAAGAGAACTGATCTGTTCTGTTCCCCATTTCATTCTGCTCTGTTTGTCAATTCAAGAAAAGTGAAGGCTTTGATAATTGCAAATGCAATCTAAATTTTGTGTGTTGTCCTCTGCATTATTTCAGACAGAAAATAAATCATTCAGTTTGCTGCATGCTCAGGCAATTCCCCCAAGGCATTCCCAAATGCACTGCCGTGTAATTATACAACTTAAGCATTTTGTGTGAACTTATCCTTACAAGTCGTTAAATTTGTATAGGGTTTTGCACAGAGAATGATAGAAATCTACTGGAGTAGTTTTTTAAAAAAATATTGCTGGGTGTAGATAATGTGGAGGTGCAAAAAGTGGATTATTCGGTTGAAAATATTTTTAGGGCAAGCCACTGTTTTTGACTTGAGGTGTGCTTGTTTAAGTCTATATCTGGAAACTTGATGTGCACTAAATGGCCCTCAAGGATGAAGCACATAACTTGATCAAACTGCGTGGTGCCTTCTTTAGCTATTGATTGAAGTGTTGGAGTAGGTATATGATGTCAGTAAAATGGTGCACAAGGGTGTTCGTGGTGACAATTTAAAACTTCAGAAGATGCAAGATAGATTCATTTGGTTGATGGCCAGCTGATGGTAACAAAGCTAGCAAAGTTGCTTATGTGTTGGGGGTGTCGTAGAAATAATTCTCAACTGGACTGTTTGAGTCATATTAAATCATGTTCTTTTTTTATGCGTAAGTTTTGCATCACCTAATAGCTAGTCTTTTTCTAGACATTCAATTCAGATTGACACCTGCTTAAATCATTAGAAAGATTCTTTTGTCATATTAATCATTAACAAACCCCAACTAAGACTCACCAGACATCTAATCTATATAGGGTTTCTGCATTAGATCGATGAAGAATTCTTACACTACATCGTTCAACATGTTTTTACAGTGTTACTGGACAAAATTTGCACTACGGAACACCAATTAACCCAGCATCTCCATCAGTTGTCCCTGGAGGGTCTTGCAGTGGCTCCGCTGTCGCAGTTTCTGCTCAGCTTGTCGACTTTGCTCTTGGTATTTTACTTGAAGATTTTTACTCACTTACAATTTCCTCAACCTGTATTTTATACTTATCCGTGTGCTGAAGCTTTTTTTCCGCGATATGCTTTTGTTTGCCTTCCACAAAAAACATGCATCTTCATATGTGATAATGGCTCATGTATCTGTTCTTGTACTCAATTGTGTTTATCTTATTTCCTTACACTCTTATTTGTATTACATACTTCCTCCCTTCTTTTTAGAAGCCGCACATGCTTCCCAAAACTTAACTTTGACCAACGTTTATTCCAACTACTATGTGATTTTTTTAATACAAAATCTGTATTATGAAAAGTTTTTTTAGTCTGGGTCCAACACTATCAATTTTTATCAAGTTATCAAAATATTGTGGACCAAATTCTTGGTCAAAGATAATTCTTAGAAACCTGTGCGCCTTATAAAAATTGGAGGTAGTGCTTGTCCAGAATGCCCACGCTTGATTGTAAACCCAGAACAAAATGGCTTTTTACATTGCTTATGTTTAGTCTGTTCATTGTGATTTGTTAGTTCTCTCTTATGTTTGTTCCTTTTCATTCATTGTGATACTTTTATCGTCCATGATTATTTTAGTACTTGTTCAACTGCTACACATCTTCTCCTTTACTCCATGGATATTTTCTTGATGCAAAGTGAGCTTGGTTATTTTGCATGTTCAGCTCTTTTAGATATCCGCTCATATTCCACATGCAAACTGACCTTTAAGCCCTGAAACTCTTGTAGGTACTGATACAACTGGTGATTTGAGAATACCAGCATCTTTCTGTGGTGTACTTTGTTTCCGGCCTTCTCATGGAGTGGTGTCTACTGTTGGGACCTTAGCAAATTCACAAAGTCTAGATGCTATTGGTATTTTCTTACCCTTATTAGTTTTTTATGTCTCATTGTTTATGACTTACTGTGAAAAAGAATAAGTTACTTATATGTAACATAGTACCCAACAAACAAGGATAGCTAATGCTGTAAAAAATGTGACCAGACAACTAGTATGTTCATAAGCCAATGAAGATCATTCTGATTCAAACCTCATCATTTCACGTTGAACTGTTTTGAGTGAGAATAGAGCACCAACTATTTTTGGGGTTCTCAAACTATAAGTGATATATATAGCTGGCCTTATGATTACTGCTACATCTTTACAAAGTACTATAGTATGTCTATAGATTACAAGACCAGCCTCCACTTAGTGCTAAGAGGCCTTTCATTGCATGCTTTGTTTTCTCCATGGGATATCCATGTAGATTGTTTCTTATTCTGCTTGCTTACTGATCCTTTTTAGGATGGCTTGCACGAGATCCTCGTATTCTGCATCGTGTTGGAGATATTCTTTTACCTGCTGCTGTAGGCGGGTTTATTAAGGGAAAAAGGCAGTTGCTTTTTGCTGATGATTGCTTTGAGTCTCTGAAGGTTCCCAGCCAGAAAACTGTGCATGTCATAGAAAGTGCTGTCCTTAAATTACCTGGATGTAAGCCCTACTGATGTCTCTATTTCTTTAACACATCTCTCATTAGGTTTATTTAGATTATGCAGCCAGATGTGAGACATTCAACTTCACATCTATATTGCAGATCAGTCACCTAAGCACATTGATATTGGCCAGTATATTATTTCAAATGTTCCTAGCCTGAAGGAGTTCTGTGAACCTTCTACAAATATGCAAGAAGGAAATTCGGCCTTGAAAGCTCTATGCACGGTTATGCTGTTATTACAGAGGTTTGTTTCAATAATTCTTGTTCTCCGGTAGAATCAACTGATGAAATCCCAACAAAAGAAATCTGGAAAATCATAGAAAGCATACTGAGTAATGTTCGTTAGTTGAATTGTACCTTATGCATTCAATATTTGGTTGTGAGATCCTAGAAAGAACAGTGTCCATGAGTTACCTTAGTTACTAAACTCTTCTTGGATACATGCACAATGTTCAATCGTTCGTGCAGTAAAATCAGATGATTAGTTTTTTTTTTTGCCATCTACTGTTCTTTTAGTATTGTATTACTTGCTTATGAACATGAACTAATCACCTTGAAATTTCTGTGTAAATCAACTATTCAGATATGAATTCAAAGCAAACCATGAGGATTGGGTTAACACTGTAAAACCCAAGCTTGGTCTTGAAATTACTACCCGTGTACTACAAGCTGTAAATTTCAGAGATGATAACATCAAATCTCTTTACAATGTACGTAGTGAATGGCGATCTGCACTCAAGAATCTTCTAAAGGTATTCTGCTACTCAGTTGTGGATTGAGACTGTTTGACTACCTTTTAGTTGTGACTTTATTTTATTTAGTTCTCATAGTTGCAATACAGGTACTCAGCTATGCATATTTAATACTCCCTCCGTTCCTTTCTATAGTGCCTATTGTTTTTTGGCACGGAAATTAGCGCAAGCAAATTTATTGACACAAAACCCCCCAGCGCTATTTGAGAGAAAAAAAGGAAACTGGAAACAGATCGGAGACGTGATCTGCTCCCAACGTGCGGGCCTACTCCTTCCTAATCTCACGTGATCTGTATTTGCTATTTCCTTAACAGACGCATGTGTGATCTACTCCTTCCTAATCTCACGTCCAGATTTTCTCTACGTGATTGCAACCAGATTTTCTCAACATGAACAGATTCGTTCCAGATTTTCTGGACGGAAACAAATCGGTGGAAGGGGTTATTTGCAAAAAAACACAGCTTTCCTCTTATATTCTGAAACAATTGCGAAAAAACAATAGGCCTTATAGAAAGGAACGGAGGGAGTAGCTCCTTTGTTATAAGGAGTTAACTTCTATAGATCTTACTGTGGTAATTAGTGAATATGAGATCTATTTGTTTGGTACTTGGACAGCAAAAACCGGTTCTTACGCGACCAACCAGGCACTAGCTCCAGGTGCCAATGCCATTATTCAAAGAACGAACTTAGACATCCGTCACTCCAGGGAATAAATTTCCACCCGCTGGAGTCGGACTGTAGTGGACGGGTTTAAAACAATCTGTTCTTACATGGACTGGATTTTGTGCAGAAGGAACTGATAGAGAATCTTTCTATGCATTCCATTACATTCACTCTATGTTAGATTGGAAAAGGGAAACACTGGAATTGTGCATGATTAATTTGGTTATATCCTTTTGTTCAAATGATAAAAGTATTAAATTTTTGCATGAAACACCATTTATCACACATTGTGTCACCGTAGGCCTTCATGCTAAATTAATTCAATATTATTCCTTTCCAAAAGTTTGCCATTGGTCTGAACCAAGTGTTCATGAATTTTGTCTGCTTTTTCTTTCACGTGTCGTGATTCAGGACACTGGAATTTTAGTTCTGCCAACCATGGCTGGATATCCTTTAAAAAGAAACTCCAAACAGAGACTATCATCTGAATTTGAAGATAAAATGTACGCATTTGTCAGCATTGCTGCACTTTCAGGCTGTTGCCAGGTAGTTTATTTAACCCATTCCAGGTAGTTCTTTGTTTTCCTATAGAATTTACAACCAATTCATGACTCCTTTCGCTTTTACAGGCCACTGTTCCCTTGGGAAATCACAATGATCGTCCAATATCTCTTTCATTTGTAGCAGCTCATGGATCAGACAAGTTCCTTCTTCGTGCTATATCGGATATGTATTCTACTATCCAGGAACAAGTAGTTTTGGCATCAAAGTTGGCACCCCCGCCAGCAATCAACCATGATGTTGATGCATCAGAGCTGTTGAAAGAAAAGGTATCTCTCTTCCATTTGTAGCAGCACATGAATAAAGGAGAATTCATTCTTCATGTTACCTTGGATATGCATTTTTCCCTTTCAAGAACACGTAATTATGCATCCAGGTTGGTACTCTAACCTAACCAGTGGTGCTGTTGATGCGTCATAGCTGCTAAGAAGTTTTTTTTATGAATGTTGACCTTGGTAGCTAAGGTGTGCTGTGTGTGGAAAATATGTTGGGTGGTGAATATTCCATAGGACCCGATTTCTATATCAGCTCTTTGTTCTTGCTACTTGTTGGAAATAATCAAGGTTTATGTGTTAGTTCTCAAGAATTGAGTGAGCCAGTGTACGATTCTGTTAGTTCTGCCTGTTTCCTGTCTAGTCCTAACACACCGATTTTGGCAGTTAGTGAGTCTCAGTGCTCATGTATCCCAGAGTGTGAGTCTGTTACTGTGAGTAATATAGTGATATATTAGAAGAGGGCGCAATGACTACCAAGCACAGGAAAATCAAGACATTCACTTTCATGTTCAATCTTGGGCAAAACTCAATAGTTTTGATTTTAAAAATTGACCATTATGTTCCAGGTTGATTGCAAATTTAATATTCCGTTTGAATTTCAAGTCTCTGTCTCTTTCTCTTGCAGAATGTTTTTGTGCTTCCCCTTTTATGCTGAGAGAAATAAAATTTTAGTACAAGCAATAATGGTGGATTTTTGCTCTGGAAAATAATGTTCTTTTGGACTTCCCCTTCTATGCCAAGAATAAATTTAAAACGAAGAAACTACTTTTTCGTCTGAATATTCGCGTATGCTAATTACCAGGACCTGCATCCGCCCCCCCCACCAAAACCACATAATAATCAAGTAAAAATAGTTTAGATTCTGTTTGATTTTATGTCATGTTCATAGCTTGCGTCTACAAATTAATCTTCTGTACTTTACAGGGAAATGATTCTTTCAAAAGAAAACAGTGGAGCAAGGCGATTGAGTTCTACTCTGAGGCAATTGAATTGAATGACACAAATGCGACATACTATTGCAATAGAGCTGCTGCTTTTCTGGAACTTGGCCGGTATACTTTCTATCATTCACTTTGACCACAGTTGTCTGAAATCAGAACTTTCAAGCTATGTACATTGAATCTTATGCAGTTTCAAGCAAGCTGAAGCGGATTGCGATCAGGCCTTACTGTTGGATAAAAAGGTAAATGACTTTTTGTTGATTTCTCGTCCGTTCTCCATCGTTACATATCACTACTGTCTTCTGCTGTTATGGCAACATCAGAAATTCACAATTCTTATCTTTTTATGCTGCTGCTGCTGCCCCAGAATGTCAAAGCATATCTACGACGAGGCGCCGCAAAAGAACGTGTTTTGAATCACCAAGAAGCACTCCAAGGTGGGACAATTTTCTGGCATGTAGTTAGTCGTTACTAGTATATCTGATTGAAAATGTGGATCTTTCATGATATTCTTGCTGGTCGCCAATAACTCACACCCAGTAAAACTGGACAAGGATTTACTGGCAACTGTGCATAGCTAGGCTTAACATTGAGTTGACTGGTTTTACTTTCTTTTTAACGAAAGAGCCAAGAGTTGAGTGATCTTATCATAGACGTCAAACTAGTTGGCAGCAGAAGCTGAACTTATGCTGTGTAGTGTATTCACTTTTCTCGAAAATCCTCTCCAAGGAGCTAAATCTATTTGTTTTATACAGATTTCAGGCACGCTTTAGCTTTGGAACCGCAGAACAAAGCAGCCCTTGCAGCAGAGAGAAGAATACAGAAGCATCTCAGGTGAACGACGAGGGAGGAGTTGGAGCTTCCAACCTGTGAATTTTTTGGAGACGCTGAAGCCAGTTTTGATCGAACTAGCTGTGAAGGAAGCCCATCTGTTCAGTGAGAGAAGAGTGGCTTGTGAGCCGGTTGAACACTTGCCTTCTGTAGTGGCGTGCTGTTCTCATCCATAAATTGAAATTTTGACATGAATTGTTGATGATATTAGCGTCTTATGAGTGCGGCAGAAACTGGCATACAACAAAATGTTGTTGGGGCTAGTTGTCGCGAGAAACACTCCCAACCGAGGGTTTGGTTGAGGTTGTAGTAAGTAAGCCGATTTGCCTTCGAGAACATTCAGTGTACAGTACAGCGAATGTGATTTCATAATGGGGTGTGCTACGGGGACACAGATCAGGTGGCATGCACCATTGCATGTCACCGTGTGACATTCGGCCTAAATTTAAATTTAAACATTGCGAAAAAATTTAAATCATGCATGTTCACAGCACATATTAAGATAACCCCTAAAAATTTCAGATCAAAATTTGAAACATACATTGAAAAACAAAAAAGAGAAACTCAGATGTGAATAGTCTACAGATAAACTCAGATTTGAATTCGGGAACTATTCATGAAAGATTTCTCTTTTTTGTTTCTTGATGTATGTTTTGAATTTTGATCTGAAATTTTTAGGGGTTATCTTAATATGTGATGTGAACATGCATGATTTTTTTCAGATTTTTCGCAATGTTTAAATTTAGATTTAGGCCGCATGTCACACGGTGACATGCAAAAGGTGCATGTCACCTGATCTGTGTCCGTGCTACGGTGTCCCCACCTTAGCTCCATGGTTCTGAGAAGTTAAAGCTGCTCCAGCTTTTGATACAATTACGTGAAGTTGAATTCGTAAAATATAAAAATGATATAAAAATGCAGAGCACACCTCCCACAGCGTGATCACTTAAATCTTTGGCTGGAAGTCCATGTGGCCCGTGGCGAAGTATTTTATGGCGGTGGAGTTGGCCTGACCACGACGGTGAGGATGGCTATGGCGGCGGCGCTGAACCACCCGGCACTGCCGTGACGTTCCCAAACACTGGGTAATTAGAAATTTTGAACCAGTTTTTAGATCCATATTTAGATACTACTAGAATTACGAATCCATTACGCACTCAAGAGAGGAGTGAAAAGTTTACTTTTGGTACACAAACATAAAAACACGGAGCGCCATATTTTACATCCGACTGCTACTGATTTGACTTGATCGCAACGCGATTTACATTTGTCGCCACTGAATCATGGACTTCGGCGAACGAGTCGACGTACCTTCAGCCAAAGTTAAACTTGTCCGATTTGTTCTTGCCGCCGTGCAAATCGAGTTGTAGCTTGATGCCGCCACCGCCAGGAGCTTGCTGTCGCCGTCACTACGTCTCACGCCGCCTCACCCATGACGAAGTTGGTTGAGGCGGCCACAACAAGTTTCTGGCGGCGGCGGCAACAAGCTACAACTCGATTTGCGCAGCACCAAGAATGATTTAGACAAATTTGACTCCGAACGAAGGTAAGTTGATTCGTTTGTTGGCAGCCTCGATTCGGTGGCGGCAGGCGTGAATCACGCTGCGGTAAAGTCAAATCGGGGAGGAGTCTGGGCATTGGGAAACATGCCCGAGAGAGGAGAAAGATAAAATATGCGTAACATTTTAGTCACTTATCAGTGGCAGTGAAACGTAAATAAACAACCAATCCATATTTGTGTGTTCTACAGAACCAACTCCACGTATTTGTACCAAAAACTGGAGCAACTACATGTATTTGTACCAAAAGTTGGAGCAACTCCATAGATAAAAAAAAAAACTGGAGCGTCTCCAATTTTTCAGAACCATGGAGCTGGGGGGCGGTTGAGACCACACCTTGAACTCATCTCGTTTATACTGTGTTGGGTTTCTCTGTATACACCACGCAAAGAAAATCCAAACAAACTGCGAAGTCAATTTCTACCACTCTACCCAACCTCTTCCGCACATTTGTCCGTATAATCGTGACCACAAAAGAAGAGGACAACTCACAGAACAGAGGAAGTACGCACTCTGTCTAGTAGAAAGAAAAAACAGGAGCCCACGGTCACGTCCGTTTCGGCGGGAACTGCCAGAAAGCACTCAACACGTAGATCCCCCAACGCATGAACCACGATTTTCCCCGCGCGGCCGGCAAAGGGACAAGCGCCCAACGCCCGACCGGTTAACACCAGGTCGCGGCAACTGCACCCATGAGTCGCCCAACACGTAGCCGGCGCCGGACGGCGACCGCCAGTTTGTCCCCTCCTTCCACCGCGCGCGACCTTGTGTTTCCCCGGCTCATTGGCTTGGATAAGTGAGCAAGCGCCTTCGTCACTTGTCTTTCGAGGAGATCGATCGGAATGGAGGCGCAGCAGTGGCAGCAGCGCCGCCACCCGCTCCGGACGCCCATGGACCCGCTCCTATCCCTCGCCGGAACCTTCTTCTCGGCCTTCTCCCCTTCCTCATCCACCGAGCAGGGCGCCGCCACCTCCACCATACTCCTCCTGCCGCTCCCCGTGGCCGCGGCGCGCGCGCTCTCCGTGCTCCGCCGGCTCGCGCTGCTCGCCACGCAGGCCTTCATCTCCGTCTTCTTCGCGGTCCTCTCCGCGCTCTCTCCCCCGCCACCACCACCACCCCCCTCACTCGCGCCCTCCTTGCCACCACCACCGCGCGCGGACCAGCACGGCTCGCCGGCGTCCTCCACCAGCGTGGGCCGCGCGCTCGGGCACGTGCTCTGGGTGGCGTCCCGCCTCCCCGTCGCCTCCCGCAAGTACGAGCTCGTGCGGGGCCTCGCGGAGCGCCTCCTCGACGACAACGCGCTCGCCGGCGGCGCGGCGGTCGGCGCCGTCAGCCGCGCCGCGCTGGCCGCCGCGTTCGAGCGCACGCTGCGCCAGCTGGAGGCGTCGGCGACCGGCGGCGGGGACTGGCCCGCCATGGAGCTGGCGGCCCGCGCGGTGAGGACGGGCATGCGGCTGTGGAGGCCGGCGGCCGCGGCCGTCGTCCCGCTGGAAGGCGAGGCGGCGTTCGGCGGCCCCGCGGCCGAGAAGCTCGCCGCAGAGCTGCTGTGGCTCGCGCAGAAGATGGCCGCGTGCGGCGCCGCGCGCGAGGCCGCCGTGCAGTTCGGCAACGCGCCGCGCCTCGGAAGCCGCGCGCTCGTCGCCGAGCCCACCCTCCAGGTCGCGCTGCTACGGCTAGCCGGTACGTGCGGAACCATTTCCTGAGAAATTATCAAGAAATGTGCACGCTCACACGGACACTATTGGTGTGCACAGTGTTCTTGTTCAGGCATGCCAACTCGGCGGAGTTCGAGCAGGACACCGGCGACAAAGAGGGCGACAAGGCCGCGGTGGCGGAGCACCGGATGGCGATGCTGCGGTCGTGGCTGCCGCTGCTGTGCCGCGGCAGCACCGGGACGGACGCGCCGGTGCTGAGCGGCAGGGAGAGGGCGGAGATGGTGACGGTGCTGGAGGAGCTCATCGAGAAGCTGCGCTGGGAGCAGCAGGAGGAGGCCCTGGCGCTGTGGCTGCACCACTTCGCCGCATGCCCGGACACCGACTGGCCCAACCTCGAGCGCTGCTACACGCGCTGGTACGCCGAGTCACGCAAGCTCCTCGCCTGAACAAGCATCACTGCATCAGCACGTAGTGGGTCGGAGCATTTTTGCCTCAAGTGTGTACAGTATAGTGTGGCAACAATAACAAGACATAACTACTTGTGTATTCTGCAATTTGTTTGCTCATAACTCTGTTCATACACAGGGCTGGTGCAAATTTGAAACCCTGTCTCCAGAGGTATAATTAAACCAGATTTTTGATGTGCTCTTAGTAACAATCTGAACAAGTCAGACTGAAGAAATCCATTATCGATGATGAACAAGTTCACCAACATTACGCTTGGACGCTGCTCATTTACTGAATCTCACAAGAGCATACAAAGTTTAAACTCCTAGGTCTAGCGTCATCCTCATCTTTGGAACACAGAAGCCTTACTACAGTTCTAGCAACCGGTTGTGTCGTGAAATATATCAAGGGTTTTTCCTCCTTGATTTGAATTTGGGCAACAGCAATTAAGACAAGGTTATAAAGCCAACATTGCAACAGGTACTTGTGTATTCTGCATTTTGTTTGCTCATAGACTCACTTCATACACAGGCCTGGTGCAAATTTGAAATCCTGTCTCCAGGGGTATAGTGCAACCAGATTTTTGCTGTGCTCTAAGTAACAAACTGAACCAGCCGGACTGAAGAAATCTGTTAAGGATGACGAACACATTCATACAAATTATGCTTGATTCTGCTCAGTTACTGAATCGTCAGAAGAGCATGTAAAGTCCAAACTCCTAGTTCTAGCATCCTCAACTCTGAATGCAGAAGTCATACTACAGTTCTAACAACCGGTTGTATCGTGAGATACATCATGATTTTTCCCCCAAGAATATGAATTTGGGCAACAGCTATTCAATACAAGGTTATAAAGGCAACAATACTGGGGTAGGTACGTGTGTATTCTACATTTTGTTTGCTTATAGACTCACTTCATACACAGGCTGGTGCAAATTTGAAACCGTGTCTCCAGAGATAGAGCGATGACGAGCAAATTCATACCAATTATGCTTCATTCTGCTCACTTACTAAATAGTCACAAGAACATACAAAGTGCAAACTCCTAGTTCTAGCATCCTAACTCTGCAGCACAAATGCCATACTACAGTTCAAACGACCGGTTGTATCATGAGTACATCAAGGTTTTCTCCTCCAAGAATATGAATTAGGGCAACAGCTATTGAAGACAAGGTTATAAAGGCAACAATACTGGGTTAGGTGCTTATTCTAATGATGATGTTTTTCAACAAAGAGCATATATTAATCTCGCGGAGATACCCATTACACACAGCCTCTGCAACAACGCATTGCCCTAGCGGTATTACGCATGAGGGCTTTGGTCCACCTCTCCATGTCAACACAGCTCTCCCACCTTTTCAGGCTTTGGAACCTCGTGCAAGACGCTACCCTCCATTGGCCAGATGCAATCACATGGAGATGGACGGCTTCCGGCATATACACCACGGTGTCGGCTTACCGATGTCAATTCTCTAGATCTTTCGCGCCTCCACGGTCGAGAAAGGTTTGGAAGGCTCATGTGGAGCCAAAATGGCGGTACTTCAGTGGCTTGTACTACATGGGAATATCCTCACCGCCGACAATCTCGCAATCCGGGGATGGCCGCATGATCCCAATTGCAAGCTTTGCACGATTCATCCAGATACGGTACAACACCTACTCCTGGGCTGCTCCTTCTTTCCGCCGTGAGCAAGCAAATCTTTGCATGGAATGGCTCAACTGGGGCGGCCTCGCCTCCGATGGGTAGAGGCATTAACCGCTGGTGGAGCGAAACGATTGTGGCCTTGCCAAAGGAGAAGAGAAGGGAAGCTGAAAGGATCGTATGTCACACCTAGAGGGAGGGTGAATATGTGCTACCAAATTTTAGTTGTTTTTCAATTTAGGTTTGACACGAAAGGTAAATTTTCTACATATGCAACTAAGTGAATTTACCTAGACAAGCTACACAACTAAGCAGGCTACCACTAAGCAAGATACAATAAAGACAATAAAAGATAGAGGTAACCGAGACTGAAGCATGCGGAGACACAATGGATGATTCCCGTAGTTCCTTCCTTTTGCGGGGAAGTACATCTACGTTAGAGGGGTGTGGTCGCCACAAAGTTCAGACCAACGCCACAAAGGCCTCACCCTATTTTCCGGTGAAGTTTAAGAGCAAGCTTCAATTCTACAATTATAACAGATGGAGCATCCCTTGTGCTCATGAAATAAGGGAGAGACAAATAGAAATCACAACAAAATATAGGGAGAGAAAAAGAGACATTACAACCAAACATGGCATTGGCCACTAATAGGGGTGCAGCTTGACCCGAATAAAATGAGGTGGTGTGGATATGCCTCCTTCCGTCAAGGGAGTGAGGTCCGACTCAGCACGAAATCTCGGTTGTGGCTTCTCCACCTAGTCCGACACTAGGCTTTGAAAAAATTGGTGTTGTTGACGTTGCATTCTCTCTCTCTCTCTCTCGCATGGGTTCGACATGCATATAGTTTCTATTGGTAATGGGGTTGCTAAGTTAGAACTGTTGGCAACGGTTTCCGAAGCTATCGTCATAGAGGTTTGCAATTTTTTTACCACCTTGGCTGCTTGTACCTTGGATCTGCAGTTGATTGATGGGTGCCCCCCAATGTCATGACTTGCCTTTGTTCACACGGTGTTGGAATTCGTTCGTGTTGCCTTGAGGTCCCTTGTGTTTGCTAGAGTGGGTCAGTGGGTGTGGGCCTGTTGTTCAGGTGTTTGTTAGGCTTGGATGTGGGTGTGTGGCGGTGTGTAGTTTGTGTGAGTTTGACCATGCTGTTGTAAGTTTTGTCCAATTTCTATAAAAAAAAACGAAACACTTTCTTCTTAAATAATGTGACTCTGCTTTTTTTTTTTATGCAACAGATACAACATCTTTGTGCTCATGAAAGAAGGGAGAAAGGTAGAAGAAAATAGGGCATTGGGCATTGGGTGCAGCTTGACCCGAATAAAATGAGTAAATCTGATAGTAGTAGGAAATCGTGACGGTTTAGCAATAGAAAAAAAAATAGTGTTGAATCCGATTAGGTCAAGGAGGTAGTTGTTCTGCCGGAAACCGACCCGGAAGCTGGCCAGCAGAACGGGCCTACTTAAACCACGGGATTAGCGCGCAGAAGACGTGACCAAGCAGCACAGAAAGAGAAAGGTGGAAGATACGTACTATATCTCAAAGAAATAGGAAGAAAGAAACCCGGCCTCAGCTAGCTACCACGCGTTATCGATCGATCCCGGCCGCGCGCGTAGTACATGGCGATGTCCCAGCCACCGGCGGCCTCGTCGTCGTTGCCGTGCCTCGTCCTGGACTATGGCGACGAGCAACGCACCAGCACGATGTACAGCGTCACCGACGGCGCGCACCGGCCGTGCGACGACGCCGTCGACGAGCTGCTGCGCGGCAAGAAGCGGAGCTGGGTGACCTCGCACGGCTGGGTGCTGGTCTGGGACCCGGCGACGCTCACCTCCTACCTCACTCGCGAGAAGAACAAGATCGAGCTGCCGTCGCTCGCCAAGCCGCCCGTGAAGGCCGCCGACTGCGTGCTGTCGTCCGAGCCCACCGACGCCGGCGGCTGCACGGTGCTCCTCGCCGCCAAGTCATCGAACGTCATGTGGTACTGCCGCGTCGGCGACCCAGCTGCCCCGTGGTCGTGGGTCAGGCAGGAGTACGACGTGGGGAACATCCATGCACCCGCCGACTACGTCGGCCCGACAAAGAGGGTAATGTACCGCCCGGCGTCGTGGCGCGGCAAGTTCTACTACCAACGGCCTGGCGACGAGATCGGCGTCCTCGAGTTCTCGCCGGCGGCGGGGCCGGTCTTCAGCGTGCTGCCGATGAAGGGGGTGAAGCTCGTCCCGGTGGGGGACTGCATGGCCGCGGCGTCGCCTTACCTCCTTGACCTGGACGGGGAGCTCTACATGGTGTACATCTTCTTCCGAAACATCGACTTCAATACGGTCAAGGACGTGGGAGTGTACCGCCTGGATTTCGAGAGGAAGGAAGCTGTCAGGGTGGACGGTGTCGGCGACCACGCGATCCTTGTTGGGTCAAGTCGCGCTTTCGCGGGTTGGTGTCCGGCGACCACCTTCGGATTGGTGCCCAACAGCGTGTACTGGATGAGCACGTACGACGGCTGCTTGCACGTCTATGATCTTGAACATAAGACGGAGGAAGTGCGGGAACCTTGCGTCGGCGTCGCCAAGCCATCACCGACATCATTTTGGATGATTCCTGCTCATACATAGACAATACTATTCTAGGGTTTCACATTTTCAAAATTGTGGGAATTGCGGACCACCTTTTGTGCAAATGTAGGTTCACCACACAGATTTGGAAAAGAGATCTTTGCATGGTGTGGCATCCATAGTATGTTGCCAGACGATTGGTGGAAGAAGATTGCACTACAAAAGGAGAAGGAAATAAAATCTATGGCTTCGATGATCATGTTTGTTTCTTGGGAAATTTGGAAGAAGTGCAATGCTAGAGTTTTTCGTCATCACTTCTCTCCCACGGGCCACGGCCATAGCCGTAAACAAGATCAAGGGTGAGGCGAGAGCTTGGAGTGTGGTCTTATTTAGCAATGTAATTCTGGGAGAGTAGCAGATACTCAAAACTGAACTCGAGCACAGCTGCTCTCGATATCTCAGCCTTACAGAATTCGTCTGATGTGTGTCGAACCTTGTCTTTGCTCAATAAATGTCAGACCCATGTGACCACCCTGACACTGACACATTAATTACCGCTCTAGTTCTGGTCTTTTTCAGTTTTATAAGTAGCATACCGGTACACTAGTACAAGCAACGATTGGGAAATGAAGTTGAAAAAACTATTAGCATCGAGAAACGCGGAAGCAGTCATGCGGGAGTAGCTGTGCTCGTGTGCAGAAACGCTGCGTCCGGAGAGTAGGCTCTCCCCAAAAGTCCTAGGGCTTGTCATGTACATTATACTCTAAAAACTTCTTCTCTGTTAAAGAAAATGGCAAATTCTTTTGCCTCATTTCAAGAACTGAAAAGACATAACTACTTGTTCATATTTGAAACCCTGTCTTCTGTCCCCAGAGGTATAGTGGAACCAGATATTTGCTATGCTCTAAGTAACAAACTGAATCGCTTATTGATGACGAACAGGTTCATAAAAAATATGCTTGGATGGCGCTCACACAAGCAGATAAAATCCAAACTCCTAGTCTAGCATTCTCAACTTTGGAACACAGAGGCCTTCCCACAGTTCTAACAACTGGTTGTATCGTGAAATATATCAACGGTTTTTTTATTCAAGATGTGAATTTGTGTAACAGCTAGCTATTAATACAATGTTATAAAGGCAACAATGCTGGGTAGGTACTTGTGTATTCTGCATTTTGTTTGCTCATAGTCTCCCTTCATACACAGGCCTGGTGCAAATTTGAAACCCTGTCTCCAGCAGCAGCGGAACCAGATTTTTGATGTGTTCTAAGTAAGAAACTGAGCCAGTCGGACTGAAGAAATTGATTATCGATGACGAACAAATCCATACAAATTATGTTTGATTCTGCTCACTTGCTGAATCCTCACAACAAAGTCCAAACTCCTAGCTCTAGCATCCTCAACTCTGGAACGCAAAGGCCATACTACAGTTCTAACGACCAGTTGTATCATGAGATACATCAAGGTTTTTTCCTCCAAGAACATGTATTTGGGCAACTATTCAAGACAAGGTTATAAAGGCAACAATACTGGGGTAGGTGCTTATTCTAATGGTGATGTTACAACAGCTAATAAAGCCGGTTACAAGTTACAACAGATTTTTGGTGTTCATATCCTGGCCACTCTACTGTACATATCCCTGCGGACAAAAAAGTTACAACTTCACCTTAGCTCATTCGTGGAGTTCGTCCTTCCGATAGTGCTTGGTTCTCCGATTGACACAGACGCTAATGATTTGGAGGCCCAAGCGGTGGCACTCCTTGCCCCGTCTTGTAAATTCCCTCGCTTCGACGGGTATAGCCTGTTGAATTTCTGCCTTGCTTGCTCAAGGTAGGTGAAGAAATACTCGTGCACACCCATCAAGTTGGGAAAACGAGTGTGTCTCCTCCATGCCAATTTTGCGGCGGAAACTATCTTTGGATATAGGAGATACAGTAACCGCAGAATCACAAAACAAGTTGCCAATGCTAGATAAGTATCCTGCTGAAGTATGTTTTCTGGTGAACGCGCCCACCAGAATGGACAGTTTTCCGGTTCAATATCCTTTTTAGGCTCAATTTCATCCAATGGATGTGGCATGGACTCCCCTGTAGTTGACTCCATTGATGCACTGATGCCTTCATCACATAAATTCATCATCAGCAAATCATTTAGAAGAACAGAAACAGCCATAAAAAACAAAACAAATTCTAAGTCCAACACAGGGAGGCTCTTGTAGACCAATTTGGTAGAAACACCTCAAACCACAAGGTAAGTGGGAAAATAGAAACACATAGCTCAGTTGCTCGGTGTACTATGATAAACTCTGATAAGCATGCAAGCAAACTACCATCTATCCCAGAAAAGAATATGAAAAAGAGAGTTACGGTAAAAACAACAGTTGGCATGCAACAATTTGCATACCTGAAACATCGCTGTAGAAAGCAGCTAGCGGCTTAACAGTTCGTGGTCCATGGTACCTCACTCGCATTGTTGAATTCAAGAGAAATAGTGTTGGAAAGCCATGAATCCCATATCTTGATATTATGCTGCAGTTTCAAATATAAAGCTTATATTTCATAAAAAGATAATGCATTACTGATAAAAACATTTTCATTCACTCTGTCCCATATCTTGATATTATGCTGCAGTTTCAAATATAAAGCTTATATTTCATAAAAAGATAATGCATTACTGATAAAAACATTTTCATTCACTCTGTCCCATATCTTGATATTATGCTGCAGTTTCAAATATAAAGCTTATATTTCATAAAAAGATAATGCATTACTGATAAAAACATTTTCATTCACTCTGAAGGCAGGCATACCTTGGTCTAATTGCAGACTCCTCGAATGCAAAATGACGAATAGTTGGGAATAGGTGAGCTAGCGTCTCAAAATTAGGTTTGCACTCTTGTGAAAACGGGCACCACGAGGCATAGAAAAGTACAGCAATGTACTCGTCTTGGTTAACGTGAAGAAGATTAACTGCCCTCGCCAATGTAATCTCATCACCCTGTAGAAAGTCAAGAGTCAGCTTCAATTCTACAAGTACAGCAGATGGAATATCGTTGGGCTCATCAAGGAAGGGAGGGACAAACAGACACTACAACAAAATGACAGAAATAAGTAAGAAAATAGTTATATAGTAGCACTAGTTATTGAACTATTTGTAACTCACTATGATAGAGTGGGAGCAATGCTATGGATGTTTTATGTTCGTGCTTCAAGTTTTACATTTTAGAACAAAAACAAGAGATCAGGATGGAAGACTACACCGAATTTTTATTCAAGTTTTCTTTTCTCTAATAAGTATGATGAGCCATTAATTTCCAAGACGCGGCCAAATTGGCAGAACCGTACATGTTATGTATGATTATCTGAAAGCAATATGTACATCACAAAAAAAACCAATTGACGCAACACACTTAACATAACACTTGAGCACATCGTGTTAATACACGAGCAGGGCAGAGGATGGGGGGGTGGGGGGGGGGAACTGGATTTCAGTGACATGGCACGAAACCAGATGATACGAAAGCAAATCCCTCCCCGTGCAGAAGTTTCAAGTAGGAGCAGGACAGAGTGGGGAATTTCAAACCAATATGGGACTCTGGATTTCACGGGCATGTCACAAATTTCTCATAGCTCAGTGCGTAAACCAATTGATTGATACTGTAGGATAGGGGCAACTATTGAGTATTCACAAAAAACCAATATGGTATCTCTGATCAGCTGAAAGCGATATATACATGTCACAAAAAATCAATTGACGCGCAACACACTTAAACATAACAGTTGAGCACACCGTGTCAATACAAGAGCAGGGCAGAGGGAGGGGGGATTTCAAACCAGTACGAAACTGGATTTTAGTGACATGCACGAAACCAAATGATACAACAGCAAATCACTCCCCGTACAAAATTTCGAAGTAGGGGCAGGACAGAGTGGGGAATTTTCGAACCAATATGGGACTCTGGATTTCACGGGCAGGCCACAAATTTCTCATAGGTCAGCGCATAAACCAATTGAGTGATACTGTAGGATAGGAGCAACTATTCACGCCCTTGATTGGCCATAGAGGAATCCAAATTCCACAGCTCGAACTTTTCACCTGGGCAAATAATTTACGAAAGCGTCGGGGATAGCTCACCTCGATGACGCCGACCGGGTCGCCGAGCCGGCGATCCAGCGGCGAGCAGGTACTCGAAGGCCCGAGCACGGCCTCCGCCTCCGCAGGCACCCGGCACGCCTCGGCGGTCGCCGGCGCGGCGGAGCAGCCCTCCGCGGCGGCGGCGGCGAGGACGAGCAGCAGCAGCGCCGCCGCGCACCGCGGCGATCCCCGCCCCATGGGGCCGCGTGCCAGACGCCCTAGATCTGCGCTCCCCGAGCTGTTCCGCGGCGCAGCATGCGCTCAGCGCCGGGCGCGCGCGGCGGCCATGGCGATTCGGAGGCGCCGGCGGGTGCGGGGAGGAGGTTGGTTGTGTGAGGCTCGCGTTCGGAGGGCGGGGCCTCGCTTTATCGGGCTCGGGTGCCGGCCAACCGTCGGATCGCGATCGGACGGCTCGGAGTCCGGGGTATGACGCGTGGGGCCCGCCTCGCGGTGACGGGCTTGGTTTGCCCAGCTCCGGTAGAGTGACGCGATATTTAATGGCTCTACGCGGCTGCGACCCTGTAGAGTACGGCACACGTGGACCAATGAGTAAAGCAGACGGCGGGGACCACGTGGCACGTGCCCATGGGGCCACGCCTGCCAGTGGCATATTGTCCTTTTTTGAAATGAACAAAAAAAAAAGGTCTCGATGCTCGATTTTGCTTTGGGTCCGTGTCACTGTCGCGGGTGCTTATCGGACACGGGAGAGAATAACGTCGTACATAGGCTAGGCGCAACTTGCTGCTCGTTTTATGGCAAGACTTGTGAAGAATATTGTCGTTGGGTCGGTCTAAATTGCAATTCTCTGGATTGACTTGCTTCAGATTTCATCGAGCTTTTGCTGGTGGGAGTGAGCACTGGGAGTGCGAGGAGCGCCAACCATTCCTGGTCTCGGATGCCCTGTCACTGTCACTATCACAGTATCACTACACTTGGGGACAAGATTGTGCCAACTGGCCAAAAAATAAAACCGGCATATATGCGCACTCCAGATTTTCAATTGCAATCCTTGGGCCGAAATTTCTTCGTTAACATCACCGGTTTCGACCACAAGACAAACAGCAGCAAGAGAATGTGCATTGGAAGTTGCTCTGCTACAATCTAAGCAAGGATGTTTTCAAATGCTATCTGTCCTGAACAGGGTTGACCTTCTAATACTACCAAAGAAAGAAAGGAACCTTTGGATTGAATCGAAGATAAGTTGCATCGGCAATGTCAATTCCTTTGGATTAGGGTGGCGCATCGCCATCAATGTGTGAATGCTAATGCAGAATTGTATGTAGCAGCTGGCAAATACTATGATGAATTAGACGTTCCACCCTGCGTAGAATCATGGGAGGCCCAAATCATGCAGCAACGTCCATGCAGTTGTACAGAAAACTGGGTGCAAGGTACAGCCGATAGAGAACTTTGCGCTAGAAGCTCTATATGAAAATGATTGTTTCAAAATCCATGGCCGCTCCAACTTACAGCAAGAAACAAGTTCCTGAAAAATGCAGATAACTGGTATCTTGTGAAACATGCGCAAAATCCACACAAAGAAGCTGAGGTGGAAACATTCTACAGCAAGAATTGCGTTCCCCTCTCTTTTCTATCATTCATCTGAAATATCCACGCAGTTGTGCAGGAAACTGAGTGCAAGATAGCCAGTAGAGAACTTTGCACCAGGAGCTGGTATGAAAATTTGAAGTTCTCGCAGTCATTCCAGCAAGCAGAAAGTTCCTGAATCATGCAGATACCATGATGTGAAACGTGCACACAATCCCCACACAGAGGAGTTGAGGTGGAAACATTTAACAGAAAGAATCACGTTTCACTCTCTTTTCTATCATTCATCTGAAATACTAATCTTGATTTCACAGGGCCGTAATCTGGGATGACCAGTATATAGATTCCAATAAATTTACATACATGATACAACAACGAATGAGCACCATTACAGAGGAGGAGAATGTAATGAGAGAAAAAATTGAATTATACCTATATGACACATTGGCCGCGATTATGTACGCCGCAGGCCGCAGCATCAACCCTTTTATTGAATATGGTTTTGCTACAAAATTAACTTTGCAGCTTCGTCTCCGTGTCCTGGCAGTAAAACCTAGGCCTGGAAAGCTTAGCCACCAAGCCTGCCCTCTGCAGCATGCACTTGCCCGATCAGTCTCATGGCACCTTGTGGTCCATGACGATTCATGACGAGTTAGCTGACCCCATTCCTCCAGTGTTTCAACTGAAATTTGCTTTCAGTTGTCCTCGACCAATACTTATAACAGTATGTAGGGGGTAAAGAATAATCCCAAATTGTGTGTCAGTATCTGGTATGCTCATTGTTTTCGTAGAAAGGGCTTTTGGCAGACCAGCAATTTTTCATCGCTAGCTATGTCAAGATCCAAAATACGGGCATCCCACCTGAGCTGAGCAGCAACTGATCTTGCAGCTTCAATGAGAGGGGCGGTGTCACGTATCATAATCCAGCCCTGCATAGGCATGAAATGAATAGATAACTTTAGATGACACATTGAGCACTCATCATCTAATTGTCAATGCAAGTACTATTTCATACAAAATTTGTAGATATATGTGAGTGCAAGACTTGTCCAAGAGATAGCCTGATTGAAAACAACTCTAGGTGAAGTTTACAAGGACAATTTCTTAGATCAGGTAAAAGACAAAGTTTCTGCATCAGACCTAACTTTTATGCAACACCTAATGTCCATCTTTAATATGCCCCCTGTCCCAAATTAATTGACCCAGTTTTATCTAGATACGCATGTATCTAGACATGGTGTCTAGATACTTAGACAAAGTTGACTCAATTAATTTGGGTTGGAGGGAGTAGTAGAGTTCAAATTACCCCTAGATGAAAGAACAGGATGCTTGCAATTTTTCCTGCCATAGTGAATGGCCAAACAATGGCATAGTTCTCAAGTTTTTTCAAATTAAACCAAGTAAACACTTTTCTTGTGGATGCCCCTTACATATGGCATAGTTGACGAGTAATAATATTTAGAACAGAGCTATATGGATCATTTTTTTTATTTTTTATTTAGAACCACCAACCCACAGTAGGATGCTGTTATTGCTCAATGCTCAGCATTCAGGAACCTCTACATGTGAACTACACATTTGCTTCATGACAGAATGATCCAGTTTATATATCAGTATAAATGTATAATTAGCAACAACTTAGTCACCTCTGGTCGTAGGATGCGGTCAACTTCCAAAAATATGTCAAGAGTAGAACATCTATGTTTTTGACGCTTTTCAAGTGATAGCAAGCCATCAGCATGTACCATATCATATGTTCTCGGGTAAGTTGGAAACGCTTCACACCTGAACACGTTTGACATCCAGTCAGTTAAAGTGGTCAGAAGATGGCATGGCAAGAACTGTCTAAGTAATATTGTTTTACATATGTGGTGATCTCCATCAGATTAAAACATGATTCTTCTACAAAAAAAGTAATTTGCAAAAGCATGCTAAAAGGTTGTTGTTGTGACATTTGAGTTGCAATTGTGCACGTATGCACATGTGGGCTACAGTATGGGGAAATTTTGCAGGAACAACAGTTGGGGATATCAAATCAGCGGAGTAATCGATATACGTCCGAAAAAGAAGGGGCGAAATCAGAAGAAAAATTCAGGGGGTAAATACTTACCAGTCATGTTGAACCCCAATAAACCCACGATCAAAAATTAGAGGTAGATTGTCCGGGGCATTTGTAGGAACAACATTCATCACCCATACAGATTTTCCTGACTTGAGTAGGGCAGCATTAAATCCACCAAAGTGAGCATTCATATCCAGAACATTCCTAAGCATGTTAAATGGTGGCTGTGGGTCTTCATCGCCGGGTCTCTTTGGATGATCAGAAAATATAAGTGGAGACAGTAAAGACCAGTAGTTTCGCACCATTGAGTCCCAGTTTGAGGTATCCTCAGCAAAGACTTCTGAATGCACACCTGAAAATTCAGAATGTTTAAATTTCAAGGCAGGCAACATTTGACCATAGAAATGATCACATCTTAACAGTATCTGGTTTGTGTATCCTGATACTTACCATGTATATCAAGCTCTGTTGAGTTCAATCTAGCCTGAGAAGGCCATGTTGTGCGATGTTCAATGGGAATCCAACGCCGGCTTCTTGTTCCTGCTATACAGGGATTTAATGGTTGGTAGTATGGCGATTCTGGATCATGACTTTTAGCACAAAGCACAGGCTCAGATTTCCTGTAACACAGGAGTACAATATCATCAGTTATCTGAACTTTTATCCCTGTAAGAGTATTATAGAGCTCATAGAAATTAGTATGCAGTTACATTCAATACATGGGCAAGACCGAAAAGAGCTTCCATATACCTTGAACTGTAACAGTCCTTTTTATTCGTTTTTTTCCAGACAATCGTCTCATCTTGCTGTGACAACATCTCCCAGCAGAGGTTATTAGCTAAGTCACGAATGGTTGTCCATTTCTTTTGATTTTCCTTGTCACGTAAGGCCCTGTGTGTATTAAGATTTGATGTCCATACGAAGTATCCACCAGGCCTCAAGAGTCTGTCCACTTCAACCAAGAAAACCCCATCTGCAACATCAGAATGAAGTAACATAGTAAGAGAACTACAGTTAGATTTTCATTAAAAAGGACAGACTGGTTTTACATACATCTGTATAAGTATGATTTTTCACTTTTGTTACATAACAGTATGTCCTTGAACAAGCAGTGTTTTGCTGCTATTTGCATCAATTATTCCCGTACACAAGTCTTAAAAGATGGTAAACCTACAAGTTACTAATGGAGTAATGGCTTTGATAGATTAACTTGCACTAGATCAATGACAGCTAAGACCACTGTTCAAAAAATCGTCCGATTCAACGATTAATCGCCCGATTAATCCCTATTCAGTGGTCACCGATTAGCCGATAAATTCATTTATCGTCCGATTAACTCATTTATCGCCCGATTAATCGTCCGATTTGCCTATTAATCGCTAATCGTCAGCCGACCGAGTTGAACCCGATAAGCGATTTTCTCAACATTGGCTAAGACACTGAAAAGAACCAAGGGGTGCGTACCATTTTTGTCCCAGTCAACATTGCATTTTGCACAGTGCACCATATCGAATGAAAGATAAGGATATGGAAGCTGCTTTGTTCCAAATGAACCAATCAGTGCAGGAATTCCTCTCTCTAGTGTGATTTGCACTTGACTGCCAGACGCCTCATAGTTAGCAATGCACATAGTCAAGAGATTTCTCGCAAAAAGATGTGACCCCAAGGTACCAAATCCACATTCTATATCGAGGACTGTCCTCACCTGAAAATAATATGCCACGGAGAAATATCAGAACTACTGCAAACTAAACAGTTACCCCAGGAACTATGATATCAGGCTAGTGGGTGCGCTATAAAGAGGAGTGCAGAGAGCAACAGTGGAGAACATCATATGAACTTGACACGAAAAAAGACAATGCAAAATATCCCCACTATGTTTGACATTTTGGATCATAGTGTCTGTCCTACTGTGCTATACCAAGAAAACATTTGCAGCAAATACAGGAAGGAAACCCCGACATAGACTTTCTAAAGCATTGACCATACATGGTTTTCAAAAGCCAGACTGAGTGGAGATTGACCAGGACTATCCAAACCCACTCTCACACGCAAAATCTGTTTATAATCTAAAAAAACAAGCAATATATGTGAAGGAATGTTAAGTGGAAAGACCAAAATGGACCAGCGCTACTGGACAAAAATCATAGCATAGAGAATCAAGAAATACAAATTGGTTCCACTATCTAAAGCATTGACCATACAATTATACCAAGGATCTATGATATCAGGCAAGCGGATGAACTATGAAGTGGAGTAGCAGAGAGCAACAGTGGAGAACATCATATGAACTTGACAGGAAAAGGACAACTCAACATATCTCCACTATGTTTGACATTATGGATCATAGTGGGCTATCCTACTGTCCTACCAAGAAAACATTTGCAGCAAATACAGGAAGGAAACCCCGACATACACTTTCCAAAGCATTGACCATACATGATTTTCAAAGGCCAGACTGAGTGGAGATTGACCAGCACTTTCCAAACCCACTCTCACATGCAAAGTCTGCTTATAATCTAAAAAAAAACGAGCAAAATCTGGAAAGGAATGTTCAGCGGAAAGAAGACCACAACGGGGCAGGTGCTACTGGACAAAATCCTAGCATAGAAAATGAAGAAATGCAAATTGGTTCTACTGTCTAGTTCAGTGGTTTAGTTCTACTATCTACTTGCAGCCACCAGCTAAGACACAACAATTCATCACAAAAAAAAAATGGTAGGACTTTTGGCAGCAGCTCACCCCAGCCTCGTTGAAATATGATATCAGGCTAGCATATGAAATATGAAGTAGAGTACTAGAAAATAGCAACAGTGGAGAACATCATATTAACTTAACAAGAAAAGGGCAACACAAGATATCTCCACTATTTTTGACATTGTGGATCATTGGCTGTCCTACCAAGAAAACATCTGCAGCAAATACAGGAAGGAAAACCTGACATACACTTTCTAAAGCATTGACCATACGTGGTTTTCAAATGCCATACTGAGTGGAGACTGACCAGAACTTTCCAAACCCACTCTCACATGCAAAATATGTTTAATCTAAAAAAACAAGCAAAATCTGGAAAGGAATGTTTGGTGGAAAGACCACAATGGACCAGTGCTACTGGACAAAAATCCTAGCATAGAAAGTCAAGAAATACAAATTGGTTCCACTATCTAAAGCATTGACCATACAATTATACCAAGAAACTGTGCTATCAAGCTAGCGGGTGAACTATGAAGTGGAGTAGCAGAGAGCAACCGTGGAGAACATCATATGAACTTGACAGGAAAAGGACAACAAAAGATATCTCCACTATGCTTGACATTGTGAATCATAGTGGCTGTCCTACCAAGAAAACATCTGCAGCAAATACTGGAAGGAAAACCTGACATACAATTTCTAAAGCATTGACCATACATGGTTTTCAAAAGCCAGACTGAGTGGAGATTGATCAGTACTTTCCTAACCACTCTCACATGCAAAATCTATTTAATTTAAAATATGCTATCAGGCTAGCGGATGAACTATGAAGGTGGAGTAGCAGAGAGCAACCGTAGCGAACATCATATGAACTTGACAGGAAAAGGACAACTCAACATATCTCCACTATGTTTGACATTATGAATCATAGTGTCTGTCCTACTGTCCTACCAAGCAAACATCTGCAGCAAATACAGCAAGGAAAACCTGACATACACTTTCTAAAGCATTGACCATACGTGGTTTTCAAATGCCAGACTGAGTGCAGACTGACCAGAACTTTCCAAACCCACTCTTAGATGCAACTGCTTATAATCTAAAAAAAAGGAGCAAAATCTGGAAAGGAATGTTGAGTGGAAAGAAGACCACAATGGGGCAGGTGGTACTGGACAAAATCCTAGCATAGAAAATCAAGAAATGCAAATCGATGTCGCTATCTAGTTCGCTGTTTTAGTTCTACTTCCAGTCACCGGATTTTTTTGAGGGAAAACCAGTCAGCAGATAAGACACAGCAATTCTATGAAGTGGAGTAGGAATTTTGGCAGCAGCAGCTCACCCCCGCCTCGTTGAAGTTGAACTCGTTCCGCAGGCCGATCATCTCGGCAATCTGGTGCGCGTAGTCCTCGACGCCGTCGGACATGTGCGCGTCGGACGGGAAGGAGATCTGGTCCTCCTCCACCATCATCCTACGAACAGTTGGAGACAAGACAAAATTCACAACCGATAGACTTAAGAGCCGCCGCCTCAGAAAATTCCTAATTAAGCAGGAAACAAACTGATAGTACCTCTTGAAGAGGCTCCCGGAGGAGAACTCGTGGCCGCTAATCCGCACGTTGTCCTTCCAGATGAACTCCCTGCAGCTGGGCCAGCGCACGGGGGTCCGGTACGCGCGCGGCGGCGGGACGAGGCAGGCCACGACGCGGCCCTCGCGCGCCGCCGCGCACTGGCGCTCGTAGCTGATGACGACGCCGCCGCCCAGATCCGTGACGTCGATGGCGTCGGACCCGTTGTAGTAGCAGGGGACGTAGTTCTCGTACTCTGGCGCGCACGCCTCCGCCTCCCGCGCGCGGGCCCCGCCGGCGCCCGCGAGCTCGCCGATGTCGAGCAGGTCCGCGACCAGCTGCTCCTGCAGGCGCCGGTAGCCGCGGCGCGCGGACGCGGCGGCGGTTGCGGCGGTGGCGCCGCGACCCGCGTAGAGCGACCCCGCCCACGCCGCGGAGGCGGCCAGCGCGGCGGTTGCTAGCACGAGGAGCGCGATCCTCGCGGCCGCCGCCGCGAGGTGGCGTTTCCGGGCCCGGGAGGCGGTGGCGGTGGCGGGGGAGCCAATGCCGTTCTCGCTGGGCTCCTGCTTGGGGTCGTAGCGGTCGTCGTCGGCGGCGGCGCAGCGGTCCTTGTTGCCGCCGATGCCCGAGAAGCCCCGGTAGAGCGGCCGCGACATGGCTGCTGCTGCTTGTGCTGCGGATCTCACGGCCGCATGCGTGGAGCGCGACGCCGACCGCGGCTGGCCGGAGCGAGCAGTCCGGCAATGGCGCTCCCGCACCGCTGCTGCTACCACCACGCGCGGCGAGTAATGGAGATAGCGAGAGGAGAGGGAAGGCGACAGTACAGCACGGCCCGGGCAGCGTGCGTGTGTCCTTGGCCGTTTCGCCCCGGATCGGAAGGGAACGGGAGTTGAGCAGTGGCAGCGGACGATAATCTCTACCCGTATTTGTGTAACAGCCGCGCTTGCTACTCACTTGACAGTCCCTTAAATAAAGATGCGGTCCACGGCGCCGGTACGGGACGGTGACGGGTGGGGCCCAGATGTCGGTGGGGGCGATGCTGGTGGAGCGGTGTGACCGGCGTCTCGGAGGAGATGTACCGGACATGTGTCTGTCCGGCCGGTACCCGTGATTCTACAGAATGTGAATTGTTTTTCCTTTGGTCTGGACGCGCTTCTTGTACTGGGGAGATTATTAAAATGATGTACGCAAGTGGGTGGATTAAGTTAATGACTCTGCTGCTCGTTAGATCCCGAATCAGGTACTCTTGTCGCCGCCGCCGCCGCCGCATGTCAGTCATGTGTAATCCAGAGGCTGGAGTTTTAAAAATGTCCAGGGTGGTGGAGGGAGGCGATCCATTGAAACAAGTGTAGCGGTACATCAGGGCATCTTCGCTGGGACGACCCACTGAAACAAGCATAGCGGTACATCAGGATATCTTGAGTGGACCGATCCAAAACAGCCAGGGGCGGAGGCGGGGGGGGGGTCGCCCCGTTCGCCCCCTCAACAAATATCTGCAGGTACCAACGCCAGTTTCCTTCTAATGGCAGTGATTAGTTTTAACAACAGCTAGCTCTGTAGATTTGCTCATGTGTACCACAACTAGGAAGCCCTGCTAACCCGCAAAAAAAAAAAAAAAAACTAGGAAGCCCTGCTAGACAAATGGCCCATTTACTAAAGACTGGGCCATCGTGGCTGCCTGGGGCTTGTCCCTTCTTTTACCTATACCAAGCGTCAGTCTGCTCGCCGCCAAGTATGTTGGTCAGATCATCGATCCAATTTTGCATCTCGCTGGTAGGCATCTGCCGGCGCTCGGCATCCGCACGCGTCCGGCAACTTCTGCTAGTGATTCGTTGATGAAACCTTCTCGCCACTGTCGCCGGCGCCACGCGGTTGTGCGGTTGCTTCGCTGACAACATCTTGCCATCGGAAATCCCCTCATCCCCGTCCGTATGTATATCTTCTTACTTGATTAAGCACTTAGTTTTAAAACTATTGCAGTATACATGTTTTTACCGCTGTTAGTGTGTAGTGTCACTGTCAGCTTCCTTTTTCTGATCGATCACAACGAGTGTTTCGATTACAACAAGCTAGCCTAGATGCTTTACCAAATGAATGTAATGTTTTTCATCTTCTGTCTAAGGATGAAAAGGAAACGCCATAACAGCAATAGTTTTCTTTACTAATTCGATGTATTGTATCTATTCCCCGCAAAAAATGTAATGTATATCTATATTAAATTATTTTAACGATAAAGAGTACAGTAGCTACAACAATTATAAACTTATTTGATAAATCACTAACCATCTCATGAAATTTAATTTTACGATATATAGTGCGATAAATTTTTTCGCCCCCCCTATGGTCAAATCCTGGCTCCGCCCCTGAAAACAGCTACCTATAAACTGTCTGTTTTGGTTCGTTTGAGTGGGACAATTCAAAACACCGACTTAAACTGTTTGTTTTGCTTTGTTTGGATCGGTTCGCACATAAGATTTAAGTGGTGGTCTAGCCTACCAGATCAGTGCGCCCATCCTCTTATTATTAACTTGTCATTCTAGCTTCATAGGTCTTCATAGATCCGACTCCTCAGATGGTTAGTTTGGATTCGACTCCTTATTCTTAGGCTAGACATCTTCCATCTTTAATCAACGGCAACCGGACCGTCGGTGGGCTATATGCCACCACCACTGATGAATAAGGCAAGGAGACGAAGAACAAGGAAAGTCCAGACGTAGAAATCTTTGTAACCTAGTCGTACCCAGACAGAACTCTCGAGACCTGGCTCACAATATAAGGGCCAGGAGAGGGTCTGCCGAGGGACACACACAATCAACATAGCCAGAATCACCGCAAGTCTAGAGCTAGGTCATAACAAATCTTAGCTACTCGACGAGATCTTAGTCTTAGCCTTCGGCTACCCCATTGTAACCCGATAGTTTCAATAATCAATATTAGACAAGCAGGAAGTAAGAGTTTTATCTTATCGAGGGCCCCAGGAACACAGGTAAATCTCTCTCCCCGTTTGTTTGGTATTCGATGTCTCGTGTCAGCCTGCAGGATTCCGTCAACCCTAAGCCCCAAAAGGTGGGCATTGCCGAGGAGTACCCTCGATAATTGGCGCCGTCTATGGGAACCCTGTTGGCGCAAGGCTCGTCATCGGCTGCTTCAGTCATGTCGTCCACGACTCCATCAACATCAACAACGCTATCATTGGCCCCTTCATCACCAAGCTCTGGGAACTCGATTCGATTCGGGTCGACAGCTGATGGGCCTGTGGCGCAAGCTCATCGAGGTGCCCTAGAAAGCCTCGTGATCCTTGGAGATAAACTCGCCCCTAGGAAGGAGAAAATTGTACATCAAGGTAGCGGGTCCAGGCATCGCTCAAAGGACGCCCGTGATGACATCACGCAAAGCAGAATTGACAAAGCTCGACATCGACGTGCTGTAATAGAAGGATATGATAGCGATGATTCCGGGGAAACTCAAGAATACGATGGCGAGCTACGAGGAGCCGATTGTTTAAGCTACAAGATTCGAGAGGCAATGCCACCGAAGAGATTCAAACCTACCCCCACTGATGCAGCCAAGTATGATGGTCAACAGGAGCCGAGGTCTTGGATAGATGATTAGCTGCAAATGGTGATCCTGCACAAAGGAAATCAAATAGGAGCAATGCAGTGCTTGCAGCTTTACTTGAAAGAATTGGCACGGGCATGGTTGAGGGGCCTGCCGAAAGGATCTATTAGGTCCTGGGACGATTTGGTTGATGCTTTCGTTAAAAACTTTCAAGCAACATACAAAAGGCCGGTCGGAATCGAAGAATTGTGTCATTGTCAACAGAAGCCGAAGGAATCAATGCGCACATACATCGGGCGCTTTACCAAACTTTTAAATGATGCCGAATATATTTCTGTTGATAGAGCAATCGATGCCTTCAGTGACGGTATTTGGCGAGAGTCATATATCGAAGAACTTGGTCGGAAGAAGCCAAAAACTATCACCAAATTAATGGAGATTGCCAATAGCTGGGCTGATGGACAAGATCACGTTAGAAAACCGCGTCCACGCAGCAATGATGAAGATGATGATCAGCCGAGACATGATTCAGGTCATCAACGAGACCGCCGCAAGAAGATGAAAGACCGTGGATACGATGATACTAACATTGTGGCTGCTGGATATTCCGACCGACGAGACGATCGACGATGACATGCCTGATGATCGTCGAGATAACAACCGCAGTAGTTCAGGAGGAAATCGCGGCAACTACAAGGAGTGACCTCCAAGGGTCCCAGAATTACCTTTTGCTGAGCCGTTAAATGCTCCTTGTTACCTGCATGCGTACATCGATCCTAAGGATAACGTTAAGAAGTCAAGTCATCTGCTCAGAGATTATCGACAGTTCATTGAAATGCATAAATTCTACGAGACAAGACAACCACAACAGCCGAATCCGCCACCACCTCCACCTCAACACCAAGTTCAGCAAGTTCAAACTTGCAACTCTAATGAAGCTTTCCGTCCACCACGGGGACAAATGAGCATGATTCACAAAACTGATGTTTCTAGAAGAGAGATGAAGAAGCTCACGCAAGAAATTAACCTCGCATAAAGTATTATGGTGAATATTCCAGAATACATCGATTGGTCATCGCAGAGCGTCCTATTTAGTAGAGCTGATCATCTGATGTCTATCCCAAAACCAGGTAATGCTACTTTGGTAGTCGAAGCACAAATCGGGGGGTTCGGTATGAGCAAAGTGTTCATGGATGGCGGAAGTGGATTGAATCTGATATTCGCCAGCACAGTAAAAAAATATGGGCGTCTGATGGCGTGTAAGACACACGTCCGTTGGGAACCCCAAGAGGAAGGTGTGATGCGTATAACAGCAAGTTTTCCCTCAGTAAGAAACCAAGGTTATCGAACCGTAGGAGTCAAGGAACACGTGAAGGTTGTTGGTGGCGGAGTGTAGTGCGGCGCAACACCGGATTTCGGCGTGGAACTGCACAACACAATCAAAGTACTTTGCCCCAGTAGCAGTGAGGTTGTCAATCTCACCTTGCTGTAAACAAAGGATTAGATGTATAGTGTGGAAGATGATGTTTGTTTGCGAAGAACATAAAGAACAAGTATTGCATAGATTGTATTTCAGATGTAAAGAATGGACCGGGGTCCAAAGTTCACTAGTGGTGTCTCTCCCATAGATAAATAACATATTGGGTGAACAAATTACGGTTGGGCAATTGACAAATAAAGAAGGCATAACAATGCACATACATATATCATGATGAGTACTATGAGATTTAATCGGGCATTACGACAAAGTACATAGACCGCTATCCGCATGCATCTATGCCTAAAAAGTCCACCTTGAGGTTATCATCCGAACCCCTTCAGTATTAAGTTGCAAACAACATACAATTGCATTAAGTATGGTGCGTAATGTAATCAACACAAATATCCTTAGACAAAGCATTGATGTTTTATCCCTAGTAACACACATCCACAATCTTAGAACTTTCTGTCACTTGTCCCGATTCAATGGAGGCATGAACCCACTATCGAGCATAAATACTCCCTCTTGGAGTTACAAGTATCAACTTGGCTAGAGCCTCTACTAGCAACGGAGAGCATGCAAGAACATAAACAACATATATGATAGATTGATAATCAACTTGACATAGTATTCAATATTAATCGGATCCCAACAAACACAACATGTAGCATTACAAATAGATGATCTTGATCATGATAGGCAGCTCACAAGATCTAACATGATAGCACAATGAGGAGAAGACAACCCTAGCTTGCTATGGACCCATAGTCAGGGGGCGAACTACTCACACATCGATCCGGAGGCGATCATGGCGATAAAGAGCCCTCCGGAGATGATTCCCCTCGGCGGTGCCGGCGATCTCCTGAATCCCAGAGATGGGATTGGCGGCGGCGCGTCTCTGGAAGGTTTCCGTATCGTGGCTCTCGGTACGGGGGTTTCGAAGAGGCTTTAAGTAGGCGGAAGGGTAGGTTTAGGGGCGACACGGACCCCACACAACGAGGGCGGCGCGGCCCCACTGGCCGCGCGGCCACTGGCGTGCGACGCCTCGTCGCCCCGCCCGTTTCCTTTGGGTCTTACAGGAAGCTTCGTGGAAAAATAAGACCCTTGGCGTTGATTTCGTGCAATTAGAATATTTCCTTTGTAGGATTTCTGAAACAAAAAAACAACAAGCGACTCTTCGACATCTCGTCAATAGGTTAGTCTTGGGAAAATGCATAAATATGACATATAATGTGTATAAAACATGTGAGTATCATCATAAAAGTAGCATGGAACATAATAAATTATAGATACGTTTGAGAAGTATCAACAACCAACATGTTAGAGGAATCAGATACATTTTTCCATGGCATCGTCCCTACTTTGCCAACATATTCTTTCTGCAAGATTTTCTTGAATGTCGTCTTCGGGAAACCCGACAATTTCAGGAAAGAAAGGATCGAATTTGAGGTAGTGAATTGGGAATCACAGTACCACGCTATACTTGGGAGACCAGCTTATGCTAAGTTCATGACTGTGCCACATTATGCATATCTAAAGCTAAAAATGTCAGGCAATGATGGGACTAATATCACGGCCCATGGAAGTTTCTCTCGTTCGGATAGTTGCGATCGAGAGTTTCAGAAGATTGCTGCTAAATTTGGAGTGAAGCAAGAAGTTATCGACTTCCCCTCCAAACAGCTAGCTCCTCGAGATAAAGATTTCAAACTCAAGGAGGATGACAGCATAAAAAATTGAAGAAGAAACCAGATGATTCTGTAGTGGCAGTTCCAGCTATTGCACCTTCGATGGTTGATGATAAGACCTCAGCCGAAGGAACTAGCACTGTAGCGGTCGTCACAAGTACTTCCAAGGAAAACATCAATGCCGCTTCAGAAACCATCGGCATCTCTAGAGCCACCGGCTCCTCAGGCGCGGATCACGACAAGAAGGACCCTCCTCTTGCATAAAGAAGACGAGTGGCAACCTGCATCTTTATTTTTCTTAGAAATTTACTTTAACTAAGGATTTTTCTAGCCATAGCAGCATTATCTTATATTATCGTCATCAGCTTATTAATAAAGACTCAGTTTTTGTTTATTCGAGTAATAAATTGATTCAGGACACCCGAACAAGTTCTTCAAGATTTTTCGCGCAATACCGCGAATATTGACTTCGACAAACAAACTCGATACAAAAGATCGAGGGTCATTTTCAATGATTCTACCCGAAATTACCATCTAAAGCCTCGGAAAATATGAGCGCTGCAATAGAAGGTAAAACAAACAGGACTTATAACAATACACAATTATCCTCTGCTGAAGACTCAAGAATAAGTAAGTGTTGCGTATGACACGGATAAAAACTACCTACAAAAAGACTCATGCCGGTACTTCAAACAAGGGAAGTACTAGAGAGCGACGGAGTCGACGGCAGGCATAGTTCTGAATTTGACCAAGTTAGAGGTGGGCCGCGATCAAGATGGGCTTAAAGATTATACATTGAAGAAATACGTGAATCGGCCTTATATGCAAAGTTGGGCTAGATTGCCCATATATAATATAGTAGATCGCATCTTAGATAGAGTTTGACCCGTGCACGGTTAGGTGCACGCCTCAATTAGAAAGTCCCTGGACTATAAATATGTATCTAGGGTTTATGAAATAAACAACAACCAACGTTCAACCAACAAATCAATCTCGGCGCATCGCCAACTCCTTCGTCTCGAGGGTTTCTACCGGTAAGCATCATGCTGCCTAGATCGCATCTTGCGATCTAGGCAGTAGCTTTACGTTGTTCATGCGTTGCTCGTCTTTAAACCTTTTTGATGGCGAGCAACGTAGTTATCTTAGATATGTTAGGGTTAGCATTGTTCTTCGTATAACATGCTATCGTAGTACAACCCTTGCATATCTAGCCGCCCTCACACCTATCTTAGGTGTGGGGCGGCACCCTGATCATTATTTAGTAGATCCGATCCGTTACGGTTGCTCCTTGTTCATCAAGGATTAGTTTAATATCTGCAATAGTTAGGCCTTACAAAGGGTTGGAGGATCGCGGCACGTATGGTGTCGTTTGCTAGTCCTAGACAGGATGTTCAGGATCAACCTCGTGTTGGTTTTAGGCCCTATCTAGGATCGGCTTACGATCACCGTGCGTGGCGCGAGCCCAATCGTGAGTAGGATGATCCGATTATGCGGTGAAAACCCTAAATCGTCGTAGATCGCATTAGCTTTATCTTGATCAAGCGGGACCACCATATATTCGTGCACCTCGTGAATCATGGGTGGATCGGCTCCTTGAGCCGATTCACGGGATAACTGAGACCGATCGAGGCTCGTATTTAATGTTTACGTGTATGCCATGCAGGAAACTAGCGAGCATCTCCATCACCTTCCTGACCGGTATAGGTCGGGTGGCACGCTGCATCGGCATCGGACGTGTGACCAGAGAGGCTTTGCGGGCCGTCGCTCGGAGGGACCGGGGCCAGCAGCCCTAGGTTGTTCCCGGCTCTCGTGTTGCCGTCGCCCGCCGGTGGGTTTGACCCAACACACGGCAGCCCGGTGGGACAATCGTCTACATCAACCACATCGCCATCTACATCTGAGATGGCGGACCTTCGATCACGTACGAGGATTTGGCCAGCGAGCTCAAGAAGAAGTATGATGAGGTCAAAGCCATCCTCGAAGCCGACCTCATCGCTCTTTTCACGAAACCCGTTCACATGGCATCGGTGGAAGGGTTCTCCACCGGAGCGCGCTCGATGGAGTGGACCTATCCGTCCCATCGAAAGAACGTGCCAGGTCCTGCGCGGAAATTGGCTGCATGGTGACTTACTCGTGCATCGCCATTCGAGACTGGTGAATACTGGAGCATGTTGCTTTTCGGATGATCCAGGAGGTCATGAAGCATCAGCACTTTCTATTAGGACCAGCTCTCGGGACCTACCAAGGAGAAGTGCCACTTCAGCCCCGTCCACCGTCGTCATGCGCATTGGCGGCACCAGAAGTGCCTAATCCACCGTCATGCGCCGCTGACACGGTCGAAGACACTTACCCGAGGAGGTGCCAACCAAGATACTCGATTCAACATCAACATGGTAGAACTGAGGCACCGCCCTGATGAGGGTAGAGACGAGGGGCAGCTGCTCTCAGGCGAAGATAAGGAAGAAGCTGCTCCACGCGATCGGCCCGACACTGCCAAAGATCCTGGTGATGATCAAGATGGAAGCCGATTCTAGCGATCGGCCCGTATTATCCATACCACCTGCTCTCCCAGTATGTGGCGTCGACCTCACGGGTGACGGAAAGCTAGGGTATGGGTTTACATGATGAGCTAGAGGAAGTCGACATTGGTCCTGGGGATAAGCCACGACCGACTTTTATCGGCAAGAAGTTCCACGGCTCGGGGGACGGATGATAGCTCTGGTAAAAGAGTACCCAGTTGCTTTGCATGGGACTACACAGAGATGCCTGGGTTAGACAGGAGCATCATTGAACATCGGCTCCCCCTGAAGAAAGGATTTCGGCCGTTTCAGCAACGGGCACGTCAGATGAGGGCCGAAATTCTGGAAGAAGTCAAGAAAGAGATTGAAAAGATGTTGGCCGCCGGGTTTATCAGGCCATGCAGGTCTGCGGAGTGGATCTCCGGCATCGTTCTGTAGAAGAAGACGACCGATGGCGTGTGGCCATCGATTTCCGAGATCTCAAAGCCACTCCAAGGCCAGTATCAGATGCCGTGGCGAAGCATTGATCAATGCGTTGCCGGCCACAAGGTGTTGAGCTTCATGGATGGCAACGCCGGCTATAACCAAATCTTCATGGCTCCGGAAGATATACACCAAGCGCTTCAGAGTACCAGGGGCGGTAGGCTTGTTTGAATATGTAGTCATGACCTTTGGGTTGAAGAATCTGGTGCAACGTACCAACGAGCCATGAATTATATATTTCATGATCTGATCGATAAGTTGGTGGAAGTCTATATCGACGACGTGGTAGTCAAATCTCCTATGGAGGGACTTTGGATGATTTACAGGCACGTCTGGACCGAACAGAAAGTTCGATAGAAGTGTCAGAAGTGTGCCTTTGGTGTGAGGTTTTCTAGGTTTCTTTCAGAACGGAGTGAGATCGGCCTGAAAAGTCAGGGCGGTGCAACAAGCCGCCACGCGAAGGGCTCCAACGTCTCATAAGATCAATTTTGTCCGCGATTCATCTCTAATTTGTCGGACGAATCGAGCCGTTCATGGCGTTGGTGAAAACTAAATCGGCGAGTTTCAGGCGAGAGCAGCGTGACGTTTGATGAGATTAAGCGGTATCGACGGCATGCCTTGTGCTAGTTCCGACAAGACAGGCCGTTCTACATCTACTTGTCGATGGCGGACACATCCATCGCTTCGGTAGTGGTGCAACTCTAAGCGTTGAAAGGTGTTTCTACCTCGGCGAAGGATGTTGGACGAAACAAGGTATCCCGAGTGTGCCTCTGCATGTTCTTTACCTCCCAAGCTTCATCACATCCTTTTGACGGCAGAGATCATTGTCATATGCAAGTCAGATGTTGTCAAGCACATGCTGTCGGCTTTGTTTTGAAAGGCCGAGGGTAAGTGGATGTTTGCGTTGTCGAGTTCGATCTCCGGTATCAGCTGCGAAAGCAGTCAAGGGCAAGCGTTGGCCGATCTTATAGCTGAACGAATCGGTACCAATATAGCAGCACTATCTATACGTGCATGGGCTATGTTCTTCGATGGATCGGCTTGCGGCGACGGTTGTGGCATCGGCATTCTGCTCGTGTCGCCTCGGGGGGCAATATCCTTCTCCATCAGATTATCTACCCCTTGCACCAACAACATAGCGAGAATATGAGGCGGTACGTGGGAATGGGTTATTCTTGGGCGGAGACGAAGCAGAGCTTTTGGAGACTCCAAGTTGGTGATTAACCAGCTCACGAGTATAAGTGCGAAAGTGAATCACTTCCCCATATTGGATGGAATGCGTGAGTTGATGACACGGTTTCGGTACATCAACTTTACTTGGGTCCCAAGATCCGAAACACAGGAGCCAACAATCTTGTAAATGTCGGCTATATCGATATATCGATGGGCGGAAGTTCAAGTCGGTTCTGGAGCAGGATGATTGGAAGTGAAATTTTCAATTACTTAAAAGATTCGCTGGGGGGCACCTAAGATACGAGCTGTGAAGTATGTCCTCATAGACGACATGTTCTACGGGACGTTGGAAGGGTTACTACTCAAGTGCTGGGACCAACCGAGTCTAATCGACTCTTACATGAGGTGCATGAGGGCGCATGGAACTCATCGGTCGGCTCACAAGATGAAGTGGCTAATCAGGCGATCGGGGTTTTATTGGCCCACCATGTGAAGATTGCTTCAATTACTACAAGGGTGCCAGCGTGCCGGATGTCAGATGGTACCGAGCATCGGCCGATGAACCCTATCATCAAGCCTTGGCCGTTCGGAGGGTGGGGCATGGATATGATCGGTAAAATCCATCCGCGTCGAGTAAAAACATGAATGGATTTTGGTTATCACGGATTACTTCACCAAGTGGGTGGAGGCCGTCCCTATGAAAAAGGTGAAATCAGAAGATGTGATCAAGTTCGTGAAAGAACACGTCATTCATAGGTTTGGGATTCCCAAACTATCACGACCGATGGAGGTTCGGTCTTTGTTTCTAAGGAATTCGGGAAGTTCTGCGATGACATGGGGATTAAACTGATCCGATCATCTCCGTACTATGCTCAAGCTAATGGGCAAGCTGAAGCGTCCAATCGGAGTTTAATCAAGGTGATCAAGAGAAAGATTGGCGAGAACCCTAGGGATTGGCATGAGAAGTTATCGGAAGCGTTATGGGCCTACGCATGTGGTGCCATGGAGCTATAAAGACTTCGCCTTACCAGCTTGTCTATGGACAGGTATTGCCTTGGGAAATTACGGCTGGATCAAGACGTGTCACGTTTGAGAATGATCGCAGCTGAAGAATATGCAGCCTTGATGAGTGACACTATTGAGGGACACTGAGCTTAGGCTTTGGTCGTTGGAGAAGATTAAGGAGAACAAAGCCAGGGTGGCTCGCCTACAATAAAAAGGTTAGACCAAAGGAGTTTCAAGTTGGTGATCTAGTATGGGAAGTGTGTTATTAGGAACCAGGGACAAGGCATATGGCAAATGGTCTCCTAATTGGCACGTCGTACAAAGTTGTCCAGGCCTTGAAGGGCAATGCATACATGTTGGAAGAGCTGGACGGGAGTTCCAGTAGCTGTCAATGGTCAACACCTCAAGAAGTATTTCCCAAGCATGTGGGATGACGGGCAGTAAGAACCAGGGACAAGGCATATGGCAAATGGTCTCCTAATTGGCACGGTCCGTACAAAGTTGTCCAGGCCTTGAAGGGCAATGCATACATGTTGGAAGAGCTGGACGGAGAAGTTCCCAGTAGCTGTCAATGGTCAACACCTCGAAGTATTTCCCAAGCATGTGGGATGACGGGCGAAGATGTGAGGGCCGATTCAAAATCGGCCAGGTAAAAAAAATCACAGCCGTGCGCGGGCATCGACTTGAAAACGTATGGAGATAACGGTATGCGTACAGGGTACCGGGCATCGACCGAATAACAAAGCCCTCGGATCACGAGTGAGCCGATTTTCGCTATCGGCTCTCTGTACAGTAACTCCATTCGACGATCGGCAAAATTGACAAGAAGCGAAATTAATTGAGGAATATTTTCTTCATTAATAGAGGGATTTCTTACAAAGAAAGAGTCGATTGCTCGGGGAAGAAGGGCAAAAGCCTACTACTACGATCCCTAATCTAGGGGCCGTTGCTACCCTCGTCGTGGCCTCCGGCGCAGCTCTTTGAGAGGCTCTTCGTCGAGCTTCCGTAGCCTTCTGCGGGGCCTCATCTTCTCGTCGTCGTCATCGTTGTCGTCGTCCCACCAGGTGCGGAGGCGCTTCGGGTGGGTGACCTTCGAGGAGTCATCGTCGTCCTCCTCCGCCTCTTCTTCGGAGGAGGTGAAATCATCCCGGGAGAAGCGGTCGTCCTCGCTCTCGCCTCCTCTTCCCACGAGGCGAAGGTCGCCTCTCTCGTCGGTCGAGTTTGTCATCCTCGGACCAGATGGAGGAATCATGTTCCTCCTTTGTCCCATCGTTGGGGCGAGAATGTCGTGCGCCGCTAAGAGCCCCACTCCGGCGTCGGCTCGCGAGATGAGGAGGAGTCAGAAAGGCAGACGAGGTGGAAGAGGAAGAGAGGAAGACATGGCTGTTGGGGGATTGGGGTTTTTGGGAGCGAGCAAGGTGATGAAGTGGCAAACTGCTCGAGAGTGGTTAAATAAAGGGGCTATAGTAGAAATTCAATGCCACAACAGTTTCCGAGGAGGCGGTGCCCAAAGACAACGGTCAAATCACGCGGAATAGTTGAGAGAGGCGGGCATTCGATGAAGAGTTTACTGCGACGGTTACCTCGCCATGACATGACCCGCGAAGAAAGAGCAGAGAAAATTCCAAAACCAGGGGCATGTGTTATCGATTTGACCAAGTTAGAGGTGGGCCGCGATCAAGATGGGCTTAAAGATTATACATTGAAGAAATACGTGAATCGGCCTTATATGCAAAGTTGGGCTAGATTGCCCATATATCTGTAATATAGTAGATCGCATCTTAGATAGAGTTTGACCCGTGCATTAGGGCCTAAATTAGAAAGTCCCCTGGACTATAAATATGTATCTAGGGTTTATGAAACAACAACCAACGTTCAACCAACAAATCAATCTCGGCGCATCTCCATCCTTTCTCGAGGGTTTCTACGGTAAGCATCATGCTGCCTAGATGGCATCTTGCGATCTAGGCAGCATACTTTCATGTTGTTCATCGTTGCTAAATGCTGAAGCCTTTTTGATGGCGAGCAACGTAGTTATCTTAGATATGTTAGGGTTAGCATTGTTCTTCGTATAACATGCTATCGTAGTGCAACCCTTGCATATCTAGCCGCCCTCACACCTATCTTAGGTGTGGGGGCGGCACCCCGCTTGATCATTATTTAGTAGATCCGATCCGTTACGGTTGCTCCTTGTTCATCAAGGATTAGTTTAATATCTGCAATAGTTAGGCCTTACAAGGGTTGGAGGATCCAGGCACGTAGGGTGTCGTTTGCTAATCCTAGACAGGATGGGGATCAACCTCGTGTTGGTTTTAGGCCTTATCTGGATGAAGCCGATCCGTGCGTGGCCGAGGCCAATCGTGAGTAGGATGATCCGATTATGCGGTGAAAACCTAAATCGTCGTAGATTGATTAGCTTTATCTTGATCAAGCGGGACCACCATATATTAGTACACCTCGTACGAATCATGGGTGGATCGGCTCCTTGAGCGATTCACAGGAACCGAGAACGATCGAGGCTCGTATTTAATGTTTACGTGTATACCATGCAGGAAACTAGCGAGCATCTCCATCACCTTCTGACCGGTATAGGTCGGTGTGCCTGCTGCACCAGCATCGGACGTGTGACGAGGAGGCTTTGCGGGCCGTCGCTCGGAGGGACCAGGGCCAGCCGCAGCCCTAGGTTGTTCCCGGCTCTACTGTGTTGCCGTCGCTACCCGCCGGTGGGTTTGACCGCAACAAGTTCCCTCGATTCGATCGGGGGCTGTCGCCAAAAAATACATCATCGGTTGAAGTAAAGTTGCAATTACTACGGGTTCATCGAACCTACAACATGAGCTGATCACTCAAAGAATTTGCTCCCGATACCTTTCGTACAATAGCATCACAATACCGATGCCTACAAAATTACTAAGAAGCATCAAGAATTGCTCCTTGGACAACAAAAATATGCCAACGACACTTGAAGAAAATATTAGGAGGAAGTCGTGGTTAGCCAAAAAAAGTGGCAAACATGACACCTCCAGCAAAGATTTTGATAAAATTTCATCATACACATGAATGGAATTGGCCTTTATTGCACCCGAATATTCGGCTGCAATAAAAATATTGAGTACAGAATGATATCACCACAATAGGAATTCAAATATGTTCTTATTCTGCTTGGGCATCTACTTTTGAGCTGTCTTCTAGCCTCTCGATTACAATGGAAGCAGGAACATTTACTGCAGGATAAAATTGGCTTACATCACCGTCAGCATTTGCAATTGCCATTAAATTCGATGTAGGGTGTTTCGATAGCACAAGGGCAAAAGCTGTTTGATTGCGGCGTAATTAACACGTCGTTGGGACCCCAGAGGAAGGTATGATGCGCACGCCAAGTTTTCCCTCGAAAGAAACCAAAGGTTTATCCGAGCCAGGAGGAGCCAAGAAGCACGTTGAAGGTTGATGGCGGCGGGATGTAGTGCGACGCAACACCGATTAGGCGCCAACGTGGAGCATGCACAACACAACCAAAGTACTTTGCCCCCAAGCAGTGAGGTTGTCAATCTCAGAGGCTTTAACAGAGGATTAGATGTATAGTGTGGATGATGATTGTTTACAGAAGAACAATTAGAACAAGTATTGCAGTAGATTGTATTCAATGTAAAGAGTGGACCGGGGTCCACAGTTCACTAGAGGTGTCTCTCCCATAAGATAAATAGCATGTTGGGTGAACAAATTACGGTCGGGCAATTGACAAATAGAGAGGGCATGACCATGCACATACATGATATGATGAGTATTGTGAGATTTAATTGGGCATTACGGCAAAGTACATAGAACCGCTATCCAGCATGCATCTATGCCTAAAAAGTCCACCTTCGGGTTATCATCAGAACCCCTTCGGTATTAAGTTGCAAACAGACAATTGCATTAAGTATGGTGCGTAATGTAATCAATAACTACATCCTCGGACATAGCATCAATGTTTTATCCTAGTGGCAACAACATCCACAACCGTAGAACTTTCTGTCCTGTCCCAGATTTAATGGAGGCATGAACCCACTATCGAGCATAAATACTCCCTCTTGGAGTTAGTAGTAAAAACTTGGCCAGAGCCTCTACTAATAACGAAGAGCATGCAAGATCATAAACAACACATAGGTAATAGATTGATAATCAACATAACATAATATTCTCTATCCATCGGATCCCGACAAACACAACATATGGCATTACAGATAGATGATCTTGATCATGTTAGGCAGCTCACAAGATCCACAATGAAGCACATAAGGAGAAGACGACCATCTAGCTACTGCTATGGACCCATAGTCCAGGGTGAACTACTCACTCATCACTCCGGAGGCGACCATGGCGGTGAAGAGTCCTCCGGAGATGATTCCCCTCTCCGGCAGGGTGCCGGAGCGATCTCTGAATCCCAGAGATGGGATTGGCGGCGCGGCGTCTCAGGGGTTTCCGTGTCGTGGCTCTCGATGCGGGGTTTCGCGACGGAGGCTTTAAGTAGGCGGAAGGGCGAGTCGGGAGGGTCACGAGGGACCACACGGCCGCGCCGCCGGGCCGGAGCCGCCGCCTGGGCGTGTCGTCGCCTCGTGGCTCCACTTCGTGATCCTTTCGGTCTTAGAGCTTCGTGCAAAAATAGGACCAGGCGTTGATTTCGTCCAATTCGAGAATATTTCCTTACAAGTTTCTGAAACCAAAAACACAGAAAACAACAACGGCTCTTCGGCATCTCGTTAATAGGTTAGTGCGGAAAAATGCATAAATACGACATAAAGTATGCATAAAACATGTAGATATCATCAATAATGTGGCATGGAACATAAGAAATTATCGATACGTCGGGAGACGTATCAAGCATCCCCAAGCTTAGTTCTGCTCGTCCCGACAGGGATAAAACGATAATTTACGGGTGACATGCCATCATAACCTTGATCGTACTATTGTAAGCATATGTAATGAATGCGGCGATCAAAACAATGGTAATGACATGAGTAAACAAATGAATCATAAAGCAAAGACTTTTCATGAATAGTACTTTCAAGACAAGCATCAATAAGTCTTGCATAAGGGTTAACTCATAAAGCAATAAATCAAAGTAAAGGTATTGAAGCAACACAAAGGAAGATTAAGTTTCAGCGGTTGCTTTCAACTTATAACATGTATATCTCATGGATATTGTCAATGTAAAGTAATATAACAAGTGCAATATGCAAGTATGTAGGAATCAATGCACAGTTCACACAAGTGTTTGCTTCTTGAGGAAGGAGAGAAATAGGTGAACTGACTCAACATAAAAAGTAAAAGAAAGGTCCTTCAAAGAGGAAAGCATTGATTGCTATATTTGTGCTAGAGCTTTGGTTTTTGAAAACAGAAACAATTTTGTCAACGGTAGTAATAAAGCATATGTATCATGTAAATTATATCTTACAAGTTGCAAGCCTCATGCATATAGTATACTAATAGTGCCCGCACCTTGTCCTAATTAGCTCGGATTACCGGGATTATCATATAATACACATGTTTTAACCAAGTGTCACAAAGGGGTACCTCTATGCAGCATGTACAAAGGTCTAAGGAGAAAGTTCGCATTGGATTTCTCGCTTTTGATTATTCTCAACTTAGACATCCATACCGGGACAACATAGACAACAGATAATGGACTCCTCTTTAATGCATAAGCATGTAGCAACAATTAATGTTCTCATATGAGATTGAGGATATATGTCCAAAGCTGAAACTTCAATGATTCATGGCTTTAGTTAGCGGCCCAATGTTCTTCTCTAACAATATGCATGCTCTAACCATTAAATGAGTGATAAATCTCCCTTACTTCAGACAAGATGGACATGCATAGCAACTCACATGATATTCAACAAAGAGAGTTGATGGCGTCCCCAGGAACATGGTTATCGCACAACAAGCAACTTAATAAGAGATAAAGTGCATAAGTACATATTCAATACTACAATAGTTTTAAGCTATTTGTCCCATGAGCTATATATTGCAAAAGGTAAAGAATGGAAATTTTAAAGGTAGCACTTATATGATTTACTTTGGAATGGCGGAGAAATACATGTAGTAGGTAGGTATGAGTGGACACAAATGGCATAGTGGTTGGCTCAAGGATTTTGGATGCATGAGAAGTATTCCCTCTCGATACAAGGTTTAGGCTAGCAAGGTTATTTGAAACAAACACAAGGATGAACCGGTGCAGCAAAACTCACATAAAAGACATATTGTAAACATTATAAGACTCTACACCGTCTTCCTTGTTGTTCAAAACTCAATACTAGAAATTATCTAGACTTTAGAGAGACCAATTATGCAAACCAAATTTTAGCAAGCTCTATGTATTTCTTCATTAATAGGTGCAAAGTATATGATGCAAGAGCTTAAACATGAGCACAACAATTGCCAAGTATCAAATTATTCAAGACATTTTAGAATTACTACATGTAGCATTTCCCGATTCCAACCATATAACAATTTAACGAAGATTCAACCTTCGCCATGAATACTATGAGTAAAGCCTAAGGACATATTTGTCCATATGCAACAGCGGAGCGTGTCTCTCTCCCACAATGAATGCTAGGATCCATTTTATTCAAACAAAACAAAAACAAAAACAAACGAACGCTCCAAGCAAAGCACATAAGATGTGATGGAATAAAAATATAGTTTCGGGGGAGGAACTTGATAATGTTGTCGATGAAGAAGGGGATGCCTTGGGCATCCCAAGCTTAGAGCTTGAGTCTTCTTAAAATATGCAGGGTGAACCACAGGGGCATCCCCAAGCTTAGAAACTTTCACTCTCCTTGATCATATTGTATCATCTCCCTCTCTTGATCCTTGAAAACTTCCTCACACCAAACTCAAAATAACTCATTAGAGGATTAGTGCATAATAAAAATTTACATGTTCAGAGGTGACATAATCATTCTTAACACTTCTGACATTGCACAAGCTACTGGACATTAATGAAACAAAGAAATTCATCCATCATAGCAAAAGAGGCAATGCGAAATAAAAGGCAAAATCTGTCAAGAACAGAGTCCGTAAAGACGATTTTATTGAGGCACCAGACATGCTCAAATGAAAATGCCCAAATTGAATGAAAGTTGCGTATATCTGAGGATCACGCACGTAAATTGGCATATTTTTCTGAGCTACCTACAGAGGCAGGTCGAAATTCGTGACAGCAAAGAAATCTGTTTCTGCGCAGTAATCCAAATCTAGTATGAACCTTACTATCAAAGACTTTATTGCACAACAATGCACAAAACTAAGATAAGGAGAGGTTGCTACAGTAGTAAACAACTTCCGAGACTCAAATATAAAATAAAAGGTACTGTAGTAAAAACATGGGTTATCTCCCATAAGCTTTTTTTAACGCCTTTCAGCTAGGCGCAGAAAGTGTATATCAAGTATTACCAAGAGACGAAGTATCAACATCATAACTCGTTCTAATAATAGAATCAAAAGGTAACTTCATTCTCTTTCTAGGAAGTGTTCCATACCTTTCTTGAGAGGAAATTGATATTTAATATTACCTTCCTTCATATCAATGATAGCTCCAACAGTTCGAAGAAATGGTCTTCCCAATATAATGGGACAAGATGCATTGCATTCAATATCCAAAACAACAAAATCAACGGGGACAAGGTTATTGTTAACGGTAATGCGAACATTATCAACACTCCCCAAAGGTTTCTTCATAGCATTATCAACAAGATTAACATCCAAATAACAATTCTTCAATGGTGGCAAGTCAAGCATATCATAAATTTTCTTAGGCATAACAGAAATACTTGCACCAAGATCACATAAGCATTACAATCAAAGTCATTGACCTTCATCTTAATGATGGGCTCCCAACCATCTTCTAGCTTCCTAGGAATAGAAGCTTCACGTTCTAGTTTCTCTTCTCTAGCTTTTATGAGAGCATTTGTAATATGTTTTGTAAAGGCCAAATTTATAGCACTAGCATTGGGACTTTTAGCAAGCTTTTGTAAGAATTTTATGACTTCAGAGATGTGGCAATCATCAAAGTCTAAACCATTATGTTCTACAGGAATGGGATCATCGTCCCCAATATTTTGAAAAATTTAGCAGTTTTATCAATTTCAGATTTTAGCGATTTCGGGCAATTTTACCGCTTTGCACTAGGAGTATGCCAACACCAATTATTTTACCATTAATAGTAGGAGGTGTAGCAACATGTGAATCATTGACATTGCTAGTGGTGGTAATAGTCCAAACTTTAGCTACATTATTCTCTTTAGCTAGTTTTTCATTTTCTTCTCTTTCCCACCTAGCATGCAATTCAGCCATCAATCTTATATTCTCATTAATTCTAACTTGGATGGCATTTGCTGTAGTAACAATTTTATTTTCAATATCCTTATTAGGCATAACTTTCGATTTCAAAGATCAACATCAGAGGCAAGACTATCAACCTTAGAAGCGAGAATATCAATTTTATTGAGCTTTTCCTCAACAGATTTGTTAAAAGCAGTTTGTGTACTAATAAATTCTTTAAGCATAGCTTCAAGTCTAGGGGGTGTGTTCCTATTATTGTTGTAAGAATTCCCATAAGAATTACCATAACCGTTACCATTATTATAAGGATATGGCCTATAGTTATTACTAGAATTGTTCAGATAAGCATTGTTGTTGAAATTATTATTTTTAATGAAGTTCACATCAACATGTTCTTCTTGGGCAACCAATGAAGCTAACGGAACATTATTAGGATCAACATTAGTCCTATCATTCACAAGCATAGACATAATAGCATCAATCTTATCACTCAAGGAAGAGGTTTCTTCGACAGAATTTACCTTCTTACCTTGTGGAGCTCTTTCTGTGTGCCATTCAGAGTAATTAATCATCATATTATCAAGAAGCTTTGTTGCTTCACCAAGAGTGATGGACATAAAGGTACCCCAGCAGCTGAATCCAATAGGTTCCGTGAAGAAAGTTCAGTCCTGCATAAAAAGTTTGGATGATCATCCAAGTAGTCGAGTCCATGGGTTGGGCAATTTTTAACCAAAGATTTCATTCTTTCCCAAGCTTGTGCAACATGCTCATTATCTAATTGTTTAAAATTCATTATGCTACTCCTCAAAAATATAATTTTAGCGGGGATAATATACCATAAAAGCATCCTTGCATTTAGTCCATGAATCAATACTATTTCTAGGTGAGATAGCAACCAATCTTTAGCTCTTGCTCTTAAAAGAGAAAGGAAACAATTTTAATTTTATAATGTCACCATCTACATCTTTGTACTTTTGCATTTCACATAATTCAACAAAATTATTAGGATAGGCAGCGACATCATCGGGAACTAACACTGGAAAATTGCTCTCGCATAAGGATTCGATAAACGAGGTTTAATTTCAAAGAATTCTCTGTAGTAGCAAGTGGGAGCAATAGGTGTGCATAAGAAATTATTATTGTTTGTGGTTGTGAAGTCACACAACTTTGTATTTTCAGGAGTAGCCATTTTAGCAGTAGTAAATAAAGCAAACTAAATAAAGTAAATGCAAGTAACTAAATTTTTTGTGTTTGATATAGAGAACAAGACAGTAAATAAAGTAAAGCTAGCAACTAATTTTTTTGTGTTTTGATATAATGCAGCAAACAAAGTAGTAAATAAAATAAAGCAAGACAAAAACAAAGTAAAGAGATTGGATTGTGGAGACTCCTCTTGCAGCATGTCTGATCTCCCGACAACGGCGCCGAGAAAATATGCTTGATTACGCGTAATTAACACGTCCGTTGGGAACCCCAAGGAAGGTATGATGCGCGCGGCAAGTTTTCCTCGAAAGAAACCAGGTTTATCGAACCAGGAGGAGCCAAGAAGCACGTTGAAGGTTTATGGCGGCGGGATGTAGTGCAGCGCAACACCGGGATTCCGGCGCCAACGTGGAACTGCACAACACAACCAAAGTACTTTGCCCCAACAAAACGGTGGGGTTGTCAATCTCACCGGCTTCTTGTAACAAAGGATTAGATGTATAGTGTGGATGATGATTGTTTAGAGAAAACAGTAGAACAAGTATTACAGTAGATTGTATTCAATGTAAAAGAATGGACCACAGTTCACTAGAGGTGTCTCTCCCATAAGATAAATAGCATGTTGGGTGAACAAATTACGGTCGGGCAATTGACAAATAGAGAGGGCATGACCATGCACATACATGATATGATGATTATTGTGAGATTTAATTGGGCATTACGACAAAGTACATAGACCGCTATCCAACTGCATCTATGCCTAAAAAGTCCACCTTCGAGTTATCATCCGAACCCCCCGGTATTAAGTTGCAAACAACGGACAATTGCATTAAGTATGGTGCGTAATGTAATCAATAACTACATCCTCGGACATAGCATCAATGTTTTATCCCTAGTGGCAACACATCCACAACCTTAGAACTTTGTCTCACCCCACAGTTAATGGAGGCATGAACCCACTATCGCATAAATACTCCCTCTTGGAGTTAGAGTAAAAACTTGGCCAGAGCCTCTACTAATAACGGAGAGCATGCAAGATCATAAACAACACATAGGTAATAGATTGATAATCAACATAACATAATATTCTCTATCCATCGGATCGACAAACACAACATATAGCATTCAGGATAGATGATCTTGATCATGTTGGGCAGCTCACAACCAGCAATGAAGCACATAAGGAGAGACGACCATCTAGCTCTTGCTATGGACCCATAGTCAGCGGGGTGAACTACTCCTCATCACTCGGAGGCGACCATGGCGGTGAAAGTCCTCGGGAGATGATTCCCCTCTCAGGCAGGGTGCGGCGATCTCCTGAATCCCGAGATGGGATTGGCGGCGGCGGCGTCTCTGGAAGGTTTCCGTATCGTGGCTCTCGGTACTGGGGGTTTCGTGACGGAGGCTTTAAGTGGCGGAAGGCTGATCGGGAGGGTCACGGGGACCCTACAGCGGGCGCGGCCGAGAGCCCGCGCCGCGCCGCAGCGTGTCGTCGCCTCGTGGCCCCACCTCGTGATCCTTTCGGTCTTTGGAAGTTTCGTGCAAAAATAGGACCCTGGGCGTTGATTTCGTCCAATTAGAATATTTCCTTACTAGGATTTAGGAAACCAAAAACAGCAGAAAACAACAACCGGCTCTTCGGCATCTCGTTAATAGGTTAGTGCCGGAAAATGCATAATACGACATAGTATGCATAAAACATGTAGATATCATCAATAATGTGGCATGGAACATAAGAAATTATCGATACGTCGGAGACGTATCACTGTTTCAGCTCCTCCAAGAAGTTGTGCACGAATTAAATCTGGCCCTTCTTGGCATTGCTAAATTTCGACATCAAGGTCAACAATGTTGGAGGAACTTCATTTAAAGGAAACATCGTCTTCCAGATCATTCTCAAGCCAGTATAGCATTTATCAAAGAATCGGTGTACTTGTTGCACCCGATCTTGAAATTTCGCAACTGTAGAAGCCTTCGATTGGTTCTTCCAGAAGACTTCATCAAAGCGTGCCAGACTGATCAAAGCATCTACACGTTTGTGCATGTGTTTGTTCTCTTTCGATAAATTTAGAGCTATGACTATCGAAAGCAATGGTAGAAGCAACATTAGAAAGATTCTTTTGGCAACATCAAGGAAATGAAAGAAGAAACAAGCACTTACAGTTCAAGCTTTCTGTTGCCTTGTGCAATTCATTCATTGTATAACGTTGTGCATCAATGGCCAGCTCGCCTTTTTTTTATAGCGGCCATGGCATGGAGGCCACACATATCTTGTTCCAATTGACGAATATGCGTCTTCATACGCTGGAGCCGATCATTTTTAGAATCATTAGCCGAAGAACCTTCGGCAAAGGTACAGGAGCCACCTGCAAGATACACCACTAAGTATGTCAAGGAGTCAAGCCGGCAATGGGTCGGGTTTGGCCGGGTCGAGCTCTCCCACACCCATGCCCGATTAGCAAATGGGCAAGGATCTGTGCCCATTACCCTGCCCATGGGCGAAATATCTCACCCACGCCCGAACCCGACGGGTCACCCGACCCGACGGGCTCCCATCGGGTCTGCACAATAAACAAATGAAGTAGCAGAATTTTCAGAATTTTAAGCATAACAGTGGCATAATCCAGCGTTTAAATGCATGCCAAATAGAAATATATTGTCTCAAGAATATTTTAAGTAGCACGCTCACACAAATCAGATTACATAAATAAAAAGTGGCCTCACAGGCTCACACAATATTCAACATGATTACACAAATAGGCTGCAAGCCGGCAACTATGAGATCTCCCAGGAACTCCTGCCCAGAATTTCAATGCCAAGCAAGCAGCAACCACCCTCACAAGTCACAGCTCACAGCCTCACTTGTCTTATTCTTCAGTTAAGATGGACACATCTTCATCCTGACAATTACAAGCACATAATCGTATGAGAAGAAGAGTGCAAGAATTATGTAAAAGCATGCACAGATTGGAAAGAAGAAAATAGAGACTAGAGAGTAGAATTGCAAGAATAGATTGGTTGTTACCATTGGTTCTTCTTCATCAGCAAGAACAGATTGGAAATCAGCATACAGAGAAGAATTGCAATCCCCTGATAGAAATTCAGAAAATGATACACATGAGGGCAGTAGTAAGAAACAAATGTTGAGCTTGAAAGCAAAATACAATATAACAATATATCAGTACCTAACATGTCGGCGCGAGACCAAGCTTGCATACACATGAGGGCTTCAGCCATATTTGGAGCAAGCGAACCACGGTGTGCACTAAGTACTCTACCGCTAGTGCTGAAGGCAGATTCGGACGCAACAGTTGTTACCGGTATAGGCAATATATCATGAGCCATTCTTTGCAAAGTAGGATACTTGATGCCTCCAAATTTCCACCAGCCGATGATGTCCAGCTCTGTAGTTATTGGGATATTGGGCTCTTCCAAGTATAGATCCAATTCAGTCCGCACGCGAGAAGCACTCACAACCGGCTGCGAAGACATATAGGCACTGAATATCTGCAAGGCTTCATCTGTTCCAGTGGTAGCAGCAGTGCTACCATGATTGGATGCACACCCACCATCCTCAACAGGTCGGTATTCTTCCAACAGATCAACCATTAAATTTTTGATTCTTTCTACTTCCCTATTTGCATATTCGTAGCCATAAAGAGAGCCAAACAGAGCCTGCAGCATATGTAACTTATATCTAGGATCAAGGACTGTTGCAACAGCCATAAGACCATGGACATCTTTCCAATATTTCTCAAATTTTGTTTTCATTTCCTCGGACATCTTTTTGATAAGAGGATCATCACTAGTGGACCATTTCCTTATTGATAAACGAATGGCAGATATTTTTGGGAAGAAGAGATTGGCTGTGACATATTTAGTACCCGAGAAAAGTACAGTGATGTCAAAGAACACTTTCAGCCTCTCACAAAGCTCTCTTGCAAAGTTCCAATCCTCGTCGGTTGGACAACAATTTTCTTTTGCAAACAGTTTTTCCCGTTTGTTTAGCTTTTCAAAGATTGGGATGTATTGTAATGCAATGTCCAGCATTATATATGTGGAATTCCACCTAGTTTTGCAGTCCAGATTTAACCTTCTAGAGTATGCAATATTTAGAGTCTTAGCCATTTTCTCAAATCTCTCATGTCTTTTAGGTGTGGCTGACCAGGGAATTGGGGTCGACCCTTCTCCCTGGCGGCTAGGTTAGGAACTTAGGCACTCCACTCGGCAGATCATATGAAGTGATGGCCTGATGGGCCAGATTGGGTTATTGGGTGGGCTGTGTGTCCATGTTTTTTCAGTTCTAGTATATATATGGGGCCACCTGTCAGCTAATCGGGCGACCCATCGGGCGATCCATGGGTATAAATCTGTGCCCATACCCTGCCCATGATTTAACCTTCTAGAGTATGCAATATAGCAACCCATACCCGGCCCATTCGGGTCGGGTGCCCATGGGCGGACGTGCCCATGGGTAAAACTACCGGCTTGATCAAGGAGTATATATAATATCAATTGATCTTACTCCCATCGGGAGCATGCATTCAAAAACCATAAACGTTCCGATTAAAACAAGAAGATACTGGCAACACTGCCAGTACAGAATTCATTACAAAGGGCCTTTTTAAAAGCACTATTCAAACCAAACGGTGAAGATTACAGAAAATGCAAAAAGAAAATTAAGTAGCCTGGGTCCGAGTCGATAAACTTGGGCCAGCTTTCCCATTAGAAGACTTGTTAGGTTGAAACCAATCTAAGAAGTTTGCATTTGTTTGCGTTGAAGCTTTGAAAAGGCTCAGGTGAATAGCTTGCCCGTCCTGATCACTCGGTAGTTCCTTTGTCATTGATGTCTACTTCCCCCTCCTTTTCCTGTAGACAGTGTTGGGCCTCCAAGAGCAGAGGTTTGTAGAACAGCAGCAAGTTTTCCCTTAAGTGGATCACCCAAGGTTTATCGAACTCGAGGAGGAAGAGGTCAAAGATATCCCTCTCATGCAACCCTGCAACCACAAAGCAAGAAGTCTCTTGTGTCCCCAACACACAAAATAGGTGCACTAGTTCGGCGAAGAGATAGTGAAATACGAGGTGTATGAATATATATGAACAGATAGCAACGGTGCCGGAAAGAATAGCTTAGGCGTGTAGTTGATGGTGGTAGTATTACGCAGATAGTAACACAGTAAAACGATAACAAACGTAATACGCGAGTAGTAAACAAGTAGCGATAACAGTTTAGAACAAGGCCTAGGGATTACACTTTCACTAGTGGACACTCTCAACATTGATCACATAACAGAATAGATAAATGCATACTCTACACTCTTGTTGGATGATGAACGCATTGCGTAGGATTACACGAACCCTCAATGCCGGAGTTAACAAGCTCCACAATTTGTTCATATTTTAGTAACCTTATAGTGTAAGATAGATCAACATAACCAAATAGATCACATCAATACCATCATAGTAATAGTTAACTTCACAATCCACAAGAGATCATGATCATAGCCTACGACAAGAACCACATGGTGCACACCCTGTCCACTTTACACCATGCAGGAGGAATAGAATACTTTAATAACATCACTAGAGTAGCACATAGATGAATTGTGATACAAAACTCATATGAATCTCAATCATGTAAAGCAGCTCATGAGATTATTGTATTGAGGTACATGGGAGAGAGATGAACCACATAGCTACTGAGCCCTCAGCTCGGGGGTGGATTACTCCCTCCTCATCGTGGAGACAGCAGATGGCGGTGAAGATGGCGGTGAGACGGCGGTGGAGATGGCTCAGGGGCAATTCCCGTCCGGCAGGGTCGAAGCAGAGTTCGTCCCCGAATTGGAGTTTCGCATGTGGCGGCGCCCTGGAGTCTTTTCTGGGTTTCGTCAATTGGTGTAGGAAGTTTTTAGGTCACGACGGCTTAAATAGGCGAAGAATCGGAGTCGGAGGGGCCACGGGCTGCCCAAACCATAGGGGGGCGCGCCCCAGGCTGCGCCGCCCTAGGGTGTGGGGCCCCCTGGCCGCCCTCGACCTTTCTCAGGTGCTCTGGAAGCTTCGCGTATTTCTAAGACTTTCGGCGTTGATTTCGTGGAATTAAAATATTTCCTTACTAGGATTTCTGAAACCAAAAACAACTTGAGCGGCACTTCGGCATCTTGTTAATAGGTTAGTTCCAGAAAATGCACGAATATGACATAAAGTGTGCATAAAACATGTAGATAACATCAATAATGTGGCATGGAACATAAGAAATTATCGATGCGTCGGAGACGTATCAGCATCCCCAAGCTTAGTTCTGCTTCGTCCCGAGCGGTAAACGATAACAAAGATAATTTCTGGAGTGACATGCCATCATAATCTTGATCTACTATTGTAAAGCATATGTAGTGAATGCAGCGATCAAAACAATGTATATGACATGAGTAAACAAGTGAATCATAAAGCAAAGACTTTTCATGAATAGCACTTCAAGACAAGCATCAATAAGTCTTGCATAAGAGTTAACTCATAAAGCAATAATTCAAAGTAAAAGCATTGAAGCAACACAAAAGAAGATTAAGTTTGCGGTTTTTCAACTTGTAACATGTATATCTCATGGATATTGTCAACATAGAGTAATATAATAAGTGCAATAAGCAAGTATGTAGGAATCAATGCACGGTTCACACAAGTGTTTGCTTCTTGAGGTGGAGAGAAATAGGTGAACTGACTCAACATTGAAAGTAAAAGAATGGTCCTCCATAGAGGAAAAGCATCGATTGCTATATTTGTGCTAGATTTGATTTTGAAAACATGAAACAATTTTGTCAACGGTAGTAATAAAGCATATGCATCATGTAAATTATATCTTATAAGTTGCAAGCCTCATGCATAGTGTACTAATAGTGCCCGCACCTTGTCCTAATTAGCTTGGACTATCATCGGCATATGTTTTAACCAAGTGTCACAAAGGGGTACCTCTATGCCCCTGTACAAAGGTCTAAGGAGAGCTCGCATTGGATTTCTCGCTAGTGATTATTCTTCAACTTAGACATCCATACCGGGACAACATAGATAACGAGATAATGGACTCCTCTTTTATGCATAAGCATGTAACAACAATTAATAATTTTCTCATTTGAGATTGAGGATATATGTCCAAAACTGAAACTTCCACCATGGATCATGGCTTTAGTTAGCGGCCCAATGTTCTTCTCTAACATATGCATGCTTAACCATAAGGTGGTAGATCTCTCTTACTTGAGACAAGACGGACATGCATAGCAACTCACATAAAATTCAACAATGAATAGTTGATGGCGTCCCCAGTGAACATGGTTATCGCACAACAAGCAACTTAATAAGAGATAAAGTGCATAATTACATATTCAATACCACAATAGTTTTTAAGCTATTTGTCCCATGAGCTATATATTGCAAAGGTGAATGATGGAATTTTAAAGGTAGCACTCAAGCAATTTACTTTGGAATGGCGGGAAAATACCATGTAGTAGGTAGGTATGGTGGACACAAATGGCATAGTGGTTGGCTCAAGTATTTTGGATGCATGAGAAGTATTCCCTCTTGATACAAGGTTTAGGCTAGCAAGGTTATTTGAAACAAACACAAGGATGAACCGGTGCAGCAAAACTCACATAAAAGACATATTGAAAACATTATAAGACTCTACACCGTCTTCCTTGTTGTTCAAACTCAATACTAGAAATTATCTAGACCTTAGAGAAACCAAATATGCAAACCAAATTTTAGCATGCTCTATGTATTTCTTCATTAATGGGTGCAAAGCATATGATGCAAGAGCTTAAACATGAGAACACAACAATTGCCAAGTATCCCATTACCCAAGACATTAATAGCAATTACTACATGTATCATTTTCCAATTCCAACCATATAACAATTTAACGAAGGAGAAACTTCGCCATGAATACTATGAGTAGAAACTAAGGACATACTTGTCCATATGCTACAGCGGAGCGTGTCTCTCTCCCATAAAGTGAATGCTAGGATCCATTTTATTCAAACAAAACAAAAACAAAAACAAACCGACGCTCCAAGAAAAACACATAAGATGTGATGGAATAAAAATATAGTTTCGGGGAGGAACCTGATAATGTTGTCGATGAAGAAGAGGATGCCTTGGGCATCCCAAAGCTTAGACGCTTGAGTCTTCTTGATATATACAGGAGTGAACCACCGGGGCATCCCCAAGCTTAGAAGCTTTCACTCTCCTTGATCATGTTGCATCATACTCCTCTCTTGATCCTTGAAAACTTCCTCCACACCAAACTCAAAACAACTCATTAGAGGGTTTGTGCACAATAAAAATTAACATATTCAGAGGTGACACAGTCATTCTTAACACTTCTGGACATTGCATAATGCTGCTGGACATTAGTGGATCAAAGAAATTCATCCAATATAGCAAAAGAGGCAATGCGAAATAAAAGGCAGAATCTGTCAAAACAGAACAGTTCGTATTGACGAATTTTAAAATGGCACCAGACTTGCTCAAATGAAAATGCTCAAATTGAATGAAAGTTGCGTACATATCTGAGGATCATGCACGTAAATTGGCTTAATTTTCTGAGCTACCTACAGGGAGGTAGACCAGATTCGTGACAGCAAAGAAATCTGGAACTGCGCAGTAATCAAATCTAGTACTTACTTTTCTATCAACGGCTTACTTTGCACAATAAAACACTAAACTAAGATAAGGAGAGGTTGCTACAGTAGTAAACAACTTCCAAGACACAAATATAAAACAAAGTACTGTAGCAAAATAACACATGGGTTATCTCCCAAGTTCTTTTCTTTATAGCCATTAAGATGGGCTCAAGAGTTTTAAAGATGCACTCGCAGAAATAGTAGTTGAAGCGAAAGAGAGCATCAAGAGGCAAATTAGAAACATATTTAAGTCTAACATGCTTCCTATGCATAGGAATCTTGTAAATAAACAAGTTCATGAAGAGCAAAGTAACAAGCATAGGAAGATAAAACAAGCATAGCTTCAAAAATTTCAGCACATAGAGAGGTGTTTTAGTAACATGAAAATTTCTACACCATATTTTCCTCTCTCATAATAACTTTCAGTATCATAAGCAAACTCAACAATATAACTATCACATAAAAGCATTCTTATCATGAGTCTCATACATAAAATTATTACTCTCCACATAAGCATAGTTATTCTTATTAATTGTAGTAGGAGCAAATTCAACAAAGTAGCTATCATTATTATTCTCATCAAGTGTTGGAGGCATAGTATAATCACAACAAAATTTACTCTCCATAGTAGGTGGCACCAAAGACCACTATCATTATAATCATCATATATGGGAGGCAAAGTATCATCAAAGAAAATTTTCTCCTCAATGCTTGGGGGACTAAAAAGATCATGAAAACCAGCTTCCCCAAGCTTAGAACTTTCTATATCATTATCAACAATGGTGTTCAAAAGACTACTATCATAACAGGTGGTACTAAAAGACTACTATCATTATAATCATCATAAATAGGAGGCAAAGTATCATCAAAGAAAATTTTCTCCTCAATGCTTGGGGACTAAAAAGATCATGAAAACCAGCTTCCCCAAGCTTAGAACTTTCTATATCATTATCAACAATGGTGTTCAAAGCGTTAATACTAATATTACTACCAGCATGCAAATAAGATTCCATAGGTTTTTAATTTCGCCTCAAACAATCCATGTTTTAAATCAGGAAATAGAATAAGAAGCTCATTCTTGTCCATTATGCCAAACTAGTGTAAACAAGAAACAAAAAGATGCAATTGCAGGATCTAAAGGAAATAACCGAGTACTTACAATGCGCGGAAAATAGCTTAGTAGCCGAGATCCGGAGTGTGAGTACCTTTACCTTTCCTCCCGAGCAACGGCGCAGAAAATAGCTTGATGTCTACTTCCCCCTCCTTTCTGTGGGCAGTGTTGGGCCTCCAAGAGCAGAGGTTTGTAGAAAGCAGCAAGTTTTCCCTTAAGTGGATCACCAAGGTTTATCGAACTCAGGGAGGAAGAGGTCAAAGATATCCCTCTCATGCAACCCTGCAACCACAAAGCAGGAAGTCTCTTGTGTCCCCAACACACCAAATAGGTGCACTAGTTCGGCGAAGATAGTGAAATACAGTGGTATGAATATATATGAGCAGTAGCAATTATGCCAGAAATAGTAGCTGGCGTGTAGTTGATGGTGGTAGTATTGCAGCGATGTAACACAGATGAAAACGATGCAAACGGTAATGCGACATTAGTAAACAAGTAGCGATAGCGGATTTAAGAACAAGGCCTAGGGATTACCTTTCACTAGTGGACACTCTCAACATTGATCACATAACAGAATAGATAAATGCATACTCTACACTCTTGTTGGATGATGAACGCATTGCGTGGGATTACACGAACCCTCAATGCCGGAGTTAACAAGCTCCACAATTTGTTCATATTTTAGTAACCTTATAGTGTAAGATAGATCAACATAACCAAATAGATCACATCAATACCATCATAGTAATAGTTAACTTCACAATACAAGAGATCATGATCATAGCCTACGACAAGAACCACATGGTGCACACCCTGTCCACTTTACACCATGCAGGAGGAATAGAATACTTTAATAACATCACTAGAGTAGCACATAGATGAATTGTGATACAAAACTCATATGAATCTCAATCATGTAAAGCAGCTCATGAGATTATTGTATTGAGGGTACATGGGAGAGAGATGAACCACATAGCTACGGCGGAGCCCTCTAGCTAGGGTGGATTACTCCCTCCCTCATCGTGGAGACAGCGATGGCGGTGAAGATGGCGGTGAAGATGGCGGTGGAGATGGCTCAGGGGCAATTCCACGTCCGGCGAAGTGTAAAACGATTCTGTCCCCCGAATTGAGTTTGCGATCGCTGGCGGCGCCCACGGAGTCTTTCTGGAGTTTCGTCAATTGGTGTCGAAGTTTTAGGTCACGACGGCTTATAGGCGTCGGGGGGGGCACGGGCTGCCCAAACCATAGGGCGGCGCGCCCGCCGCGCCGCCCTAGGGTGTGGGGCCCCACAGCCCTACGACCTTTCTCAGTGCTCTGGAAGCTTCGCATATTTCTAAGACTTTGGCGTTGATTTCGTCGGATTCAGAAAATATTTCCTTACTAAGTTTGAAACCAAAACACGAGAAAGCAGGCACTCGGCATCTTGTTAATAGGTTAGTTCAGAAAATGCGAATATGACATAAAGTGTGCATAAAACATGTGAATAACATCAATAATGTGGCATGGAACATGAAATTATCGATCGTGGGCGTATCAGCATCATCTCCATCTGAAAAGCGTCCCCATCATAAGGTAGACTCCAAGGAGGCGTCGTAGTATGCGAGGTATGTTTGAATACCTCGATGGTGCCTTGTCAAAAAAGCATCCGTCAGCTGCTCTAGTGATTTTTTTGACCAGCCTTTGGGAAGATCATGGCATGAAGCCTCGACACAATAGTCTTGTTCTTCTGGAGAAGAGCACGGACAAGATCACCAGACTCAATGGCCATGGATAGAGCATCGGCAGAAGAATTATCAGGGAGCTTGCCCCCAAGACCAGCAGGAATATCGGCAGCTTCTGCAGAAGATAAGCAACAGAAAATTGAAATACAATGAAGTTAAGGAAGGAAGGTTCAAGGTTAAGGCATTGAGAATACCGAGCAAAGCCAAAGTAGATTGACGAAGAAGGCCCTCCTTTTCCTTCCTTTGGGCTTCGGATTCAGCCTTCTTTTTCCTCCTCCTTCAGCTTCTTCTTCAGCTGGTCAAGTTCCTTTTTCAAGGAATCTGCGTTCTGGCGGGCAGCAGCAGCCATTTTACTGCGGCTTTGAAGTTCAACCTCCTTCTGGAGTCGAATATTGTCAGCCTCTAGCGAGGAGAATTGGGAGGCAAAACTCTTCAAAGAAGAAATGACTGCTTGAATGTCCTATAAAAAGGAGGGAAAGACAAAGAATTAGCACTTGTTAAATAAACGGTATACCCCTTTTAAAGTCCACACTCGACTACCAGCAGTCGAATGTAGACTCGGGGGCTAGTAGAAGTACAATCATCATCAAGGAAAATGATATACTTATAGGTTTTTCGGCAGAAGAAGGAGGAACTATGGCAGCAGCTAGCGAAGCATTTTCCTTCCCTTTAGAAAGGGAGGAAGCTGTCGAAGGTTGAGCAGTTGTAGCCCCTGCTCGAGCAGAAGCTTTAGAAGCTGCGGGAGTTGGCCTGTTGGGGCTCGCCTTCGCCTTCTTCGAAGGAGGTTCTATAAACCCTTCATCGCTGAAGAAATATACATCAATCAGAGTTAGCAATCAAACACAAAGGAATTCCTGGAGTAAGAGAAGAAACTTACAATTCAAGCAGGTCATCCTCATCTGCGAAGCCGCCAGAAGATCTCTTTGGCGGTTGAGCGGTGGCCTTCTCCGAAGCTGCATCAACAAAGGAAGCATGATCAGCATCATTGTTATGATTCGACTTTGTTGTATCGCTTAATTCGTCAGCAAAGGATCTATGGTCTGTATTAAGAGCCTCAGGATTGGCAGGATCATTGTCTTCATCTTCAAACATTTCATTTACTTCAGCACAGGATTCTGAAGGGGCAGTAGAATCACCCTCTTCAAGGTTGCCATCCGTTACATTCGGGAAATATTCGGCAGTTAACAGGACCTGTCAGTTTGAATTAAGATTTAACAAAGGAAGAAAAGGTGTATATTGGATGCAAAAAATATTACAAACAAGAGAAGTAAATTACCTCACCTGGTTGATGATCAAAATCGAAAAGGATCTTGAAGAGCAATAAGAGGTCGTTTGGTATCCATCATTTGAGCCTGGAATCCTGGAATTCATTTTAAAATTTCATAGGTGGGCTGTTTGGTTGCCACAGAATTGGGCTATCATTTCAATTGGGAAATCCAGCAAAATGATGCCATGTGTAATCACAATTCCGAGCTGAAACCTGTCATTCACAATTCCTGTGGAACCAAACAAATTCAATATTGAATTCTACTGTCATTTACAATTCCTGTGGCAACCAAACAAGTGTCCATTTCTGAAATTACAATGTAAATGAAATGAATACATGTATTCATTTCAAAATGCTACAAATGAAATGAAAACCTGGCTTCCAAACGACTTCTAAGTGGAATTGAGTCTTTCTTGGCTAAAATAGGTCAAACGCCTGACTTCATTCAGTAGTTCCTTTTCAGACAACTCAACAACATTGATTTTAGTTTCATCCATAGGACCCGAATATAACCACATCGGGTGAGCTCTGGACATAACTGGTTGGATACGGCGTTTCAGGAAAACTGCCGCTATTTCAGTACCCATCATAGTTTGGCCGATAAAAATTATGGACTCGAAGAATTCAGAAGACCCAGAATCATGCCAGGGGACTTGATTCTGAAGTAGAGTAACATCGTTTTCCCATCGGTAGTTAAAAAATATCGATTCATCAAGTGAAACTCGGTGTGTTATTCAAATCCCTTACGTATCATCAGTTGGCATGACTTTACCTGAAGTTATTGAAGACCCGATATACAAAAGATATCGGATGATTGCCATAGCTTGCAAAAACATATCGGCAGCTGAAGACATTCGAGTGGTACAACTTGAGTCTACACACGGTTGCAAGCATCCGCGCCTAGACTCGGGGGATACTCCCATCGGGAGCCCGCTGGACACGCACCCGATAAAAATGAGCAAGATCTTCCGGCAATTATGGGCGTTCGACAGAAGACAACTTTAGTCCCTACCCGAAGCTTTACTTCGGCCAATCACTCGGGGGCTACTGATGTGGGCATTACCCTTCGGGTAACCCATATTATGTTACCTCTTACAGCCCAACCAGGGGCCCATGAAGATCGTCCACCGACCAAGGTGGGCCACTACGTCGGTTCCAAAGAAAGGTACTTGATGAACAAGGCAAGGAGACGAAGAACAAGGAAAGTCTAGACGTAGAAATCTTTGTAACCTAGTCGTACCCGGACAGAACTCTCGAGACCTGGCTCATAATATAAGGGCCAGGAGAGGGTCTGCCGAGGGACACATAATCAACATAGCCAGAATCACCGCAAGTCTAGAGCTAGGTCACAACAAATCTTAGCTACTTGACGAGATCTTAGTCTTAGCCTTAGGCTACCCCATTCTAACCGATATTTCAATAATCAAGATCAGACAAGCAGGAAGTAAGGGTTTTACACATCCCCCAAACCTGGGTAAATCTCTTTCCAGTTTATTTGGTATCCATGTCTCATGTCGCCTGCAGGATTCCATCAACCCTAAGCCCCAAAAGGTGAGCATTGCCGAGGAGTAACCTCGACAACCACCATCTGTGGGCACCTAGGATTGAGGATAATCGACACTACTGTAGGATACCCATTAATCATATCCACAACAGTGGCGCCCATTGACCTCATAGTTCAGGAGGAGATAAGCCCTCACAAAAGACAAGCAGCGAGCAAAGACGTTTATGTTATTTGAGCCTACCATTCTAAAGGGTGCAAAATTCAGGTATCATGTAGCCTGCTCATCAAGTACCACATTACATCCTCCTTTGTGGCCCTTGTACCGCAGCCATTAATAGTTCTTCCACTTCCAATGCATGCAGTCGATACTTCTAAGCATCCCAGGAAATCTTCTTGCTGCATTGGTTGCAAATATCTTCTTAGTATCTTGAGTAGTGGGTGATCTCAAGTATAGTTCCCCAAACACTGCTATGACTGCCCTGCAAAACTTGTATAAGCAATCAATGGTGGTGCTCTTGGCCATGCGCAGATAGTCATCGACACTGTCACCCGGAGCTCCATATGCAAGCAATCTCATAGCGATCGTGCACTTCTGTAGCATTGAAAACCTAATAATGTCGATGCAGTCCAATTTGCATCGAAAGTAGGGGTCCAAGTCCCAGACGACATACACAATATTTAGAAAGAGATCCCGGCTCATCCTGAATCGGCGTCGGAATACTGCCTCAGGGTGCAACGATTCATCGGCGAAATAATCAGCGTACAACATGATGTACCCCTCCAGGCGCTGCCTCGCCTTGGCCTTCCATCGACTTGGCGCAGAGCCGCCACGCCACGGCTTTGAGTTCCGCTCGGCGTATAGGGTGGCCAGAGATGTCAGGATCATCATGTGCTCTTCATCTTGCGGCAGCAACGTTCTCCTCCTCCAAAAATTAAACAAACATTTGCTTGTCCTCGTCGTCGGAGTCCATGGCCGAGCAATCAAAACGCTGAACACCTGATGGACGTGGTGCTGCAGAGGTTGGCACAGAGATTGGCAACAGAATGTTGGTGAGGTGATGAACAGCGGTGAGCTCGGCAACAGCTAGGGAGTGGGTGCGGATTTTCTACCGGTGTATACGCGACGGTAGAGCATAGGGGTGGTGATAGGGGCTGAGCCCTAGGGGAGGCCCGATCTTCAATGATTTGGGTGGGATTCGTGGGGGAGGTGGTAGAACACGAAAAACACGAAGGGGATCGGGGGATACAAACTCACACACACACAAGTCGGTTTGTCCTCGTTGGCCGAACCACCAACTCGATATAAGTTCAAGGAAAAGACCTTTCGGTAGAAGTCCAGCAAAAAGATGAGTCAAATCCAAGGGATCTAGAAGGGTGAAAAAGATAATGTTGTATGGTAAGTGCAAGCAAAAGACCAACCAAGGTAGAAGTGCAAGCAAAGACCAATAATTGATAGAAGTCGCCAAAGAGATCACAAGGATTCAACAAGGAGATACGAGTGATACAAGATCTAAGATGTATGGTAGGGTTCCCACATGGGGGGGCAAGAGCATAGCTCAAGTTCTTTCTCAATTCAAGTCTAATCCCAGATCTGAGCCAACAAGGCTATTTATAGTGAGTGGGGCGAAGGGATAAGTTACATGCTGAATCGGGCAGTTTTGTGATGTAACGCGTGCAGGCGGAAGTTCCGGTCTCTGGGGGAGGAAGTTCCGGCCGGGCGGAAGTTCCGGTCCTAAGGGGCGGAAGTTCTGGTCGGGGCGGTACTTCCGTCCTAGTTCCAAAAATAACCGTTTTGCTTGCAGTAACCTCCCGGGGGCTCTGAGCTTGTTTCTGGAACTTGGGCTGAAGTTCCGGACGGTGGAAGTTCTGGTCCTTGGGGGCGGAAGTTCCGGCTGGATCCTCTTGACTGAGTGCTTTCTTCACTTCTGGACAGCATCTGGGAGGCATCTGGGCGGAAGTTCCGGTCCTGGAGGGCGGTACTTCCGGCTGGAGCACTGGAGCTCCATCTTCTTCATCTTCAGCTCCCTCTCCATTGGCTTGGTTTCCATGGCTTGCGTCTTGTGCGATATACCTGATTGGATACAAGATATTTGAATGAACTAGCATGCCATCCAATGATGTATCAATGTTATGCATGGAAAGGAGCGAATTGACCTCTTGGTGCGCATCTTTGGCTTGTGCTCGTGTCATTGGGTCATGAGGAGTACTTGGTGGTCTTGAGGCGGAGGTGTCCAAAAGCCACCCCGTATCATCTCCCCCCCCCTTGGAAAAGAGTCGTCCTCGACTCTAGAGTGTCTTCATTTCCTTTAATTGGCATCATATGCTTGGTGTTGATGACGTACTTGGTCTCGTGGGTCGTACCATGGAAGTTCATGAAGCACATGTCTTGGTCCGTGGTGATGGTTGTTGGTAGTCCATGTAGTCGAATATTCTCCCTAAGCAACAATGTACGCATGTGTGAAGCATTAACCGTTCTAGAGCATGGGTTGCATTCATGTAAAGGATGGAATCTAGCTACCACATCAAAAGTTGGATCAAGGTTATAGGGGTTGGAAATGGACTTAGCTTGAAAACACATGGGGCGTTGGATGCATAGAAGCTCGATGTCTCTCATCATCTTGGTTCGATGGTGGTGTGTGGAGGGCAAGGTAAGTGTCTTGTCTCGTCCCTTCTCAAGAGGATCATCAAGTTGGTGTTGAGGATTGTCCGTGACGATGTCGGTGCGTTTCTCCAAGCTTTGTAGCGGGCAAAGTCCGTGATGAAGGTCGTCGTGGTACTCGTATTGGCACTCCTTCAAAATAAACATCAAAGATAAAGGAAAGGGGAATTCATTAGTCTTCGCGGTGGTTCCTTGTCCTTGCAAACATGGTGTGTGTAATGTCCCAGGTTTAGAGACGATCGAGGGTAGATTTTAGAAAGGGATGTGCATTGCATTGCAAATTACGGGGAAATTAGCGCTTTTAAACAAAAAACTGCATCGAAGGGGACAAGTTTCTCTCTCGACACCTTACAGTGTTAGGGTTTCGAGAGTGCGATAAACCTGTTCCTTATTCAACTAAACTAGGGTTTTGAGAAGAGAGGGGAGAGTTTGCATCACAATCTTAAGTTGCATGATTGAATTCTAAATTAAGTTATATGATTGAATTCAAACCAAATTTGAATTTGAATTTCAAAATTCAAACATCAATTGGATATCACATAATTCAAACTTAAGATAATTTAATAAACAAATATCATTTAGCAAGATTATAAATAATACAATAATTATTTAAAGCCCATTAAGGAAAACTTGAGCTTTATTGATAATCACACATTATACATTGTCAATTACAATATTCAGAATTGAAATAAATGAATTATTACAACACATTACACAAATTGGGATAAATAGAAAATGAAGATAAGAGAAAAGTACAAGTATGAATCTGTCCTAAATACTACAATGTGAATATCATCTAATCTTGAGCTTGAAGATCATCATGTCCATTTGATCATCATTTTGAACCTGCACATAAACACAACAAACACAAGTTATGCCAAGTGGCATAGCCATAGCGATAGAAACTAAATGAAAAGGGAGGGGATATGATCAAAGCTGCCGAGCTGATCCATCTCACCAGACACAAGCTAGATACCAAGCATGTGCACACACACAGAGCCTAGCAGCTCACCGGGCCTTGGCCATGCGGCACACACCGGCACGAGAGGAGTCACCAAAACGACGAGACGATTGCGTCGACCGGGGGAAGGAATGATCATATATAAACTTTCGAAGCAAACCCTAGTCATTTGCTTCATCCATCGACACAGCACCGTTGTATCACCGGAATGGCAAGACAGCGGGATTTGCTCCGCGGCCACGCTGAACGGCCAGAGCTGTCTCACCTATTCCCCAAACCCAGAAATTAACCAAGCATCAAGCTCACAGGGAGGAGCAAGCCAAACAACCACCGAGAAGCAAAACCTCTACACCAACACCAAATTCTAGGGCTGGAGTGAGGTATACCATGGAATCATGAACAAGACATACATCTTGCTCATAAATAAACATATGCATCAATCACACACAAGCAAAGGGGTGTGAGTACCCACAAACTGTATCATCATACGCTGCAGCCTTTAGTGCAAGCAAACCAAAGAGCAGTCGAGAGAAATTACCAAAGGGAGCAATTTGGTATGTCAACATGGTGACATACCAGGGAAATCCAACTTGGATAAATCCCTAACTAGCCATTCAAAATCATCTAGCACCTAAAGCCAAGCAAGCCATCAGACAGGATTAGACTATCATGTGTCTATCCGGAGTTTATCAACATCAACTTGTCAGCAACCAAACATGGTCAGGCATTGAGCAACAAACCACCACGACCAAGCCCACGAGATAAAGGAGGAGCCACCATGACAGCACCAAGTGGCTGTCGGTCACCTCAACCCACAACCAACATTTCCAGCCATCACATCATTACCCAAGAGGGTTCGGTATGAGCTAGGGTACTTAGCGGTGGCATCCCTCTACTTCCTCAATTCATCCATATGATCATTACTGTTAAACGGTTCACATCATTTATCTTTTTAAGCAATCGAGACTACACGGATGATAAATAGTCAAAGCTATTATACAGAATCTTTACGAGATGATCCAAGGATCATTACAAGCATCCATCTGATGCTTGGACAAGCACCGGCATACACGGGCCAAGCACATGTGATACCACATCCTGAGTGGACCACGGTGAGGCACGACAACAAAGCTTGAGATTCTACAAACAGCGGTGATCATATGACCACAGAAGCTTGCAAGAGCATGCTATGGCATATAAACTTATCCGAGATATAACATCAACATATGGCCGATCAATTGAATTGATCACGAGAAGCTGAAACAATGGCATAGCAGAGATAATCAAATAAGCTAGAATATGATAGTATCCATTAGCGATTCATCAAGTGATAGAGCTGTGCAAGCACAACTATGCTCAATGGAAGCGGTTCCGGGGAATTATATCACACAGAAAGGCACACCAGAGGCACTGACTCTTGCAAACTTGCAAGGATTGCACACTGCAATCAAGCCAGTGCAGCATATATAAACACACTTGAATAATTGGCAAGTACAGCATCAAGAATAGAAGCACAGGGAAGCAGCAGTCAAGCACATGCATGAACACAGAAGAAATGGCCACAGCAGCAGCACACACATAAGCAGGAGAGCAACATAAGCTATGGCCATGGCAGTAGAGCAACCGCAGCAGCTAGCCAGAAGCGCCGCAGTAGCACACACGCAAGCACAGCAAGCACAAGCAGTAGAGGCAGGCCAGCGGCGGAGCTAGTCGAACAGGAGCAGATGGAGCAGAGTGAGAGAGAGAGAAGAGGCGTAGAACACTCACCGGTGAGGTGAGCCAGCGAACACATCCATGGCGGCCACAGCGGCACACGCCGGGCGAACGGCGGCGCCAGCCAGGCCAGGCCGCGGCGGAGAAGCAGCACCAGCACCACCACGGCGAGGCTCGCGGTGGCGTCACGGCGCCAGAGGCGCCAGGGAGAAGACCACGGCTTCTCCAGCGCACGGCGGCGATGAACGCCGAAGAGCCTGGCGCACTGGA